>JACVVK020000225.1:300000-602500 GCA_018292915.2 Batillaria attramentaria
CAAAAGATAATTTTTTTTCAGCGCACACATACAGCGCAGACTTTGATTCACGAGAGGTGATAGTCTTCTCCGGTCTTGAATTAAATCCTATTTTATTGCGTTCGAGGGTTTGTTTGTTGCGTTGCGCTTTATTTGTTAGTATTCCAGATATGCAACTCATGGTCAGTACATTTGTAACTGTCGTCAAAGGTTGCGCTCTAGATACATAAGACTGAGGTCTCAACCTTGTCCAGTCTCTAATTGAAATAGTCTTTGTTGCTTGTGCGGCTTTATAACTGAAATACCCACCAGATACTCACTCTGTAGTAAGTACTCCGGATAAGCAACTCATGGTTAGAGCGTTAACATATGTCGTCTTATGTGGCTCTCTTGATACATATGAGAGGACTTAATTTCTCCAGCAGAATAGTCTTTGTTGCTTGCTCGGCTTTATACTGAAATACTCACTAGATACTCACTCTATAGTAAGTACTCCAGATAAACAACTCATGGTTAATACGTTCACATCTGTCGTCTAATGTGGACGTGGCGCTCTTGATACATGAGAGGTCTTTATCTTCATTAATAGTCTTTGTTGCTTGCGCGGCTTTATAAATATATGTACTCACTAGATACTGCACGTGTTAGTACCCCAGATGCCCAGCTCATGGTCAGTGCGTTGGGAACTATCATCAAAAGTGGCGCTCTTGATACATGAGAGGCTTTAATTGAACAGTCTTTGTTGCTTGCGCGGCTTTATAAAGACTCACTAGATGCTCACTGACTCTGTAGTAAGTACTCCAGATAAGCAACTCATGGTTAGAACGTTCACATCTGTCGTCTTATGTGGCGCTCTTCAGTGATACATGAGAGGTCTTAATCTTCTCCAGTCTTTGATTGGACTAGTCTTGGTTGCTTGCGCGGCTTTATAAATGCATCTACTCATTAGATACTCAGTGTGCACGTGTTTGTTCTCCAGATACGCAACTCGTGGTCAGTACATTTGAAACTATCGTTAAAAGTGGCGCTCTTGATACATAGGAGGTCTCAATCTTCTCCAGTCTTTAACTGGAATAGTCTTTGTTGCCTGCGCGGCTGTATGAATACATGCCCTCACTGGATACTCACTCTTTACTTTTAGTTCTCCAGATACGCACTTGAAACTCGCGGTCAGTACATTTGGAACTATCGTCAGAAGGAGAGCTCTTGATACATAAGAGGTCTCAATCTTCTCCAGTCTTTGATTGGAATAGTCTTTGTTGCTTGTGCGGCTTTATGCATACATATACTCACTGGATACTCGCTCTTTACTTGTTAGTTCTTCAGATACGCATTTGAAACTCGCGGTAAGTACATTTGTGTCAGCATATCGTCAGTAGTGGAGCTCTTGATACATAAGAGGCCTCAGTCAGGCTTCCCCAGTCTTTAATTGGAACAGTCTTCCTTGTTTGTGATGCTTTATAAATACATGTACACACTGGATACTCACTCTGCACGTGTCAGTTAGTTCTCCAGATACGCAGCTCATGGTCAGTACATTTGAAACTATCATCAGAAGTAGCGCTCTAACTTCGCCAAGTGGGCGCCAGTCAACAGAATTGCACTTCCTCCAAAACGACAGCACAGTACAGTACTCCACACCTGTATAGGCCGTGTGACGTAACAACCACCTACCTCAAAAATAAGACAGGCCTGTCTCAGTGTAGCGCCGGGCAGAGCACAGTTCCCAGACACTTGCCAATTTTCGCGTTTCAACGCCGCCAGGAACCAGGTTCAATCAGTTTTGAAGACCAGTCTCACTGACCTTTTCACCACTACCGTTGAGTCGTGCTTGAGTTTGTCCGGTCACAGTACTGAGTTGGAGTTTGGTTCGTCTAGCGATACACAGTAACGCTCGAGAACAATAGAGGCACACAAAGGCTGCATTAGCAACTGCCAAAACCACCCGGCCTTGGTATAATTGATCTCGCAATAGAACCTTAATACCTACAGCCCAGGCTCAGTGCCTTTCTGGTCTGGTCCGCCACTGAGGCTTAACTGAAGTAAAAGTCTGGCTTTCTCGGTGGTCAGTCTCTGACTTGCTGTCCTTGTAATTAGTAGCGCTGTCATTTTTTTTTTGTTTTGTTTTGTTTTGTTTTTTGCACGGTACGCTCATGCATTGTTACATACTAATACCTACTTGCTTACCCACATGCGACCATATCCGCAAATATGTGCAACAGACAGACACACGTGAGACGACACAGCAACATATGTCATTTGTATTGGTTTAAACATGTTTATTCATTGAAGCCGGATCACCGTCAAGCAGTAAACAGTATTACGTAAAAAGAGGGCACAACAAGTAAAAACTTATATATACGTGCTCATCTGAACCAGCTTACAAAAAGCATGGCGGAGAAATTGGCGTGGAAAACTGGACTGAAATGTAAAGACATAAAAAAAGAAAAAGAAGAAGAGAGCAGGAAGAAGATGTCATTTGTATTCGTGAAATTACGTATAAGCTTACACATAATTATCATGATCAGTTGTTGTATGCTCATCCCCACAGTTGCAGCTAGAGGCCAAGCATGCGGCCTGAAACAATAATTTGAAATCTTCCGTTCGTCTGTTCTTTAACTCAATCCCTACCATGTAAGTTTGGGGTTGTGCACGGGTGGCCTCACTAGAAAAAAAAAATCATAATTAATATAAATTTGGATTTAAATATGGCTTTGTGGGAGTGTTGCACTTTGATTATTGAATTGCCCTACGGGGATAAATAAAGTATTTTGACTTGACTTGACTTGACTTGACTTGACTTGACTTATACTCGTGTTTGCTGCAATAAAAGCCGTCGAGAAACCGTTAATCTTGCCTGATTTTCATATAGAGGGCCAAAACCGAAAAAGAGTTTTAAAAAAAAAGGAACGAAACTGTAGGAAATTAGTTAAAATTTCAATTTTTTTTCAGCTTGGCCTTTCCGGTCTTCCTCTAGAAAACAGGACGGGACATGCGGAACTCAGTTCAGGACTCAGCCCGGCGAAAAATCACGTGCTGTCTGATGCACATAAAGTAGCGCTCAGCAACAGCAGGCTTTCACTGCTTCGTCTTCCAACCCTGCGGCGCCTTGAGCGCCTCAGAAGAGCCGAAAAGTACGCCGAGGAATACCATACCATACCATACCATACCATACCATACCATACCATACCATACCATGCAAAATCAATTCAAACAACACTTTGCTTTTACAAGTCTCGTCTCGCGCGATGCCGGCCGGAATAAATCACAGCGGGAGTAAATTGCAATATCCGATGTCGAACAGCGTACATATTGACAAAGCGGTGTTTTCTTTCGTTTAGTCGCATGCCATACTGCGTCGCGAAGAACGGTCATGGTTGACCAACTTAATTTCCGACGGCCCAAGTCACGAGCTAAGTGGCTTAATAGCATACAGGCAACAACTGCAGACCATATGGAGACGCGTAGTTAAAACCGTTACTTGTCCGGAGGGCTGTAGTTAGGTCGTTCAGTGTAGATTACAGCCCGGGCCCTTATTTTAAGATTTTTAGGCTCAGTTTGAGTGACACGTGTGTGTGTGTGTGTGTGTGTGTGTGTGTGTGTGTGTGTGTGTGTGTGTGTGTGTGTGTGTGTGTCGGGTAGTGGGGTGGGTGGTTAATGCATTACAAGTGGTTAAAGCTAGTTCTCCACTATGATTTAATCCAGAAAAGATGCTTTGTCCTACTTTCTTACGAACTGTGTGTCGTGCAAGATCAGACTTAAAACAACAACAACAACAGCAACAAAACCATGGGAGGTATATGGGATGGGGGCCGTGAGGGGAGAGGAGAGGAGGTATTGCAAAATGCGGTCCCGTGCTTTGAATGTGTACAGAACTGGAGCGAGGAACCCAAGTTAAACCAAACTGGCCATTAGTTGTTGGTTTTTCCCCCATCACGATCGCATACGGTGGGGAAGAAAAAAAAAAAAGTCCAAAAGGTCCTCAAGTCTGGCTGTCTGAAACAGAAGGTTAATGTCCCTGCCTCCCAGAAGGGAGATATTGGGACGTACAAGTGCATGAATATTTGGTATGGTAGACTTCTCCTCGGCGCACATATCCATCTCTGCTGAAATGCTCACGGCGCCGCAGGGCTGGAGGACGAAGCAGTGAAAGCCTGCTGCCGCTAAGCGCTACTTTATGTGCAAACCTCCACCCTGCTATTCACTCTGGTGCGTGCGACAGTATTTCTGTTTACCACGACACCGGCCACAGCCCACTCTTCTTCGAAAGATGAACGTGGGATTTTTAGCGTGCACACTTGATGTATATTTATGATGGGTTTAAAAAAAAATTGTTTAACCCAATTTATCTTTTTATCATATTATTTTACATATGTGTCCTCGGCAAAAGCAGCTGCTGATTGTTTTGTGTAGACAGTTGTATGAGTCGGTGGCATTCTAGCTGTGTTTGTTTTGTGAGAAGTTGGAGGAAGACTGACGAGGGGGGGGGGGGGGGGGGCGTTGTGTATGTCAGGGTGTTGTGTGGATGTTACAGTATGTGTTGCATGTTTAAGAGTGGAAGCTCCGGCCTTTAAAGGGCTTTATATTGGAGAGGAGCGACAAGATAAATAATTTTTTTAACCCAATTTATCTTGTTATTATATTATTTTACATATTTAATTCATGTTATGTGGAGAGAGTTATATTAAAAACTTCATACCTCAACCGTCCCAAAACGGTCCTATCCGTACATGTTTATCTGATTAATTAAGATCCTAAAGAGCCGAAGAAGCACAATTTATAGACCGCCAGCAACACTGACCGGATGCACATTCCCCAAACACAGGAGACATCGGAGACACACACAACAGTCATTTTATGCGTCACAAACACACAGACAACAGTGTTAGCCTGACGAATGCAGATCAGACTCTCAGACAGGCGACACAAAGCTACTGTTTATGGCATTGTTTACGGCCGTTTTTGTTTGGTCTGACCAAACAGTAGTGCGTCAAACTGTGACGAGGAAACTACCGGGTTGGTATGACTCATGGTAATTTGGTTACTCGTACATGGCAACTGCATGAGCGCAGAAACAAAGTCACAAATGTGTTCTGCACGTTTCTGGGTCTCTTCTGTTAATGGTTGTTTGTTTTGTTGTTCGTGCGCGTGTAGTTGGAGTTCGCTAGGTTTGTGTTTCCCACTTGTCCGCACTTTCTTGATAGTGTTGTGGTGACCGTCAGTATGTGTTCAGTAGTATTCGTTCACCGCCATTCGTTCCATCGTTCCATTTTGTCTTGGATACAAAAATATGTTTGTTTACGAAGTTTGTTTATGAAGTTTGTTTACTCTCTCTCTCTCTCTCACACACACACACACACACACACACACACACACACACACACACACACACACACACTGTGACACACACACACACTGACACCATCCGCTCTCTGATACCAACTCTGAGCCGGCCGCTATAATTATTTACCCGTCAGTGAAAGAGAGCAGTCTTGGCAAATTTAACGGACTAGAAAACCTCCTGACAAAGAGATCTCAAACACGTATCGAAAACACGTGTTTCTGGCTTACAGACGACTGATAAAAGTACATGTACACGACCCGCCAAAACGTGTGTGTGTGTGTGTGTGTGTGTGTGTGTGTGTGTGTGTGTGTGTGTGTGTGTGTGTGTGTGTAGGTGCGTGCGTGCGTGCGTGTGCACGCGTGCGCGCACATAATATGTTCAATACTTCTACTACAACCCTCGGAAACAAAGCCGACTTGTACGCCGCTCTTGTTTCAGCAAGACGGTTTGCATCCAGTCCTTTATTACACTGCCCATATAGCCATTACTGCCTCGTGCGGCGGTAGGGAAATAAATGGGGATAGCAAACAAGTCTCTCAGAACCTTGTTGACATAAATCGAACAACTTACATAACAAAACGTGAGTCATTGCTCTATGCAGTGCAGTCGGTTTTAGCTTGACTCTAACTCTGTCCATACAGTTGCGCAATGCTTCGTGTGTACTGACAAAGAAGGTAATATCATTGTGTCACTCATTTTGAGTGTCCTTCTTGAGTTCATCTCTCACTTTGCTTCCGCGTTACGTTACCGGCTTCATGTTCTTCCTGATTTCTGCTTCTGTTTCAGTATCATCAGTTTCCAGTGTCGTCTGCCGGTGGCTCTCGATATCAGTGTTTGTCACGGGCATGCAACGACGCTGTGGTAGTAAACTTTTCAGCGAATTGCGCTTAATCTTTGCATTAGAATCAGTCACTTTGGACACAATATAGCATCTGAAACCATTGTGGAGACTCTGGTTGGTGTATGTGTTGTTTATACGTACGTAGAAACGTACCGCGTAATGAGCAGACGACTTTATTTGGCTGCGGACTGAAGACCAACTAGACAGCGCTGACTGGTGACTATGTTTAGCGACTTCGTCGTATCGACGCGTAGTATATGTATGAAAACGTTCGGGAACAGACTGAGGCACTGAAAAACAAACCCAGACCAGGCATCTGAGAGCGAAGCAGAGATCCTCTGACGTAGCCCATAGCTAAGCAAAACAGCCCTCACCCACCCCAAAGACACTCGCCCAGCCAAGCAGCCAAAGACACATGCCAGGAACAACTTGTCCTTAAGGGCTAAAAGCCATAGGACGTAAAGCAAGCTAATGATGATGAAAACGTTCGGCCAACGAAAGTCACATTTTTCTGCTACTAGAATCCGCAAAGTCACGAAAATGGTCGCGATGGCCAGAAGAAACATTCTATTCATTTTGCAAACAACCTTAGAGCTTTGTGAGCGGCAGTTACTCCCCCTCAGCACTGGTACGAACATATAGACTTTTAAATATGTTCTAAGCTTCTTCTTCTTTTTTTTTCTTTTTTTTTTCATTGCTGGTGTTATGGACTCTTCTCAATTTTCTGTCCAAAAGTCATTCGCATTTTGATAACCTTTCCAGATTTTCGATGCAAAATTTACGAAAAAAAAAAAAAAAAAATACACACCTAAAAATGGAATCTCCCATCTAGCGATACACCATTTTACTCAAGATGTGCGATACAAATAATAGTTTTTCTTCTTCACCTCTCGTTCCTTCCTTCTCTCCTTCTTCACTCCTCCCTCTCTCCTTCCTTCTCTCCTTCTTCACTCCTCCCTCTCTCCTTCTCTCCTTCTTCACTCCTCCTTCTCTCCTTCTTCACCCCTCCTTCTCTCCTTCCTTCTCTCCTTCTTCACCTCTCCCTCTCTCCTTCCTTCTCTCCTTCTTCACCTCTCCCTCTCTCCTTCCTTCTCTCCTTCTTCACCCCTCCCGCTCTCCTTCCTTCGCTCCGTGTCCCTCCCATGGCCATTCCACGAATCAAGTACCGGCTGTCATCACATCATTAAACTACCTGTGCAAAGGAACAAAGTGTTGTTTTGTCTCCCTGCTTCGTCAAACACGGAGCAATAAAGAGATCCAAGCCTTCTCGCAGGTAATGTTTTCCTTTGCCAGTGCATGAGTCATTTCAATGCTTTCATATCAAGATCCGAGTGTTTTTGCAGGCGCCTCGATACGGAAGACTTCTGATCTTTAGTCTGAGGTTGTTTTATTATTATTATTAAGACGCGGTGTAATGGGGAGGTGAGGAGGGGTTGGGGGATTGGGGTGGGGGGGGGAGGGGGGGGGGGGGCACAGTCGCTAGGGGGAAGGAAGGTGGAGAAGAGCGGAGCCTGTACAGTGCGGGGGCGTGTGAGGGTGTCTTAAAAAAAAACTGATACCACATAAAGCGTAAACACGAAAAAAACAACAAAAAAACAACAAAAACTCAAACAAACAAGCAAAGAAACAAAAAACCAAATCCAACAACAAACTAAAACAATAATACAAGTGTTCCACCTTCACCTACCTCCTCCCCCCCCCACACACACACTCACACACACACACACACACACACACACACACACACCATATCACACCACTGACACACACACACACACACACACACACACACACACACACACACACACACACACACACCATATCACACACACACACACACACACACACACACACACACACACTCACACACACACACACACACACACACACACACACACACACACACACACACACACACACACACACACACACACACACACACACACACACCATATCACACCACTCACACACACACACACACACACACACACACACACACACACACACACACACACACACACACACACACCATATCACACCACTGACACACACACACACACACACACACACACACACACACACACACACACACACACACACACACACACACCATATCACACCACTGACACACACACACACACACACACACACACACACACACACACACACACACACACACACACACACACACACACACACACACACACGTAGAATATGAGATTAATTTGACCACTCCCCCGCCAAAAACAAAAAACAAAACAAAACAAAAAACAATCAAAAACCAACAACAAACAAACACCACCACCACCACCAACAACAACAAGAACAAAACTGCTATTTGCGCGAACATTTATTCGGAGAGCACAGAGACTGAATCAGGAGAAAAATCGCGATTTGTACTTGTTGTACAAGATCATGTTACTATCATTCGAGCAACAGGATACACCACCACCACCACCAACAACAACAAGAACAAAACTGCTATTTGCGCGAACATTTATTCGGAGAGCACAGAGACTGAATCAGGAGAAAAATCGCGATTTGTACTTGTTGTACAAGATCATGTTACTATCATTCGAGCAACAGGATACACATGACACGTACTGTTCACGAACTTCGAGCAGCAACGAAAGGTGAGTCATACGCGGCCGTGAACTTTTGTTTTGACATAAATGCTTTGACTGTCAAGTCAAGTACCGAGACGACACATTTACGGGTAGATTCTAACTGTGATTTATAATTAGATCGTTAGTTCCGCCTTCTATTCCGCACCCAGCATGTATTCGCGGGAAACCAGAGACCGTCAGATTACCGGTCTAATTTTATCGTCGTGTTTTCCGTGGTGCAAATCAGCTTGTTAGTCATTTTTACCGAGCAGTTCCGCGTAAAGATACTCAGTGTTTACCCGGACAGAACGCTCCGTTAACCGGCAGCGCCCGTGTGTGTGTGTGTGTGTGTGTGTGTGTGTGTGTGTGTGTGTGTGTGTGTGTGAGAGAGAGAGAGAGAGAGAGAGAGAGAGAGACAGACAGACAGACAGACAGAGGTGATGATGATGATGATGATGGTGGTGGTGGTGGTGGTGGTGGTGGTCAGTGAATTTTGTTTATCTACTGTAAAATAAAAAAAAAATTGACGGTTTGCAAACTTGCTGTCGCTAAAACTGACCGCAAATGCTACCTACTTAAATTAGAAAATATTTCAACGAAAAATTTCTAAACTACGAGAGAGAGAGAGAGAGAGAGAGAGCACGTTACCACGTTACCTTTTTCAGTTTCATCAAATTAACCAACTGATCTAACAACTGACGGATTTTGTGTGATAAGGTGGTGACTTAGACCTAAATCATCACCATCTGGCGTCCTCTAGATAAGGGGCTTGAGATGGCCGGGGGGGGGGGGGGGGGGGGGGTGGAGGGGGGAACTAAGGTGCGTCACACTTTGCACAGTGGTCATGGTAACAAGATCTTAAGACCGACAATGCATCGAACGCTTGGAGAACAACCATGTCTTGCTCAAGACGTCCGGTTTTACAGGCTATCATAATCTTGAAACAAGGCAATGACGCGTTCAGTTTCCACTGACAGCGAGGTCAGATCTAACAGATCTAGAACAGGTCAGATCTAAAACCTAAATTCTCCCCCCCCCCCCCCAAAAAAAAAAGAAGAAGATAAAACCGTGTCATTAAAGATCTAAGCTCCCAACAAAAAGCTTTCCGAAGTGCGAAATTTTTTTTACAGAGTCTTTGCTAAGCCAACTTACGGTTCGGAACAGTTTCGCTCATAGGTGCACATGTACCGTTCGATATACTCTACCTTGATGACTAGTACAGCTCTTAATGCGATACAGTTTTGCTTACACTTTGCGCGAGCGGTTGAACATTCAAATTCTTCGACTGTTGTTACAACCGTACTGGAACGCTCAGTGTGGTCGCCGTCGGCGTCAGTCATCGAGTACCGGCTTCTGTTGGCTCAGTGCCAGCATTACAGACGCTGAAGTACAGGATCGCCTCCAGTTAGTGTGGCATTTTTCACATTGTTGCTCACCTTGATGACTCAGAAGTAATCGCTTTCCATTGGTCGATCAGAGCATGTGACAGATGGCTGACTTGACTCCGGCCTGTGAAACAACAAAAGTGACCAGCTACTTCGCGCTTTGCCCTGATTATTGCTTGTAAAGGTAGTACTGTGACCCTCGTCTTGTTTTCGTCCGGCCATGGCTTCAGTTTGTGGTCCTTATTTAATTTTCAGAAAGACAGGCCATCATTTGTATCAACGCTGTGTAGAGCTGACTCCGGACTGGCGTACCGTGTGGAGGAATATATATGGGTCCAGTAGCTGCAATTCAAGTCTTTATTAAAGAACCCGAAACGCACAGCGTCTGCCTACCGTTTAAACTTTAGAACCATGTACACGTACTAGCACAGGCAATACGTTATTTGTTAACACAATAGGTGGTGATCGGGGGAGGAGGGGGAGGGGAAGTATAACTGACTCAATTTTTTTTAACGTTCTTTATTATCCCTTTCGGGCATTTCGCGTCACCGCAATGCAGCGCCACCCAATACCTTTTTTTGTTTTTGTTTTTTTAAATTTTGCTCAATTTAATCTTGTTTGGGGGGGGGGGGGGGGGGGGGGGGGGGGGAGGGCGGGGATTGACTCTTTTTTTTTCTTTTTTTTTTAACTACATGTACTTTATTATCCTTTTCGGGCAATTCGGGCTGCTCCCCCAGGGGGGAAGCGCGTTACCGCGGTGCAGCACCACCCAATACCTGCTCTCTCTCTCTCTCTCTCTCTCTCTCTCTCTTAAATTTTGCTCACTTTCTTTCTTTCTTTCTTTTTTTTTTTTGGGGGGGGGGGGGGGGGATTATAACTGACTCAATATTTGTTTCTACTTTATAATCCCTTTCGGGAAATTCTGACTGCTCCCCCCCCTCCCCCCCCCCGGGGGGGGGGGGGGGAAGCGCGTCTCCGCGATGCAACGCCACCCAATACCTATTCTTTTCTTTTTTCAATTTCGCTCAGTTGCATGTCCCACTGAGCACAGGCAATAAATTAGTTGTTAACAAAATAGTGGAAGATTTGGATTGGAGGGGGCAGGGAGGAGGGGGTGGGGGGAGAGGTGGGGGTTGTTTCTACTCATTTGCTCATTTATTAAACTGACATAAATGATTGTGTTTTAGTTTTACATGACCCGGTGAAACAGCTGCTGACACTGAATTCTCTGCCGCCACACACAGCCAGCACCGAGACAAGTTTATTGAAATTGCCGGGAGGGCTAGTTGCGCCTTGTTACCGCAGACAATACCGGAAGCCTCGCAGATCGTCGGAGCGTGTAACAGCTTGATTAAACGACATAAAAGCGACGAAAACAAACTCGTTAGCGACACACACACCACGCAGCCAGGTTCGAACAACGGATGCCCTTCTCAAACGCTCGGTCAGCCGAAACCATTTGACCTCACGAACTCTTTTGTGTCAGTGAGTGTTGTGATCTTCCCTCACTTTTCTACGTAACACACGGACAGGAAATTATTATATCTTACAGTCGTTTCCTGTGTTAACGAAAGTCGGTCGATTTAGTGAAATGAAAAAGAAGGAAAATTACGAGGACGCTCGCACTAACGCATGTGTATTACATACGGTTGAACTCAGCCTGAAAACTTTGAAATCTAACTCAAACGTGAGGTGGCCTGCGTGATGCGCACCAGGGAATACGAGATTTCTTCTTCTTTTTTTTTTTTGCCGGGCTGAGTCAGAACTGTGTAAAGAAATGGTAGATAGTGATGAATCCCACCCAGAATCCCCCCCCCCCCCCCAAAAAAAAAAACAACAACAACCAAACAAACAAAAAACAAAACAAAACAAAAACAAAACAAAACAAAACAAAACAAAACAAACTACGAACAACAACAAAAAACTACAAAACAAACAAACAAACAAACAAAAACAAACAACAACGTGTATTCAGCAAAGGTAACAAATGTAAAGATCGCCCCCCCCCCCCCCCCCCCCCCCCCACCCCACCCCGTCACAAGTCGTGAAAGGTCTAAAGACTGGTGATGACCGTGACTGTGTGAGACGCTGCGCTACGCGTCAGTCCACCTGGCGTCACTAATTAACTTATTTGTTACGATTTTTTTTTTAAAGAGGCACACACTTGTTACAGATACCAAAAACACATCACGACAACCCCCGACCTCTCGCATTGGTGACGAAGTCTCTTAACCACGAGACCACCAACCGCCGGTTGTCAATACAAAGGATTTTTGTTGTTTTTGTTGTTGTTGTTTGTTTGTTTTTTCGGGCACACTTTTCCAGCGAAAAAAAGAATGATTTTGATTTGGGCTCATAGTCATACAATACCGTGTTTGTTCCTACTGCGTGATACTATGTACTAGCCAGCACCTTTCACCATTTAAGTGTTAGGTGAAAGCGAGCGTCGCCGGTACGCGCATTCAGTTCCATCGTTACCTCTTGAGAGCCCGTGTCTGACCACCCGCCCTGCCCGCTGTATGATAAGACTTGTTAAAAAGAACAAGCCACTGCGCACCAGCAGGAGCCACTTCAAACCACTATTACGCAAGGCGAGTGGGTCTTGCCCGCTGGGCCCGCGACTGCTAAAGATTGCATAGTAGTGGCTTGAAGTGGCTTTTAGTGATCTGACAATTTCAAATAAACTTGCGATTTTTGCATGGTCTTTTATGAGTTATTTCGGGCGGAATTCCCCAGAAGTGCTGGAAATAATACAGACTTCAACATAAGTCAAGGACCACTTTGACAGACAGGTCTAATTTTTAAGAATTCACAAAAAATAGAGACCAAGGAAACTTTCAAAATTTTTTGCTGCGAAAGTGTTAAAGGGTTAACAATGCATCCTGCAAAGCTTGCTGAAGCTGAAAAACCACCATGTGCTGCACGGACATCTTCCAGGAATTTTAGCCAAATTTGCAAGTGGTCCTTGACTTATGTTGAAGTCTGTAGACGACAGCATCTTCAGTTTCCTGAAAGAGGTCAACCTGTTCTATAAATTATAGACTTCAAACATTCAGTCTTTCACTGACCACCCAGTCTTTTTTTTCTTTTTTTTTTTAAAGACACGATAGATTTTTCATATTTATTTACAATCTGTGTTTTAAAGTGGGAATTTTTATGTTTTATAGGACCTGGCAGGAAGGGACTTTCATGAGCCGCGAATTAGCCTTTGTTGCTTGCGCGGCGTTAAGCCCTAAATAACTAACTAACTAACTGAAGTCTGTAGAAGTTTATGATAATAATAATAAAAGTTTATCACTAAAAAGCAATGCGCGTAATTAAAATAAAAACAACAACAACAACAACAACACCCTCCTATCGAAAACCAACAACAAAACTGATTTGACTGAAACTCAAGCTTTTAATGCGGGTCAGTCCAATGAGGAGTGATGAAGGAAAATGCGTGTTAACAGATACAGTATAAAAAAGCTGCTGGGGCCTTTGTACCTACGCTTTTCTTTTTTTTTCTTTTTTTCTCGTCTGGCCGAAATAACAGTCTCCCGAGCGAACTCTATCTTTCTTTAGACACTTGCTTCCTTTCATGATTCACTATGAAACTAGTACTTGAGGCAGGTATGTAGCCTGCATCACCGCATCCATCCCACGCAAAATTGAAACGAAATTGGATTAAAACTAATTCATTAAAAGAACAAAAGGAAAACCCCGCACAGCGGGTAACAGATATGCCTCGACCAGGACCCAAACACGATTAAATGTCTGGGGAAAGACAAAGGTGTTGCCTCCACCCCATCCACCCCAACCCCCTCCCCTAACTCCCATCACCACCACCACCCTATTTCTCATCCACCCCCCCCCCCCCCCACCTTTCCTCCGTGGCCCTTTAACCTTGCACCCCTTCAACCAGATGTCGGTCCAAACGTGTGATCCGCATGACGTGTACTTGGTAAAACAAAAGCAGGTAGCGATAAGGGAGGGTGGATGGGAAGGAGGAGGGGAGGGGGGAGGCTGAGAGGAGGGGATAAGATCGGGGCGGGGCCTGGGGGGGAACAAAGCCAGGTGAGAGCGGCAGGCCACAGGTGGGAGACAAAGGCACTGAGTCACTGGGAATCGAACAGGGGGGGCCGGATCCGCGATGGCGCATGCTGTACAAACGCTACGGCGGTGTCAGCACGTGCATCGCGGCGGGGGATGAACCAACTTCGATGCCGCCCGCTGAGACAGAGTCAGTCACACACACACACACACACCACACACACACACACACACACACACAGTGGAACACTGACGTTTCACTGTCAGTGAGCCAGTGGCGTGGCAACACTAGTAACTAAGAAAGAGGAAAGGTGTTATACACAGCTTCATACTTTCTTCAGTTTGCTTTCACTTAAACCGATTTAAAAAAAAGAAAACCTTCTGAATCACGCTGAGTAACAGCCTTTGAGAGTTTGAGAATGAACACTTGCGGCAAAAGGAAAATAGGATTTTTTGTTTAAAAGCCGAAAAAATTGTTGTTGTAATAACTTGTTGGATGTGGTGTTGTTGTTGTTGTTGGTGGTGGTGGTGGTGGTGGCGGTGGTGTTGATGGAGATGATGGGGTGTTGTTGTTCGTTCGTTCGTTCGTTTCTTTGTTTGTGGTTTGAGATTTTTGAAAAAAAAATTCTTTTCTTTTTGGGAGACCCGGGTGGGTGTGCGGGGGAAGGGGGTGGTGGTAGTAGTTAAAGCACCTCAGTCCTGAAAAATCTCAACCGAACAAGCTGCTTTTTTTGTCGTTGTTGTGAGTACACATAGAACAACTCTCTCTCTCTCTCTCTCTCTCTCTCTCTCTCTCTCTCACATGTAGTTTTAATTTATCATAATTACTGACCAGTTTAGCCTGCTATTGCAATACTGTCAATATGTACTTGTTCCCCGCTGAGCATTATCATAAGCGGTGCTTTTTATGCTCACTAGTTGTTTACTTGTACGAATTTGTTTGCAATAACTTGAACCTGTTTAAACCAAGCCGCTTTGCATAACAATCAAATCCGACAACGTGCTTACCGTTGTGAGACAGACCCCTGTGAGACATCAGGCCAAGTCCCACTTTTTTTTTACATGTACACCTGGATGACGTAGCCGCAAAGCAAAACACCTGTCATCAACAGCAGCACCCGTTTCGTCAGTCTTTGTTTCCTTAAGACGGCGCCGGCTACGTCATCTGACCGCCGCGAACAACTAGACCTATAAATTTTAAAAGAGAGACAAAAGTGCATTTCCAGTTTGTCGTACGTCCAGACATGCCCTTAGGTGATAGATGGCGTGAAGGACATGAGGCGAGCCGTCACCTCGTGGACGAAAGTTTACTCTATGACTCATTCGTGGACAAAAGCGAAGTGTAGCCTACGTGACGCGAGAAATAATTGTTAAGTTCGTGTCCTCTTTTTCCCCAGCATCCGTATGTACAGCGGCCATTCAGCGAGAACTTGCCGCCCATGTCATCAACCGCTTTGTACAATCCAACAGCGCTTTCGGCAACAGTTAGTGAAAACTTGAATGGTCTGAGGGGTTGTGGGTTGGGAGGGCTCGTCTTCCGCGATGGCTTAGATCATGTGCAACCGCTCAAGTTTTTAATTCCAGCGTCAGTATAGATCTGCAGCATCCACCCATCCATCCATCCACCCATCCAAACAAACAAACAAACAAACAAACAAACAAACAAAGAGCCGTAAACAACAACAGCAGCAACAACAGAAAGACTAAACAAAAACAAGGACCAGACAATGACAACAAGGGTGGGTGGGTGTTTGAGGGTTTGTTTAACATCTTTTTCCACCACATCAAAGACAGGGCAACGAGGAGAAGGCCGGCACAAATGTTTGGCCACAGCCGAGACTCGAACTCACGACCCTGAGCATCAATAACAACAAAGAGTAAGCATTAATGACAACAAATAAATAAGCAACAACGACAACAACGCAACAGTGGATGGCTAGTAATATTAAGGCTGACACTTTGGGCATCCAGACACAAAGCTCGCTTCGACTGTGACGTCACCGCCGTCGGCGCGTGCAGTTTCAGTGTCGGACATCTACAGTGCGCCGCAAAAGAGGGTGGACATACATCTTTGCTGAAATGCACACTCCCGCGGAAAGCTCTGATGACAGCTCCTCATGTTTCAGCTGCCGCTAAAAACTAATTTTTAAAAAAAGTTTTTAAAAAAAGCAAAGTTTTACTTTCCCGTCAATGATTCCCCGTCGGTAACAGAGGTGACACACTAACTGCTGAGAAGCAGTTTCCCCGAGGGCGTAGATGATATCTTGTCTAGTTCAGAGAAACAGATGAGATAACTCTGTCCATCTAGTGAAACATCAGTGGTATCAGTCCTAGGCATAGTCGGATGGGTGTTGTATCCAAGTAAAGATCTTTCTCAAGTGTACACTGCGGGGGGTGAAACAAGATGGGACGGGTGTTTTTCCAGTGCTATGCCGCTTCAAATCATTGCACCGCCAGTCAGCGGGTTTCCACGGCATAGCACCGCGTTTTTGTTGTTGTTGTTGGTGTTTTTTTTTTGTTGTTGTTGTTGTTTTCGTCCAAGAATGTGGATAAGACCGGCCCCCGTAGTGTAGTGGTTAGCACTTCGGATCATGGACCGGGAGACCCGGGTTCGAATCCCAGCCGAGGCAAGCGGGATTTTTCCTACCTAGGTCGGCTCCTACCCAGAGTGGGTGTGCTATGGCCCCAATGGGGAGGCTGTTGCCACACAGCCGAGCTTCACCCACTTCACGGGTGCGACTTTGGGGGTGCTTCCCTTGGTATGACACGTCTTATGATGTGGATGATTACACGGCCGGCACCGCAGGTGCCAAGTTCCCGGGCCTGGTTAATGCCGGGATATTTATGACAGGAAGCGTGGAATGCGGCCCTGTCCCGCAGTCCCAAACCACATGGACCTCCATAGCATCATCTTACTATCATCCTCATCTCCATCATCATGCATAATAAAAATTGTCCCAGCTTCCGAGTCCTCCGTGGGTTCCACCCATGACCTGGGAGGAACACCACTGGAGCTGGCAAAGAGTTGGGGCAGCAAAAAAAACAAAAAAAAATAAAAAAAAATGTGGATAAGATATAAAAGATGAAAGATTTTGGAATCGTCAGTAACCTGCTGTGCACTACCATTATCACTGAGCCATCGGAGATGATTCGTCTCTTACGATAACGTGTCCGCCGCCCTGGAGCGATTTTGGACGGCCCTTGTACGTAAGGGGGGTGTGTGACGTCGCAACTCAGTGAGTTTAGCCGTCAGCATCCTTGTGTGGCCTCAGCCCTTACATATTTCTCTGAAAAACCACGGTTTGGTTGGTTGGTTTTGTTAGCTGGGGTTTATCGTCCACGCCACAACGAGGTGACTGCAGACGACCCTAGGAGGGCAGGTTATGGGGGATGGGGATAGCTATCCTAAATGTACAGTCCAGCTGAACACTTATTCAATCCGGTCAGACTGCCAGGTCGGCCACATTTTATGTATGCTTGATACACAAACAGATCCAGTTCACAGTCAGCGGAAGCGGGGCAACGTGAAAAAAGGCCTGTACAAATTTTGGCCCTGTCGGGATTCGAACCCGGGATCTTTCGATCTCCAGTCCAACGCTGAAAACCGTTGAGCCACCTACTCCCCCTCTCTGAAAAACCACGGTCATCTCATCTAGTTTAAATCCGAACTGACTAAAGGGGCGGAAAGTATCCGTCACGGGCCATTACCCAATGAGAGAGATGGCCAACCATTTCAGTCTTGTCTCCCCCCTGGTACTACTCTTTTGATTTGGAGGTAATCAAGGCGTTGGCTGAAGGTTGAAGGACATCTCACCGGCTTGAGTTTACGAACAGAGTTTGGCTGTGGTTGCGGCATCCTTTCGCTTGCTGGCTGCGATGGTAAACCCAAAGACAACAAGCAACGCAAGATCGGCCCCTGGCTACGTGAAAGGGGAGGGGGGGGGGGATAAGCTCCATCGCCACGTAAAAATAGGGCCCAAGATGTGATAAGCTGTGAAACCCCTCTCCCACGTTGAGCCGAAATCCCTATGTATCTCCTATCACCTCGAGGGGACCCCCCCCCCCCTTCCACCTCTTCCTACCTTTCCCTTCTTGCATAGTTGAGCCTTTTCTGTATTTTTTTTTTCTTTCTTTTAGGAATTCTTTGTTGTCGGTCTTGCATTTCTCCCTGATCTGTCGCGAGTTTGTCCATGTCAGGGACTTTCCGTTCGTCGGTCTGTGTGTGTGTGTGTGTGGGGGGGGGGGGTCTGTGTGTGTGTGTGTGTGTGTGGGTGGGTCTCTGTGTGTGTGTGTGGGGGGGGGGGGTGTCTGTGTGTGTGTGTGTGTGGGGGGGGGGGGTCGTGCCTCTGTGTCAGTGTGTGTGTGTGTGTGTGTGTGTGTGTGTGTGTGCAGCAAGTGCGTCAATGCACCAAAATAAATACTACTCAGACGGGAGACTTATTTTAAAATCTATTTGTGACACACTGTCCACATTGCTGACGAGCAAAACATATTGCAGTGTAACTATAGCAACAAGGTAAATCTACTCAGTCGAACAAGTTCGAACTAGTTTGAATCGTGCGCAGTTATGTCGAAATCACCGACGGAGTTGATTACAAAAAAACAACAACAACAACAACAACAACAACAACAACAACAAAAAAAACGCTTCGTCATTCATGTCCGACACGTGGCAGCAGAAACAAGTTCGATCCTCCCTGTGATTGATTGATTAATTAGCATACACATTAGCATACACATTAGCATAAATGATTAAACACACTCAGCTTCGTCAAACGAAATTTAATAGAGCAAAAACTGATTTTTGAAACTTCGTCGGAGAATGGGCACCACGTGAGTCACACCAACATCAGCCACTATAATAACCATAAATTTAAGATTTAAAAAAAATCCGATTTCTTTCCTTTTTCTCTGTTAACCTGAAGACTTTGTGGTAGGTCAGTTGTGTGTATGTGTGAACGACATTGTGTTCCTTTGTTTTGTTAAAAGGAGCGAGTACCTTTCCTTTGTGTCTGCTAGTAGCGGGAAACTCAGTGTAAGAACTGAAAACTGGCCGCCGGGCGCGTGACTGAAAATTTGGTTTAAACTGATTTATTTTGTTGCACTGGTGGAAGTACAGAAACACAGTTTGAGCATAAACAAGACGTGCTTATGACAAATTTGAAAATTTGATGGTAGGGCACTCAAATGGCTATGATGCAACTAATCAGTCTCGACGTGACTCAGTTACCCAGGCCATTCTACAAAGAATCTTCGAAATGGGTACTGATTATGCTCGACGGCGGATTTCCGTGTGAATAATTATTTATTCACCGGTGTATCACTGAGAGGGGATGAGTGTGCTGTAGTATGAATGCACACCGGCGACTGACGGAATAGGTTATTCCAAGATTCATGATTTGACAGACACCTCAGAGTAACAGTTTAATCAGATCCTGTTGCGTTTCATATACGGTATACGCTCGAGTTATTGCGAAAGTCCACTGAACAGGCCCGCTAGAAAGGTGAATGGCTTTCATCAGTGTATCACTATGACTGATGTCCGACAGTGACTCGACTGACTCGTCAACGCTGTACGTTTGGGTGATTTAACCACCCTGCCACGTGGGGAACAGCCACCCGGGTTATACCGGCGTGTCCCGTGACAGTGACACACTTAGTCATGTCACGCATGTGTTAGTCAAAACCGGCTGACTGCTCGGTCGCTCTTTGTGTGTCACGTCACAACCCGGCGGTCATCAGTCCCCGCGCGCGGCCGCGCTGACTGAGAACTTTGCCACGTGTTGGAAGAGGTTGTTGCCAACTGTTTCATCCGCCGTTGTCTTTGAGTAACAAGTTGTGGTGATGCTTGATTCATTCAAACTTTTGGTCGGTAACAGCATAATGAGCCTCGATCACTGAACGCTTCTCCCGCTTAGCAACCAGGGACGCTTTCCGTCTATCGTCCACGCATGAAAACTCACAGTGGGGAAACACCACACTGGGCATGTGCGCAGCGAGCCAATCGCTGCGCAGTTTACAGCGAGGCGCGCGCAGACGTAGTCGCGTGGCAGCTAAATTTGGAAACGGTGATCTCATCGCTCGTTGAGGGCTATGCGCAGGTCAGGCAAGTAAACAGTTCATTCATATCAGCCGCGAGCGACTGGCGTGGTGCGTGAGCGTGAGAGGCAGAGAGAGAGAGAGAGGGGAGAGAGGAAAGAAAGAAGGCTGAAGGATTTTTACCTCACATCTACGTCGAAGTCGCTACGAATCTATTGTGGTTATATCTTTGTTACTTCATTTGGATGTGTTCAAACTACGAGCGACCGCATTCTGAGAACTCAGCGATCGACTTTTGGATTACCCAAGCGGTGATTTCCGTGTGACGCAGTGCTCGGCGCTAGTGTTACAGGTGTTTTGTGTGCCGCACATATTACAGCGCTGACAGAATCAAAACAAAGCATCGCCAGGGGAGGGAGGCTTCGAGAAGGAAAGCACGCTTCGTCCTTCCTTCCTCGAACGGAGGAGTGAGTATACAACCTTGTTGCTTCAACACCCATCATGCTAGCGTGGCTCTGAGTCTAAACCTATGACGACGCTGTGCGTTGCGGACTCTGCATTACCTCATCACCATCATCATCACCACCTGCATCACCATTTCCACCAGCAGCTTGTTGAGCTGGCTCACACCGACTGCAGCAGCCGGGCCGACACCATGCCAGAGTCGGGCGACATCGAAGTCCTGGCCCCACCTCGTCTTCATCTCGCATCCCGCCGGAGATTCGACCTCAAGCTGGACCTGGCCTCGGCTCTCACGGGCCGGGAGAGGGGAGAGAAGAAACTGCGGTTAGATTTCCTGTCCAACCCGGGCATCCTGACGTCCAAACTGGCCGACGGTTGCAGCAGCTGCATAGGACAGTCGTGTCATAGTCACCAACAGGCGGACGACTCGCCCACAGACCCGCCCCACGCCGACAGAACGGTGAAGACAACCACGTGCACATTCCGACCCATCTCGGACTCGGACCGAACGTTGCCGGAGAGTCCGTCAGCGTTCAGGACTATCATGGGCAGTGAACTGGCGGCCAAGCTCCGCAAGTCTCGCCCTGTCCTTGTGATTGACTGTCGACCTTTCCTAGCCTACAACTCTCAGCACATTCAGGGGGCACTCAACATCAGCTGCACGGACCGTTTCAACCGCCGTCGTCTTCAGCAGGGTAAGGTCGGGGTGCTGGACCTTCTAGCGGCCACGCACGGCAAGGACCATTTCCGACGACGTCACTTCCGGGACATCGTGCTGTACGATGATAGCAGCAGTGGGGAGAAAGTGCCAGAGACCGACAGCGCCCTCCACATAGTCCTCAGCACGCTACACAGGGAAGGGAGACAACCAGCTGTCCTTCAAGGTGAGTCAGCCAGAAACTTGGGGGGGGGGGGGGAGGCAGGATGTATGTCCATGTGCCTTGTTTATCCTGTCATTTCGCAATGGCTTTGATGGACCGAAGGCAACATTGTACCATTCTAATCTGTTAATTTTATTCCAACCTGCACACACGCGTTCATTTGTTTTCTAGCTTGCAAACATGCTGCCTTTTTTTTTATTCGGTATTGCTGAACAGTTTAGATCATTTATTTGTCCTGTTGCCATTGAAAATCCCTGTGGTGGTGTTTCTCAGCTGATCACAACTTCCAGGGAAACTGCTTCTCCTCAGTCAGGATACAAGCACTGATGCATGCACGCATGTCGTAAGACTTCTAGTCCGGCTCAAGTCAATGCTGGTTCTAAGTAGACCAAGAAAAGATGAGACATAGCCCTGGGAACACAAGTTCCTCTGATCCTGAAATAAAGTGGGGGGGATTCGCGAAGGTAGTGAGTGATGTAATGTTGAGCGGAGGTCGGGAAACAAGGGTGGTGTGGTGTAGTTGGCGGAGAAGAAAGCCCTTGTTCCCACTTAGTCCCGAACAGCAGGGAGTCTACTGCTGCCGATGCTCGAAGCAGTGTGTGTGTGTGTGTGTGTGTGTGTGTGAGGAAGAGATGCCTTCCTGATTCATACCATCGGCATGCAGAACGCAGACCTCCTCTCTTGAGTCGCTGTCGTTCCGTCTTCTTCCTCGTCTCCTTCCTCGTCTCTCTTTCCTGTCGTCTGTTTCTCGTGAATTATTTCCGATGCAGATATATATATACATCACAAATGAAGAGACTGCGTAATACATGCACCCGTTTCAATTTCCCTTTTTCTTGAGGTCATTAACTTCCTATTTCTCCTTATACTGATTTTTATAAGTTTTGTGTTTCCCTGTTATTCAAACAATTTCCATTTTCCGTATTTGTCACCCTGTTTTAAACTTGTGAGGTTGACGTGTACTTGTAGGTTAGTCTGTGAATCATAAAGAAATTTTAAAAACTAGTTGAACACTGAGCTTCTATTTTTATTGGTTACAGTCCACGGACGTGCAGAGTAATGCGTATTCTTTTCGAGTAATGCACCTGTTTAGTGTTTGCCAGTTTGTTGTGTGTTTTCCTTCTTGTTAGTGGTGAGTCAGTTCCTGAAACATAGAGCAATCACATGGAACACACTTCATTGTTGGATACAGGAAAATGTGACATACAGTTTAACCTGTACGCCGTTAGGCGTTCGTGTGTTTTGTCACCGTTTGTCATATATCACTTCCGCATTGTTGTTGTTTTTAACGCCGACAATGCTGTTTTATCGCAATTCACTTCAAACACAACCGCAGCGATTTTGCCGGTAAACTGTCTGCTGCATCTTTCTTTTGCGCTGTCGATTGTTTTCTAAAGAAAGCAGCAATTTCGCCTCGTAAATTCCTCTACGTCTATCTATTGTGCTGTTACACAGACTGAGCAGCAATTTTGCCTCGTACATTCTAGCCTACATCTTTCTTTTGTGCTGAACTTTTACACAAAGCAGCAATTTTGCTTCTTAAATTCTCCAAGACTACATCTTTCTGTTGTGCTGTTACACAAAGCAGCAGTTTTGCCTTGTAAATTCTCCTCTACATCTTTCTATTGTGTTGTCGATTGTTACACAAAGCAGCAATTTTGCCTCGCAAATTCTCCTCTACATCTTTCTTTTGTGCTGTCGATTTGTTTTCCCACGGTTCAGTTTCAAAGCCGTTTTGTTTACCTACATCCATCCACCGCCATCGGCTGTACACGTAGACTGTGCCAACGATCGATCCGTCAAAGCGAAGGATACTTGCAGATCATGAGTCAGCGGCCGCCCGGTGGCCTAGGTAATATCCTAGTTTAGGGCTGCTAGCATATTCTGCATCTCATTTCAGTGCAGTCCGCATACTGCTGACTCCCGCTTCCCCCCCCCCCCCCCTCCATCTCGGTAGGTGCCTAATTAATTTTGCAACGGTAACTGGATTTGTGAGGGGTGTTTTTGTAAGACTGAGAACGAAAATTGCTAACGTCACTGCCACAATAGGTGTACTATCGTGATTCGTGTTGAGAAAGAAAAAAAATTGCAGCGGTAAATTTGCTAGGATTGTTTTGTAAGACTGGACCCCCCCCCCCCAAAAAAAAAAAAAAAAAAATTTGCTTACGTCACTGCCACAGAGCGCGTAACATCGAGAAATATGAGGAGAAAAAAAAACAACAACAACACAGAATCAGCCATTGTTGCAAGCGCATTGATATGTTTGACTGAGGTATGACCTGCCTATAAAGCAACCATACAGTGACGATTTGAAGGACTCTCGTGGGAAATGTCACCTGTTAAATTCAGTCCATGTGTGTCTCCTTGGTTTATCATCAGTGAAGTACACAATTTATATATTTTCGTCACTGGCTAATGTTATTTGCTGCCAGGAAGCGATTTCCGACGGTACATGTACTTGCGTAGTAACTTACACTAATTCACATCGATTGAGTTCACTCAGTCAATGCTAAAAATAAAAAAAACAAAATCAAATTTGTCAATCTCTGTTAGGATTTAGAACTAAAATTTGCTTTGCGCATAGTTATAGTTGGACCGCAAAATACCAGTAATAGAACACAACCCTCGAAACTCATGACACATGCCAACGATAATTCCCGAAAGTTTCGGAAGCTGCTTGGGTCAGGAAGGAAGGAAGGAGAGAGAGAGAGAAGGAAGGAGAAAACGGGACCCTTTGTTCGGTTCTGCCTGGCTCCGACCTCATACTTTCCAGACATGCACAGAGTGCGCGTCGCGGTTGTGCCCTGTTGCACATTTTGTGACAAGGCGGCTGACGCCACAGCTGTTTTCCATTGACCTTGCCCGTTTGTGACCTTCGCCTTGCCGCAGTGAGTGAAGTCAGCATGTGTTTATCAGTCGGGACGAGGGAGTTGATACGTAACGGAGCCGAGGGCTGATTTCTACCGGGTTTTAATTTCATGACACGTGTGACACTGGCCTGAATAGAAAAAGAAAAGCCATTGGCTTCGGGTCGTGTGGATGTTTTTCAGTGGAAAATTCCTTTGATGAGCTTTCCATCAGCCAACAGTGAATTTACATGTATACATGTACTTTTTTCTCGCGTCACGGAGTAAAATCATGTAATGTGCTTTAAGAAGAAGAAAACAAAATCATCAGATTTACGTTTTCTCTGTGAAATCCAGGCTAAACGTTTGTTGAGAGCTGCACTACCTGTAGCCACCCTTCCAGAAAGCGAGAAATCGGCAGCTGACTCGGAAAAACAGCACATCATGTACACTCCTTATCTGATAACCATTACACAAAACAGTGAAACCAAACGCACATTGTGTTTTGTCTGAACTCTTTCTGCAGATTTGGTGCTAATGCACCCACAGCTTAGAGCGATTTCAAGGCCATAAACACACTCACAAAGAATTTCTCAGTGTTGAATGAAGTGCGGTGGAAACTTCTTTCTGACCGGCTGACAAGAACTGTCAAAAACAATAACAGCAACAAAAAGATATATGGATGGAGAGGTATCACGTTAAAAACAATCTAAACAGTTGATTAGCAAAGAAAGATTTTAAAAAGCAACAACCAACTACACGAAGACTAAATTGTCAGTCGTAGCTGTAGAGTTTTCTTTCTGAATGAGTTAGCATATGTCCACTTCCGTCGCGGCCCAGCGACAATATGTTTGCCATCCAACATCAGCAGGCAATTGAAAAGAATTCGGTGGCGTCAGTAGGAAACAAAACAAAGCATTCCAAGGAATTCCAAGCAGAATACAATAGGTGGGTGGAGACCGCAAGAGAGGCGAGGAGAATTTTTGTCCCGTTACATGTACCGCGTCGCCCGGCCGTCAACCTGTTGGTATGTCACTACTTTCATTCCGGACTTACATGATGACGCACTGTCAGACACACACGCACAGGCTACTGAACGCGGCAGCGCATACGTGATTCGCATAACTGCATTATGAAACCCGTCTCAGCGACCGCCTCTGTGACTTCC
Source organism: Batillaria attramentaria (assembly GCA_018292915.2). Taxonomy (NCBI): domain Eukaryota; kingdom Metazoa; phylum Mollusca; class Gastropoda; family Batillariidae; genus Batillaria; species Batillaria attramentaria. The sequence goes on from JACVVK020000225.1 coordinate 325,584, forward strand.
CAGTCAGTGACCTGTCCGGTACTGACAGGTCATAATTTTAGGGGGATAGAGTGGACTGTCCGGCACTGACATACTTTTATTTTGAGTCAAAAGACATCATCACTGAGTTCAGTCACCAACAGCATTCCTCAAAGAAATGGACAAAAAGGGTGTGAAAGTCGTCTGTCAATAACATTGGTAATTTTGGAGGGTCGTAGTTGACAGGTTTTATTGTAATTTTGTGACATTGACGCGGGCAGGGTTCAGTTTTTCCATTGCGCAGGCGGCCGCGTGGATAGTGGCGGAGCGCTCAGGCGTAAAACCTTTCATGCTTTCTGTAGTCTTGTCTTCTGAATGGGTCGGTGTCTAGCAAGTAGGTAGGCGGGGGAGGACTTTTTCATTGAAATTATAGGTGTTTGGGTGCTGTTGTGGGACTGAAAGCGAGACTGGTTTTGCGTTGCTATGCGTTTAGTCACGGCCGCGTGCAGAAATAGGCCAATGACCCAGTTCAGACGGCGGGCGGCACGATGACTCAGCCTTGGCAGCACGTGGTGGCCAGACGCTCTCCTCTGTACTCGCTCTGCCCTCTCTCTCCCCCTCCCTCGCCGAGTTGTGTACACTGTAGGTATAGTAATGCCGATCAGCTGTTGCATGTGTGTGTGTGTGTGTGTGTGTGTGTGTGTGTGTGTGTGTGTGTAACGGTTCTTTCAACGGTGCACCACACACACACACACACACACACACACACACACACACACACACACACACACATTGTTCCCTTGCCGATGCCGGGACGCCGGGACTGAATTTGGCTCAGGTCAAAGACCGCTTAATAGTTCACACACGACGGAGATCTCCGGAGAGAGAGAGAGAGAGACTCTTCTCAGTTTGGCCCCTGTATTCGCCAGTTAAAAAAAAAATCAGTAACAAATCGAACTAAAGCTTTTTGTCAGATATTCCATATTGAAATCTTTGCGCTACCGCACATTTCTGTGTCCCTGGAAGAACTGCTTTCAGTCACGCACTCGATTTCACTTCCGCATCGCCGACTGACGTCAGTTATTCGATGGCGGCGGTCATGTCAGTATTTGAACTAAAATTTTTGGATCGGTCCGGCTGTGGCTCTGAACATAAAATAGGAGCTGACCTAAATTAATGAGATGTATCTGGGTCGTCAACTCGCCGTGCTGACTGCGCACATTACGTCAGGGACAGCTGGCTAGTTCTGCCAGCACCGCCCTGCGAACGCAGCAGAAAAATCAATGTCTCTCTTTCTCTCTCGATTTCTCTCACTCTGTGTCTCACAGGAGAATCGCTGGCCGCGTGAGCCGCACAAAGTCACCGAGGGAGGGCGAAGGAGGGGTGGGTGGTGTTAGGGGGGTCTTGAGAGGGACAGAGGGAGAGATAAAGATATGTGAAAAGTGTTCGTGTTAAGTGAATGTCATTAAAAAGTTAATCTTTGTAAGTTGGTGTAATCAAACTATTCTTCGGAAACTTATCACAGAAAATGAGATATTTCTATTCCAATTCCAAATTTTCGAATGATTTTTTCTCTCTTTTCCGTTCTTGCGGTTTTGTTGTTGCTGTTTGTTTGTTTGTTTGTTTTTTGAGCTGGTCATCGACATGTGTCCCATCAGTTAATTCTTGGTCACAGAAACCTCCACTGAAAACAAAGGCCAGCGCTGAACGGACGAAAAATATATCCTAGTTTAGTCATCACAGCCGGCAGACTTAGAAACGGTCACCACACGAGAAAGAATTCAGTGTCACATTTCAGTATCGGCTGGCTTGCACCACTCGTCAGCGATAAGTTATCTTGTATATATCATTTTATGGAGCGCTGGTTTACTAACCTACATCAAGCCGAGCCCAGTTTTGTTTAACTGAAACCTGTTCTAGCAGGTTCTCAATGAATCATCCGTCTCAGTGCGGAATATCTGATGAATATGATGAATGAAATGATGATTTTTTTCAATTTCACCGCGTCAACACACTTCAGTATAGGTTTGTTTGTTTGTTGTTTGTCGGCTTCGGTCTGTGAGCGAAATCTAGCTGAAAGCTTTTAACAGGTAAAGTAATGCTTCTCTACCTCACATTCTTTGTTATTGGTGTCGATTTTACTCTCCCCCCCCCCCCCCCTTTTTGTGGTGGTGGTGGTGGGGGGGGGGGGTCGCACGATTTTACCACGATGTGATGTGTGATAATTTTTTTTAAAAAAAGAAGAAAAAAAAGCCTAAGACACAGCTATTACACATCATACATGTACATGCGGTGCCCACCTCAGACAGTCACTCCACCCCCACCCCACCCCCCGACCTCCAACCCCTCCTCTGTAAATTCTTGCTGTGAATACCAGTAATGAAGCTTACATTCATGAGGCCCACGATTTACTAATACCTAAATCTGCACCGCTTACTCAGTCAGTTCCCACACAGTATGTGTACAAGCCTAGCACTCGAAAAACCACTCCTAACCTTGACTGACTGTGTGACTCGTAATTTTCAGGGTCGTGTTACTTCCGCTGCGCGCCGGCCGGCGGCACCAGCTTGTAGTCGTCAGTGTCAGCGTAGTCAAAAGCCTCTGACAAAATATTTTTAATCGCCTCATTGATTTTCGGTATGGTAGGGATGGTCACACAGTCAGTGCAGCAGCCGGTGGAGCTGGGAATACCTTTCCGTCTTCTATGTTGCTGCAGAATCCAGTTTAACCGTTATTACATGGAGTGGGGGGCACTTGTTGAGTCAGTCAGTGCGTGGGATTTGAGCCTCGGAAAGCGGCGGACAGTACACGTGGCATACACTGTTTATTTTAGATAATGCATCGATGTGCTGTGCTATCATTAACAATGGACTCAGGATACGTCAGTGTGAACTTTTTATTGTAGTATTCATAAATTATTTATTGTCACGAATTCTAAGGAAAGGCCTCGTTTCTCTAAACGCATTAAAGTATCACATTTAATGATTTAGAGGAATTGTTCACATACACAAAAATCCGTAATGCCGCGCAATGACGAAATCCCACTGACATTTCCTCAACTCTCCGGCATAATCAGAGGTGTACTAAGTCTTGTTCCTCTGGACAATTTTTTTAAATTATATTTTTTGTTTGTTGGTTTAAGTTGTTTTTACATTAAAAGCGACTGTTAAAATCTCTTTTGCTCCTTCTGTCGCTTCTCTCTTCTTTTTTTTTTTTTTTAAATGTGTTTCTCGCTTTCTTTGTCGCGACAAAATAAGTCTCAAAACAAAATTTATGAAAGTGAGATGTCCGAACACTGACTGACAGCCAAGACACGAAGTGGTTCAGTACCGACAGGGAGCACTATAGGGGGGGGGGGAGGGGAGGGGGGGGGATACGGACCACAGGGCCTGATGTGATTCACAGCCTTAGAATGCCCTTTGTCTTCTGCCCCCACCGACCCCGAGCGTCAGGGAAGCGTGCGAGAGGGACCCCCCTTCTGGCTTTCATACAAAGCCCCTCTTTAGTCCAGCCCTTGTTTTTGTTTGCGGTCTGCTTGGACTCGTGGTGGGTTTGGGGATAGACGTATATATACGCCCTTACATGCTGAGTGGACACTCGCGGTTTCAGTGCGTTGTTTGTGCTGTTCGGCGTTCGAGAAATGTTGGGTATATAATGTATGATTGTCTTTTCAGCCGGTCAGTGTCAGCCGTCACAGTGTTGGTTTTGAGAATGTGTACCAGAAGTAGTCAAGGCTACTGGATGAAAGAGAACTAAAGCAGAGAAACTCCAGCGTAATTGTAATGATCAGCAGCCAAAACAAAACAGCAATAGACCCCATATATCTAAAAACAACAGCGAAACAAACAAGACAACAACAAAGCAACCAAGAATAATTACAACACACACACACACACACACACACACACACACACACACACACACACACACACACATTATAACAAGCGACAAATTAGACAAATTGCCATCAAACTTTTTTTGGGGGGGGGGGGGGACTGCATTTAGTCAAGTTAGTGCAGACATGACATTGTCAGAAACTTGCTTTGATGTCTGGTGCGAACTGTTCAAAACGCATACACGCTCCGTCGTTACCGGCCACAGTCTGAAGTATGGTAAACTGCGCTATCAAAACTTGACGTGAAACTGATAATTGTACTGGCAATATAAACTTGAACACGTCCCCCAACATAGGCCGGCCTGCATGTCTGTTCGAGTCAGTCGGTAGCCGGACGCCGCCACATGACTGTGATTTCAATTTGCTGTCATAGTCATCCGCGATGACTCATCATCACTGGCCCTGTACAGCTGTCTCTAGGCTTACAGCAGACACTTACTAGCCATTTATCACACAAGGTTCACGTTACAAATCTATGGCCCGGATACTATGGCATAATTTACCAGAGTGACAATTTCGATGCGTACAACCTGTGTTAGCATGCCAATACGTGCGTGCGGCTAGGTATACACGCACTCTGCTTTTCAGTGTAATGTACATGTACGTCAGTCCCGAAGGCTCTCTCTCTCTCTCTCTCTCTCTCTCTCTCTCTCTCTCAGAGTTTTTTGTTCACTATCTTTTCGCACCGACACTGAGTGATTCCTTTTCGTTTTTCGCTCAAAGGAAGGCAACGCTCAGTAACATTGTCGTGTTCTTTTGCAGGCGGAATGAAGCAGTTCGACACCGAGTACCCGGACTTGTGTTGGAGCTCTCGAAAAATGGAGGTACCCGGTCGTCTGCTGTGCAGTCCAACAAACGACACGGTGGAACCGGAAATCGAGACAGCAACCGCCTCCCAAGTCCTTCCCTTCCTTTTCCTTGGTGAGTTCTTGTTCAGCAGTTTTTCGTTTTCAAGGAATTTGGCCAGTGTGCACTGTCAGTCAAGCGTGTCTTGGTGGAAACTGATTCCAACAGCGCCTGGCTTCAGTAGACATGTTCCTGTACAGCAGAAACATTGTACAGTATAATAATAATAAGAAGAATAAGAATAATAATGGGTAGTATCATTAAACTAAATGTGGTGGAAAATACAAGAACATTTGCAGGTATTATCTGGCTGTGTGTACATATATATATGCTACACGAGGTTACATAAGCAAACCATTTAGATGTTAAGAACTGACCTTGAATAAGAGATTTGTTTCTCTGCTTTAATGTGCGGATAAAAAAATTAAAAAAAAAAACTACACTGTCCTCGTGCTGTCAGCCTAAATATAACTGTAGATATAAATGTGTGATGTAAAGTGCGAGACCTATCGTCGAACGCCAAAGACGGTGTTTGTTTTTCCAGACCTAACCATACCACACTGAGGTTACCTGGTTATCATCTTGGACACCTTTCATACACCCCTCAATGGCCTGCTTATACATCTGGCTTCTCACCAGTCACAGTCGGTCCTTCCCCCCCCCCCCCTCAACATCGGTCGGCATAACCTTCCGTGCCCCTGCCATTCAGTCTTTCTGCCCTGGCGGTCCAAGCCCTGGCGGCCTGCGCACTGGTAACCACTGATTCACTGAGTCCACGCAGAGTAAAGAATCCGTTTCATCCTCCTGATCTACTGACGTGACTCGTATGTGACAAGGTAACGAGAGTCGGCTTAATTTTGCGTTACAGGTAACGAGCGTGACGCGGCCGAGCTGGAGCGTTTGCGGCGCCACAACATCACGTACGTCCTCAACGTCACGGCGCACGTGCCGCAGTACTGGCACGCGCACGGCATCCACTACAAACGCATCCCGGCCTCCGACAGCGCCCAGCAGAACCTCAAGCAGTATTTCGAAGAAGCGATCGAGTATATCGGTAAGTCGGTGTCATCCTTGCTAAATCGACGCATCCGGCCAGTTTGTCCCACTCCATCCCAGTTAGACGTGTCCCACCCAGACGCATCTCAGTTAGACGTCCCACCCAGACGCATCCCCTTTAGACGTGTCCCATCCAGACGCATCCCAGTTAGACTTGTCCCACCCAGACGCATCCCAGTTAGACTTGTCCCACCCAGACGCATCCCAGTTAGACTTGTCCCACCCAGACGCATCCCAGTTAGACTTGTCCCACCCAGACGCATCTCAGTTAGACTCGTCCCACCCAGACGCATCCCAGTTAGACTTGTCTGCCTTACGCTAGTCGGAGTAACAGTGAATGTTTTTGCAGTTTACCGACAGACTGCAATCTTTGGAATGTTCAGGCATCATTAATTTGTTGACAAGACCACGGTCACCTCCCCCTCGTATAAATTTTATTGAACACAAGGTAGTCGGTATGTTTTTCTTCTGATGTTATCGTGTAACGTTTTCTTGTCGGTGACATTAATTTACGTAATACGAGAAATTCGGCTCGAAGCGTGAGAACTGAAAGAGGCATTCCGTCGCGCTAGTCTCGTAAAGAAAAAGACTGTGAAAGGTGATATCTTTCAGCGTTTGACCTATGCAAATGGCGTGAAAGTTTGAAATTTGCGTGTGTAACGTGGATGTGTAGAACTGTGACATCAACCCCCCCCCCCCCCCCCCCGCGAGCGTGTCACGCTGGACTGACCTGTACCTCGTGTCTGTTCATGTAAGTGTGTAATCGGTCATATGGCATCTGACTCATGTCACAGCTAGTCAGCCCGGCCTTGACAGATGTGTGCAGAGACATAAAATATCAGCTGTGCATCCTACCTTAGGACATGCGATGACTCATGATCTGTATCAAATATGAAAATGCGATTATTTTAGAAACTTTTTTTTGTCACTGTAAACGCGAACTGAACTCAGCGAGCAAACCGCTTTCGTATCCACATCTCGGTCAGACAGCTTAAGAATGTAAATTGTTACATCAATATCCACGATACAATATCGAAAAGGTCTGATGCCAGAAATAATCATTTCGTCTGACAGGGAAGATGCTTCTGTCTGAAATGAATTCATTGTGTCACGACTGGCCTTTCCGTGTATGAAGTAACAACTCGTACGCGACATTTCGAAAGTACATGGAAACTGTGCTCTTTGCATGTGAACTATAAAAAGCAACATCAGTCTTGAATCTTCTCATCACATGGCCGAGGAAAACCCTGTTGATCATTATAATGCACAAAATGGACAACAACGATGTATAGATCAGTCAGTGAGACATATCCTTGTGATGGTGACACTCACGGAAGACATTTGCTGTTGTTTGTGCAGCAAAGTTTCCGTGTGTGAAAAGCCTTTGTGCGGTCCCTTGTAAGGCAGAGACGTGGAGAGAGAGAGAGAGAGAACTTTATGACTGAACTTTATTTTACAAGGATATAAGTGTTAAGCACAAGTGCTTCGCTTACAACTTTTTCTTCTTACAGAAAACAAATTTTAAAAAAAACCCCAAACAAACAAGAATTACTACATGATCTGGAACACTACAAAAACGAAAGAAAACCAAACAAAACAAGTATAAAGAAAGAAAAGAAAAACAAACAAGCAAAACAAAACAAACAAACAAATAAAATACAGCAAGAAATCCAGAGAGAGAGCGAGAGAGATTTGCTGCTATGTTACGCAACGACACACCATCAAAGCCCGGCACAGGCAGAGCCGTAAAGGAAGAGAAGAGCATTTATACTGCGATGTTTCGCAACTGCGTGTACAAATTAGCAAGGCATAAACCTTTAACTCGGCGTCACCGTCTGTCAAGACAGGATTTCCTCATTGTGCATACAGAACTGTGACCTCGAGGTGACAAAATGTCAGGTGTAAATCCTCTTGATTCAGGAGGGACAACTGCGCACACTTTCACCGAATGTGGGACAGCTTATTTAGGTTACTTTATCAGGGGAATAAAACCCAGTAACATCTTTTTGATTACTCTAGAAATGAATGAACTTCACCAACAGCAGCGGCCGTATAATTCTCTGCTTTAACCCCCCCCCCCCCCCCCCCCCCAAATAAAATAAAATAAAATAAAAATAAAATAATAAAATAAATAAAATAAAAATTTAAAGTTTTTAAAAAATGAAATTTTGTTTTAAGGTAAACTTCGTGTTCAGGCATGACCTGCTAAAAGAATCACTCGGTTCTGTATTACGAGCTACTCAGTGTGACTCCGTTTTCCAGTGCGCCACCGTGGTCACCTTTTCCCCCGACTAGCAGTCAACTGAGACTGAAGTACCGAACTTTGTCACTGCGGACTAGCTAGCTACCATCTGCTGCAGGGTGTTAGTCACTGAGCCGAATCGTGGGGACCGACCCCCTTTCGCTAATTAACCGTATCGTCGACCTGCCCCCTGGCCGTGACGTCACAAGCCCTGAGCGCGCGCGCTGAGTCACCCTTGATTACTGTCATCTTTATGCAAATGAGACGATAATGAGCGACACCGTCAGAGGTTCATTGTTTTAGGACACTTGATTGGCTTCGCGTAGTTGACGAGCACTGTGTGTGTGTGTGTGTGTGTGTGTGTGTGTGTGTGTGTGTGTGTGTGCGTGCGTGCGTGCGCGCGCGAGTGTGTGTGTCATTATTGGTCGTCACAGTGTTTCTCCCGCGAAGAAAACAATCATAATCTTGTTTGCTCAAACCGGTTTTCATTGTATTCTTTTCTTAAGCGACAGAAAATCTCGTAATCGTACAAACTTTGTCTGGGTTAGTGGGTACGTTTGCGCATTTTGTTCGATTGTTTCTGGCTCCGAAATTCTCTTCACTGACATGCAAGTCAGTCAGTCTTTGTTTAAAGTAAGCAGAAAGACTGAGGCTAAAGAAACAGTTTAACAAATACAAAACATTAGAACGCCGTTAACCAAGAAGTGCACAATAATGAGTTTTATCTGGAACATGAGAAAATATCAAGGGGAAATTGAGCCTAGAGGTGAAAAAAAAAATAAATAAATAAAGGTCGAGGGGTTGCGGAGGGCAAGGCAGGAAGGGAAGGTCACTAATGATCAAGGCAGGTAAGCGGGCCGCACTGACGGGGGAAAATAAAATAAAAAGGCCTTGTTTTCTGAGTGTCGACAGGGAAGAAACTCAACGTTCCTTTTCTACACTTTAAACAGACTTGAGAAAACGCTTTCTGTCCTCACAGGGAAAGAAAGCGGTTTCCTTTCTACACAACGAAAGGAAACAAAAGGGAAATTTTTCCTTCAGTTCTGAAGCCGCGACTGAGAGGGGTGCAGTCAGTGTGGGCCCGGTTGGGGGAGCCGGTTTAGAGGGAAGGGGAATCGAGCAGCATTTTCCTTATCTGAGAACGCGAGTTTTCAAGGGGATAAAGTTCACAAACCACTCGCTTCCTGCTCGAACACGAACAAGTGTTAGATCTGGCGATGCGAGCGTGCCTGCCTGCTGTTTGACCAGGGAAGCAGACAACTATGTAATGTAGCGAGCCGGTAAAGATGACACAGGGGGAGGCCACCGTGTGCCAACACTGGGCGGAGAGCAAGGTCACATCCCTTGTCTGGACATTAAGGGCCGCCCCATAAGGCAATACTCCAGGCAGGTGAGAAGGGAGGAGAGTTAATAGGGGTGAGAGAGAGAGAGAGAGAGAATTTTCCAACGGTAAAGATATTGACACAACTGAGCATTTAAATAGTCGTCAGTCGTAGGTATCTGCTGTTCATCTAAGAACTCCAGTTGTGAGGCAGCTAAGTCTTCTGTGACCACACACACACACACACACACACACACACACACACACGATCTCCCCAATGTTAAAAGTTTTTGCACAAGTACCGTATCAGTCCAACCGTAGCTAAACGAGAGAGAGGACAGAGAGACTCAACACTCATTTATTATTATTATTATTCAGACCATTGACCAGAGAGAGAGAGAGAGAGAGAGAGAGTTCAGGTACAGTGCACTTCGCAGTAGTCACTTAAAGTGCGTGTGATGGAACAGAATAAACTGTTGTTACCTCGCGGATTGGCTGCCCCGACGGCGTTTATTTCTTCTCACACCCCCTCTCCCTCCCCCACCCACCTCATTTCCACTGTATGGATTAAACGTTCAAGGTGGGCTTTGTGTGCCCAGGTAAACTGTGACTCACAGGCGGCGCCGCTACTGTCTCCAGTTGCCATGGAAACGGGTCCAGCGTGTGTCAGCGGCGGAGGCAGGCCGCGTCCCTCATTACCTGCCTTCTTTGTCAGGAGTCGATCCTACAACACCGCTCGCTGATTGGCGTAGCCGGAAAAAAAGTTGGGGGGGGGGGAGGGGGGTGTAGGGGGAGGGGAGGGTATAGATTCAAATCCGTTATGATGAATATGAACCACCAGGACCGCTTCAGTTTGCCGCGTACTAGTGATCCCGCGCCGTCAGTGGGGTCGCGCACGGCCGAAACAGGTGTTGAGAGGCGCGTGAGTCATAGGTAGCGCGTGCCGTGCGTGGAGATGCTTTCTTTCCCTCCCTCCTTCCCTCCCTCCGTCCTCCTCCTCCTTCTTCTCTCCTGTTCGTCTGTCTGCCTGCCTTCACGGTCCATGGCTCATACACCTCTTGAGCCGTTCATTGTACAAGCCGAAAACCGCCGCGTCCGCCGGATTCCCCCGACAGAAGGAAATGGTTAAAGGAAAACACTGCAAAGCCCCCCGTGCGGCAAACTGATCACCTTTTTCAGTGTGGGACCGTGCGATTTCACATAATTTATGATAAAGAGTTTTCTGCTTTGCACTCTCAGTGTCCCCGGGCGGCGGTCATGGTCGGAGGCAAAAGTTTTCGCGGCAGTAGTTCGACTGATTTTGTAGAAGCCAGGATGCGAGAAGACCTTTAGTGACACTCGGCTGAGTAAGATTCAGTCTTTGTCAATTAAAGGAAACGTCTTCGGTCGCCGGGAAGTTTAACCAGCACACGCAGTCTGAACTGGAATCGCAGTCTCACTGTCAACCGCCCCCCCCCCTCTTCCCCCCCCTCTCCCTCCGTGCACCTCAGAACTCTTTACAAAAAAAAAAAAAAAAAAAAGTTCTGCGTTCTCTGTGCCACGGAGTCAGTGTGTGTGCCACGGTGTGTGTGTGTCAGTGTGTGTGTGTGTGTGTGTGTGTGTGAAAACTGACAGTTTTGAATACACCGGTTTCCAGTCACTTAGACGCCCCCGGCTAAATTTGCATGTTTTAAGACTGCTCAGTTTCTGACTGTGACAATGAGGAGGCCGACTCTAGTTAATACTGATTGAATACTAGTACCAACATTATGCAATTCTGCACAGTGACTACAAACTATATGCCGGTATTACTGGACGTGCAGATTTGCCATCCGGGCTGACTGACATGAATACAGTAATTATACAGGCCAGTACATGTACCGCGTGATTAGCAATAAATCAATGTTACGGCGTCTGGACGTACGACTGAACGAGGCATGTATGACTAAGTCATCTGTACAGGGGCCGGGGTCTTTTAACGATTTCATCGATAGTCCCCAGCTGCAGTTTTACATAAAGTCCCGCAACAGACGTGACCAGTCTTGGCGGCATCTACTGAGTAGAACGCTTGCTTGGCATGACTCATTAATTGCACCCTGTAGTCAAGTACTGACTGACTATGGTAACTAGTAACTGACTGCTCCGCCGTAGTCCAGGCGCACGTGCCGGGCACCTATCGACCTCGCTTTGGCTTCGACCAATCGTGTTGCAGGCTACACGATCACGTGATAAGGTTCAGTGATAGCGGCACTTTTCACTGTGAGACGATTAACGGGTGATGAAGTGTGGATGACGTGTACGGCACAACTGATAAAGACTATACAAGGTCTGATTATGACTTTGCGTGATTAGCATATGGGGCAGATCTGGAATTTCTTGATGTCGGTCAATTATAACACTGGTTGTCTTGGCACTTCCTCGGCGGTCAGTGCAGGGAAAAAAATGGAAAACTGAACTGTACATTTTCCTTCACGGTAGTACGACATTCACGCTTTTTCCTGTTTTTCGCTTTGAAAGGCTTCTGAAATCCCATGCACTTTTTATTGACACGAGTGTAATGTAACTGACATACCTTACCAATAACGATTCCTTTTTACACACACACACACACACACACACACACACACACACACACACACACACACACACACACACACTCTCTCTCTCTCTCTTTCTCTCTCTCTCCTTGTGTCCTTGAGCTTTTGTTCTGTGGTTATGAGAGAGAGAGAGAGAACGCTCGCCGCTGACGAATTGAGGGAAATAAACTGGTGGCATGCTATTTATTTACGTCAGTTACAATCACGACCCGTTGCCCGAGGAAATTGACAAAGAGCGACACCGTGCCAATTGCATCGGTCGGCCAAAATGCCGCGGGCCTAATTGTACGGACTTAATTACTATGACCTCCGCGTTACCTACATGTTTACGGTTCTTGCACTGCAGCTAAAATTTGTTGCTTTTTGAGGAGGCAAAATTATTCTGACATTTCCATTGTGAACACACTTTAGTATTCGAGTGTGAAAATAGAGTAGTGATCAGACACCCCCCCCCCCCCCCCCCACGATATTTCCTCATGTGGTGAATAATGTCCTTCTGATGACCATACTGCTTTTCATGATCAGTAATTTCTGAACGTGGACGGTGACTTTCGATCACTGTCAGTAATTTATATATGTCCATTTTAATACATGTATGTCCTTTTTTGTATTTAGTAACTTTGTTTTAATGGTACATCTTAATTCGTTGACCTAATAAGCGCCTCTTGTCCTTTATAACGGACTCAATAAGCATATTGATGTATTGATCGGTTTATTAATTTCCATCCATCCCGTGTTTGTTGCAGATGACGCGCGGCAGAACGGAGCCAGCGTCCTGATCCACTGTCACGCGGGCGTGTCGCGGTCGGCCACCATTACCATCGCTTACATCCTCAAACACACCAAAATGGCCATGAGCGACGCGTACAAGTACGTCAAGGGCAAGCGCTCCATCATCTCGCCAAACTTCAACTTCCTGGGCCAGCTGCTCGAGTTCGAGCAGGACCTCAACCAGGGCAACTCGCCGCGCATCCTCAACCCTCGTCTGGTGGAGCTGGAGTCCACCGTCTGACGCACCCCCACGCTCGTCGGGTCTTTGAAGTCTCTTGGGAAGCGGCGTTTTCTTTTTGTTTTTCAGTTGATGCTCGGCTGGACTTTGTGTTTGACGTGATCATCGGACTCTCTACTCTGTCGTGAATCTGAACGCGTACTTCGTGAAGCTGAACGCGTACTTCGTAAAGAGGGACGCGTTCTTCGTGAAGCTGGACGCGTTCTTGATGAAGATGGACGCGTTCTTCGTGAAGCTGAAACGCGTACTTCGTGAAGCTGAAACGCGTACTTCATGAAGCTGAACGCGTTCCGTTAGTGAAGCTGGACACGTTCTTCGTCTTCTTCAAGGTTCTGTTGGGACTGTTATGCACGACATCCGTTATTTTCTCATCAAGTTTGACTTTTGTTCTTACCTCCAAGGCTCTTTCACACTTGTCCTCCCGTGTCTTGTCAAAAGAACAGACCGAAAGAGAGGTGCACATTAAGCCGTCACTGGACCAAAGATTTGAAAAGTCTTCTGCCAAACTTCTGTCTTCAGTCCGCTTCCAGCTACGCCAAAGCCGACAACCCGCAGACGTCTGCGACTTGGTTCATTCGCACATGCAGCCATCTTCAGCAAGATCGCGTAGTCTCCTTTGAAGTTTTCATAGTTAAGATGACCACGGGGAAATCAAGAATGAGCTGACGTGACGGCGCCTGTGTGAAGGACTTCCTCAGCTGACTTCTGTCGGCTTTGCGGGCTGGGCGATGGCTGACTGGACCTTAAGTTTTCGAACGTTTACTGTGCATTTTGTTCCGTTTACACTGAGGCGTTTTTGAGTTTTCCTCTACCACAGTTCTAGATCTCAGACGATTATATGACTTCAGGGTATTAACCGCCGATTCCTTTTCGCCCGCTCGGTTTCAAGAGGTGGTGGATGTATCCTCCGTACTTTGCCGAGTGGGTTTGAGATGGATCCAAGCGTTTAACCACGTGATCACCGGACTGATAACATTGTGTGACAATACTGCCATTTGCTTCTACAAACGTCAGTGGTGTGAACAGGGTGAGGTCAACAAGTACTTTAAATGTGCTTATGCGATTTCAGAGAAAGAGAGAAAAAAATATTTATTTGCACGGACTGAGACGCAAAAGGAGCACGGACTCACTTCCCACCCTCGATGACGCTTTATGATTTATCTCAGGAAATTTTACCGGAATGACTTGACCTGACTTGACTGTGCGATGCGCACGTCACAAGGACTTACTCAGACAAAACTCACTCGCTGTTGATGACTCGCACATATAATTATATATTCATGAACTACGGCATTTGGACAGTCAGCTTTCTTCATCATCTGTTATGACATCATCAGGTGTTGTGACGTCATCATCTGTTATGACATCATCGGAGGCAGCCACAAAGTCACATCGTTTTCGTGGTTCGCGGATCAAACTAAAACAGACTTTTCCACATTCCGTGTGTTTAAGTGGTCGGAAGTTGCTGTTCTCTTATCGTAAACCACCAGAATTTGAATGTCATTGCGTAAAATCAAACTTGGTTACGTTTTGTGCCTTGATCGGGGTCCTTCTATACCCGGCGTGCTGTGACTCGTGTGAGATTATTTATCAGTCATTCATGAAAGTGCAATATGTCTGTCGCATACATGTGTTTGGTGGATTATTTCTGTATAATTTTGTTCAGCTGTCAGGCCACAATTGCACGAACTGATAAGTCAAAAGCGCGCGTGTGCGAGAGAGAGAGAGAGATTGTACGAATACTTGACTTAGTTGTGAAAGGTGTACACGGTTTAAAAGACAACTTTGAATCGACCGAGAGACAGCTTCTGTCAGAGCATCTGAGACATGTCATACTGAGATAAAAATTATGTCGTACTGAGATATGTCATACTGAGATATGTCGTACTGAGATATGTCGTACTGAGATGAGCTTTTAGATTGGTGGTTCGGGAAATGCAGCAGAACGTAAGAGTGACTATCACTGTTGTCATTTGGGTGGATGCTAGGGTCGGAGTAGACAGAAAATGTTAGCAGTTTTAACGTGCTCGAAATCTAGTAGTTTGATAGATAATGAGCAGATTTTTTTTGTAAATTTCTAGAAACACGTAGTTTTTCCTATGCTGCTGTGCTGATGGAGTGTAGCTTGGAACTGCATAGCATATGGTTCTGCAGCTAAGAAAGACCTGCGTGTTTTTTCTTCTACACTCTTAATTTTGTCGGCTGTCGCTTTCTTTTAACTTTTTTTTATCGACTAAGCAGTCTTCTGTTTGGGTATTTATTTTCGTTATGTTTCTTCCGCTGATTTTTTTTCTTAAATCGTTTTTTTTTTTTTTTTTTTTTGCATTGCACTGGAAAAAAAAAAAAAACAAAAAAACAGGTCATCCGAAGAAAATAGCTCTTGGGCACACTTTCAACATTTCGTTGTGCACACTTCGTTTTGAAATGTTTATCTCTCCGTTATTATATAGAGCAAGTTTGATAGCATTCCATGTGCCACTTTTGTCACAGGCACTGCAAGTAAGAGACAGCAAATCTGGGAAGAACGACTTTAAAATATGACTTATAAATTATATGTCGTATCATCACTTCTACCTCTTGTTTAAACTTTATTAAGTCTTTATTGTCTTTGGATTACGTGAGAATATGTGTGAGACTCAGTCAGTCACTGACTGGTCATCAGTTTTGTTCCGGGTCAGTGACTTTTTGAATGCCTGTAACGGGGTTCACTGAACAGCGATGATCATACCCCTCCTGAATCAGTTTGATTGGTGGATATATGTTTGTTGTGTATGCTTGATATGTTTTGGGAGTTTGTATTCTGTGTACATGGTTTACGATTGTGTTTAATGCGTAGGTGATTGTTTTACTGAGGTGTCAGTTGACGCAGATGGACGCACGAGTATTTCTAGTCTGAACCAAAATGAGATGTTGACTGAACACAAATCCGCTGAGATGAACTGCATAAAATGGCCCCCCTCAAAAACAAGCCCTCTTCAACCACCGCCTCTGCCTTATACAGCGCTCATGAGCCGCCGAACCGAATCAGTTACACAGTTGATGCGGTATCCCGATTCTGGGGCCGCCACAGCACTTGACCTCATTTAAATTGAAGTACCGCCGTCTTGTACCAACCACAGTCCGCTATGCAGTCACGGATTCAGTCTCGGTACCCGGCACTACAGTCAGTTCAAACATTTCAGTTACTGATTTTGAATATCGATGTCGTCTTTGCTGGTTAAGGGCTAACATGGAAAAGTTTGTTGGCCCTGAATAAGCATCGCCAATCTTGAGATGGACGCCATCGAGTGAACCGAAGTGCTGGTAGTATACCGTGTGGCAGTCCGTCACGTGACCCGCGGCCCTACTCCGTCAGTCAGTCAGTGAAGGCATAGGACAGGTCGTCTTGTGTCAGGGTTCTGATGCATAAGACGAGAGCAAGCATGACGAAGTATTACTCTAGTGTACATAAATATCTATTTATTTATTCACTCATCCGATACTTACTTTGTACAAGTTTGGTCAAGACCACATCTACCGGGTTTGTGAATGAAACTGACCGTGACCGGCAGCTGTGGACCTGCAGCCGTCTAAGTTACACAAACTTCAAGTGAACCAGAAGCCGGTATACGACTAAGAAAAAGCGATGCGTAATATGGTTCATTTAGCTGACACGACTGTGAAATGCAAGTACAGTTCAGGTGCTTTTCACGCATAGTATTATATAAATACAGAAGGTTCAGTGAACAGTGCACAACATAAAGGATATTTTAACTTCTTGCCGCTGCCACTCTTCTCTAGTAACACTGCCAATAAAATGTCTGTGGTCTCTTTGGTAGTGACTGCACAGCTGAGAAAGGTCTAAAACTGATATTTCATATGTCACAGTCTTGGGGGGGGGAGGGGGGGAATGTTCGAGGTCTTTGTGTAGCAACTGAATATATACTTGAGTCTAGTGCAGATTATCCCGAATTTCGATTTCAATTTTGTAACCGGTAATATTTTTAAAAATCTGTGTGTGAAAATACGTGTACTATATTCTCTGGAAAAAAGTGTCATTTGGTCTTTTGGTGTAACAACAAATTATTTGTGTTAGAAAGTTTCAGTGGAAGCATTGGTGTAACAAAGAGAATACTTTGTGTAAGAACGTTTCAATGGAAGCATGTGAAACACTGGTGTTTTATTTCAGTGTGGAAGCCCCAATTGTGCGTTTTAATCGTAACTTTTTCGTGTGAACTGAAAATGTAGCTCTGGGTTGTTACACGTCTAGATGTGTCTTCACAAACATTTCGGTAGACATAAGTGTATCGTAGGTGTTTAGAACTACACGCTAAACGTGAAATGTGTACATGGGTGGTTCTGTGGTTTTGAATTTTTTTTTTCTGCGGTGATTTTTGTTTTCTTTTTTTTTTTTTTTTCGCGAATCGAACTCGCTGATTTTTAGAAGTGAAGTGACTTGTACTCACCCTGTCCTTTGTACAATGTGTCAGTTTCAGTCTGTGATTGATAGGTCGCCAGATCAGACATCAAACACTGTTTGTTTTAACCCCTCAAGTCATGTACCCTGCGTGCCCTGTCGGACTGCAAAAATGCCTTAGGACATTTACGCCTTTCATATCGTCGTAATGTGTGTATATATATATTATATATATACATATATATATATAAATGCGTGAGGAAGAAGTAAAATGTACACATGTAATGTATGTAAAAAAAAGACGACGCAGTGTGCGTCAGGACTCTGTGTTTAAGTGTTGTGACAAAATGTATGTTATTTTGTTATCGGCGTCAACTTGGGAGAGAGCGAATTATTATTGAAATTTATGTACATGATTCAGTCGTGATTCTCATTCTGAAAAATAAATATCAGAGAAAGAGAAGTTTGTGTCCGTTATCGGTTCAATGGTCACGGTGTCGCCACCGTATGGTGTGTGTGTGTGTGTGTGCCCCTCTCCTCCCAGCGACGAAAGCGCGCGCCAAACGGTAGCAAAAGAGTGAAGATGGACTGATACTTTCTTCGCATACGCATACACACACACACACACACGGATACGGATACACGTACACACGCACTGTCACACACACACACACACACACACACACACACACCACACACACACACACATACACACACACGCACACACACACACACACACACACACACACACACACACACACACACACACACACACACACACTGTGACATATGAAAGCCCTAACATAATACTACTGATCATTCAGTATTAATAGTCAGTCAGTAACGGCATGAACTTGACTGACTTAGTGAAACCCTCAGCTGACGGATCCCACATGCACTGAAATTCATTGGAAACTGAATATGATGCCTTCGGCATGACCGCATTACTCATCCACTGGGAGCCGCGGCCGCCGGGTAGAGACGGAAAAAAAAAGGCCGGAAATGCAGAAAAGGAAGCGGCGATAACATTCTTTTTTTTACAATTGGCAAACACATTATTATTCTTATTCGAGTTGCAAGAGTATGTGACGCAAGTGCACTGGCCTGTATTTACTAGTAATTTACGCCCATGCCTGAAGTACAAGGATCAACCCACTTCGCCATGATGCACAAGATGTGCATGTACGTCAGTATGGGTTAATCGTTCCGGCGACTTCTGCACACACACACAAGCTGCACGTGCACGTGAAAGCGAAAAGAAAAACATGAGGAACACCTACGCTACTCAGACAAAAAGATCCTCCAGCCCCGTTTTCCCACGGGGATGCATGTGGTTGCTATTTTTACCACCAGGTCTTCCAGCCATCATCCAGGAATGCTTCCCGACAGTCTGACATCAAAACACGAGTCATGTGACGCAAACAGCCTCGCTCTGGTCCCCCCCCCCCCCCACCCCGCAACCCGGGCGCGTGCGGGTGCCAAAAGCGGCAATAGAGTTGGGCAGGTACGCTCGCACAAGTTCACGACACTGAATTCCTCTTGGCACGAGTCATCCCGCGGCAGGCAGCGTGCGTGGAAGAGGAAGCTGAGGCGAACGAACTCCTGCACAGCTACTGTAGTGCTGGGTACCGGTCTTTTGACTCTTCGTGTTGCCGTATTTACCTGAGTCGGGGGGTATTCCTGTGTTGTGTGGGCCAGATTTAGCACCAGACGATCTGTTGTTTTGGACGCCTTGCTCGCCTGCATAGCCCCCCCCCCCCTCCCCTCTCTCCCTCCCCCTCCCCCTTCTGCCCTGTCCGGGTGTCCCCTCCCCCCCCCCCCAACTGAATCCCAGCCTGAAAAGCTCAGTGCATGTCTGAGTCAGTCTGGTCAAAACAATGGGATGCGCATCCCTTCCCAACAATTACTGACCCGACCACGCGGAAAACAATTCTACCCTAAACTGGGCGGAAAAAAAGGCTAATCGCCTCTGAAATCAATGGCGTTTATACCCTATTCCGGATGATTGTAGAATTTCTGTCATCGGAAAAAAGGGCTTGCATGCCCCTTAAATTCATGGTGCTTATACACCCCCCTCCCCCCTCCTCCATTTTTGCCTCCACTGAGCTGGCGGAAAACAATTTCCACATTGGCCTGCTCGGGTTTCCAGTTGCCAGGTGCTTCTGATTGTAATCAGAATCCCTGTGCACTGTCGGCAACGTTTATCTCTGGTCGTTGTATTAGAAAGGTGATACTACAAACATGCACACAGGCGGCGTAATCTGTTTTGCAATTGTACCGTCATCCTGGCTTCATTGTTCGGTTAGCCTATCCAGTGAGGATCAGCACTGGATCACCGGCCTGACTCAATTCTCTCCTGAAAAAAAACTCGAACAGTTTTTCGGGGTTAGAGAGCCGGCTGTAATAGATTTTTTTTTGGAAGATCAGGCAAGGGCTAGTTGTTCTTCTTGTGGCCGGGTTTGTGGTTTTAATTTCTTTTGTTTACACGTACATCACTGAGACGGTCTCATCAAGTTCCTTACCTACACCCACCTGACCAATTCCGTTTGCCAAATCCGGCCTTCCGGCTTTTTAGAATTAAAAAATAAACTAACCGCAAACACCATTTTGAACAGTCTCACACATTCAAAGATCTTTTGCTTTTACCGACCTTCTCGCTGACACGGGGATTCTGTCCCCGTGTGTGTGTGTGTGTGTGTGTGTGTGTGTGCCGGTGTGCCCGGCGGTGCCATGTGGTGCAGCTGCAGAACTTAGAGAGAGAGAGAGAGAGAGAGACGTGTGTGTTGATGGGGGAAGGGGGGAAGGGGGCAGTATTGGGGCAGGAACTGGCAGTTTACGCACTCACACTTACTACCAAACCTCGGCTTTCATCAAATAGGAGAGTTCATTCAGTACGTCCAACGGGCCGGGCCGGGCCGTGCCGGGTTATCATCGAGCAGCACCGACCATCGCATGCTGAAAGACGCACATCGCGGCCGATGCGGAAGTGGTACTGACCTTGGCCGGCTGTTCAATGCAGAAAACGCCGCGCCAAACTAAACCAAATGGGCTCAGAATAGGATGACGGAAACTTGTGGGAAGACTTCCTTGTTTACCAGCCCCTGTTTAGCTTTATGGTTGCACGACGATGACATAGCTTTTGAACTGCAGCGCGAGCGCACCTCTCAGTCAGTGTTAGAGTCCACGGTAGGCAAAATGACCGCGGTCGAGTGTTTACGGTGCTACTCAAATCGAGTCAAACGTTTAGACGGTTGCTCCCACATAGAGCAAAATGTCTGAAACTGTATCAGTGATATGAGCATGCACCTATTTTCGTAACGCTTTAGCCAAAGTGGTGTCTGGTCAATGAACTACCCGTTTCAATTTCTTTCACACCGACAAATCGAAGTCGGCTGGCCGCCGGAAACACTCGGTCAGTGCTACTCACATCAGTTTTGCAAACACTGAGGTGCTACTGTTTGGAAACACAAACACTTTATACTGGCGGTGCTATTATTTGGCAACACTTCTGAGTAACACTCGTAACACTCGAAGCCGTTTTGATTACTCCCCCCCCCCACCCCATTCCCGGCCGGTGTATAGTGGAGGTTTAGAATAATTATTATCGGCCGGTTTAGTCACCGACGGCTGCACAAACAGTACACTGTATTATGTACCTTTAAAAAAAAAGAAGAAGAAGTTAAACTGGAGGCGTGCGATAAACATGAGATAGGACCGGAGCGTGAGTTTCTGGGGAGTGTAGGATCATCTTCGGTTTTTGCTCTCCGTCAGTCTGACGTAGATAACACAGTTTCGCCGACTTTTCGCATTCTATTTCCCTTTTTTTTCTGTTCTTTGCCCTGTGACGTCAGTTGTTGGTTTTTGTCCTGACGTCAGTAAAGCGAAAGGCACATAAGTCTTGGCATGAGTTACAAAATACACATGTAATCGTGATTCGGGAGGATTTTGTGGTTCTTTTATCTGAGCAAAAAACTGTAGAGCTTTCTCTCAGTAGCCTGATAGCGATATGCACCTCACACTGCATAAGGATAGTGCAGTCATAAATCAAAGTCAACCACGGGACTGAAGTCTGCAGTCTTCCACAGGCTTTCGGGACAACAACCTGGTTAGAGGCTTTTTCTCCGTTTCTCCGTCTGAGATATCACCCTTGTGTGGTGGAAAAGGACGTTAAGCCAGGAAACAACAAACAACATAATTCGTAGTCAATTCCCGTGTCGTAAACGCACTAGATAATTATCACTAGGACCGTGGTCCCGCGCGGTCATAACCCTCGTTCACTTTCACTTGACCACTGCACATCGACAAATCCTCCCCCGCCGTAGATGGGGAGCCGGGGTGGCCGAATGGTAGAGCGTAGAACTTCTAATGCTCGGGTCCACAGTGGCGATACTACGTCACAACATGGCGGAAAATATCGTTGAGGTGGGAGCAAAAATACCGATAGTTGGTCCCAAAGTGGACAAATTACTCCACGAAAGGGACACGGTTGTGACTTTGAATGAATGAGCGTTCGTTTTGAAGAAACTTATGAGTGTTATGAACCAAACGGCGTGTGCATATCGCCTACAGTCGCCACAAACTCGACCGGAATCGGCCGTTGCTCAGTGAAGAATTTGAAAATGACGACACAAATCCATGCTAAACGCCTCAGCTAGCCAACAGCGAACCTAAACTTCTATTGCAGACGAGAACCTGTGTCCGTTACTTACTAATCAAGCCGCACTGGCATGCCTGTGAAGGCTTGTTTTGTCTCTGGCTTCCTTTCTTTCCCTGCCCTCGGCACACTATGAGGTGCTGACTGGCTGTGTGGACAGTTAGTGTGGGAGGTGGCGATTTTGTGAGCACAGCGTGTGCACTGAACGATCCACAAAACAAGTCCATATCGAAGAAAGGACATTTTTTACACAAGAGTAAACTGTCCAGATTCGGTATTAAAGTTTTGAATTGGGTTATACAACTATTTGCTATATATTTCAAGTAAACACTTACCAACCACCCGAATTCTCGATCCTCACTAGGCTGATATTATCTCTGCTTCCAGCATGACAAAATGACTGCATGTCCTGAAAACGCATGCACAGTTTAATTTGGGAGCAGATTATTTATTTAGAACTAAATTACTCCCCTCCTCACACAAAGTTTGCATTATTATGACAAGGTCGTGCTCCATGGCATTTGAATTTTACGTCAGTTCTCTGTTTCTCATTGGAATGAAGCCTTTCTAAGACACGTAGGCGACGAAATGTTCACGACATAGTGTTGAAGACCTAACAAAAACAAAACTAAAAAAAAAAGGCAAAAATCCGCAATGACGAAACATGTCGCACATTTGCAAACAGATACTGAAACTGAGTAACCAGATAATGCCATTTCTGAACACAACACTTTATTTTCACTGCCTTCTGCTTTTAAAAACTATGTGCAATGCAACCATAACAGTACCCCCCCCCCCAAAAAAAAAAAGAAAAAAAAAAAAGAAGATAAATTGAAAGTGACAAGCACAGGCGTTTTATCTTCACACGAAAACGGAACATAAATCATTTCAGAATCTGGCATTTTTGCGAAAAGCTTTTGAAACTATGTGCGATGCAGTCACAATGCAATGCAAACGCACACAAAAAACTTTTATCATGATGAATTGAAAGTAACAAGCACAAGCTTTTGACCTTCCTACAGAAACGGAAAATAAGTCATTACAGGATTTGGCGATTTTTTTTTTTTTTTTTAGCTCACTTGTGTAACAAAAGGGAGAATATGTAATAACCCTCCGTCGTCTGTGTGTGTGTGTGTGTGTGTGTGTGTGTGTGTGTGTGTGTGTGTGTGTGTGTGTGTGTCCGCATTAGCTTTTTCTCAGAATCTGCAAACAGCAGAGGCACCAAATTAACAGTCATGAGCCCTTCCAAAAAATACCATTTTGAATGACCTTGACTCCATGTCAAGGTCACTATAGCTGTCTATTTAGAAAGCTCACATTAGCATTTTCTCGGAATCTGCAAACACCAGAGTTTTTAAACTTTGCATGATGATAGACATTGACAGAGCTTTAGAGAAATACCTGTATTCAAGCTTGTAACATGGTTAGGCCATACAAGCTATTTTTTGGGAAACCTTAACATTGGCTTTTCCTCAGAAACAACAACAGCAGAGGCACCAACCCTGGCTTGCTACTAGAAGTGATTAGACCTATGCAAACATACGATTTTAAATGACCTTGACTCAAGTCAAGGTAATTAAAGCAGTCTGACTTATGACTAGTCTGCCATTGTTTCAGTGCCTTTGACTGCAATCTGCATCGGGCTGGGTAGTGTGTGTGTGTGTGTGTGTGTGTGTGTGTGTGTGTGTGTGTGTGTGTGTGTGTGTAGCGCTATGAGTTGTTTTCAGGCGAGATTAAGCGCTAAACAAGTACTATTCATTATTATTATTATTAAGTTTACATCTGCACTTTCTCAGAGGCATCAAATTCTGCATGACAGACAGGCACTGGTAACACCTTTGCTGGCATACATTCAGTGACTTTCAGTCGAGGTCAAGGCTATACAAGATGTTTTGGGGAAACTTCAACAGTGGCACTTTCTCCGAAACAACGAACAGAAGAGGCACCAAATGAGGCATGATGGTAAACCAAGAGACCTATGCAGACATGCCTTTTTGAATGACCTTGATTCAAGGTCAACGTCAGTAAAGTTATCTGTTGTGAATTTTAACATTAGCGGTTTCGCAGGAACTACAAAATTAATACTAGAGGTGTCAAACTTGGCATAATATAGACATTGATGAGATCCTTACCAACAGATCTCATTTCAATGACTTTGACCCAAGGTCAAGGCCATACAAACTGTTTGGGGGGAAAACTGTACTAAGAACATCAGAGACACCACTTGGAATGATGATATACAGTGATAGGACACAAACATAATCTTTTGAATGAACTTGACCCACGACACAAGTGAGCCACGGAGATTTTTGCCTCTCTACTTGTAAAAAGCTTTCTGCTTTGCAAACTATGTGCAATGCGATCATAACAGCACCAAAACTAGAGGAGCAAAGCCCCCTTGTCTCACTTGTAAGATGGGTCAAGGTCATTCAAAAGAGTATGTTTGTAAAGCTCTTACCACTATCCTGAAGTAAGGTGTCTCTTGTGTTCATAGTTCCTAAGAAAACGGCAAATGGCAATAAAGCAGTTTTCCCAGGACAGCTTCTATGACCTTGACCTTGGGTCAAGGTCATTCAAATGAGATCTGTAAGTGAAGAGCTTATCAGTGACTACGCCAAGTTTGATAGCTCTAGTTTTTGTAGTTTCTGTACAAATGGTAATGGGGTGGGGTGAGTGTTTAGGAGTTTAACGTCCTTTTCCACCAGGTAAGGGTGATATCAAAGACGGGGCAACGAGAAAAAAGCCAGCACAATATTTGGCCCCAGCCAGGATTCGAACTCACGACCTGAGGCATTGAAAGTCCAACGCTCTACCATTCGGCTATCCCGGCTCCCACACAATGGTAATGTACAATTTCACAACAGACAACTGTAATTACCTTGACCTTGAGTCAAGGTCATTCAAATGGGTATGTCTGCATAGGTCTCGTTGCTGTCTATCATTGTGCCTTGTTTGGTGCCTCTGCTGTTTGTTGTTTCCAACAAAATGTTAACGTTAAAGTCTCCGCAAAACATGTTAAATGGCCTTGACCTTGACTCAAGGAAATTGAATACAAGTAAGCCAGTACAGGTTTTGTCAATGTCTATCATCATGCAAAGTTTGATGCCTCTGGTACCCCTACATTCTGAGAAAATGTCAATTTTAAATTTCCCATGAGACAGCTTTGATGACCTTGAACTTCACTCAAGGTCATTAAAATGGTTTTTTTTTAAAGGTCTTACTGCTTTTTATCAGCAAGCCAGGTTTGGTGCTTCTGCTGTTTATTGTTTCTGAGAGAATGCCAATGTTAAGGTTTTGGAAGGTTTTCCGCAAAACTGCTTGTATGTCCTTGAGCTTGACTCAAAGTCACTGAATATAGGTATGTCAGTAAAGGTGCTGGCATCATGCAGTTTGATGTCTCTTGCTTTTCTAGATTCTGAGAAAATGCCAATGTAAAATTTCCAAATTGACAGCTTTTGTGATATGGTCTTATGGTTCTCTATCAGCGTGCCGAGTTTGGTGCCTCTGCTATTCATTGTTTCTGAGAAAATGCCAATGTTAAGGTTTTGAAAGGTTTTCCGCAAAACAGCTTGCATGGCCTTGACCTTGACTCAAAGTCACTGAATACAAGTATGTCAGTAAAGGTATTGTCAATGTCTATAATCATGCAAAGTTTGATGTCTCTGGCTTTTCTAGATTATGAGAAGATGCCAAAGAAAAATTTCCATATAGACAGCTTTCCGTGGGTCAAGGTCAATCATTATGGTATATTTTGAAAGGTCTTATGGCTTTCTATCAGCATGCCAATTTTGGTGTCTCTGCTATTTGTAGATTCAGAGAAAAGGCCAATGTTAAGGTTTACTGCGGACACACACACACACACCACACAGACAGACAACGGAGGGTTATTACATAGACTCACTTTGTTACACAAGTAAGCCAAAAAATGATTTAGTTCCCTTTTTGGTAGGATAAACGCTACTTTCAATTCATCATGATGAAGTTTTTTTGTACTGTTATGATTGCATTGCACATAGTTTCAAAAACAGAAGGCTTTGAAAAATAAAGTTTTGTGTTCAGAAAGGGCATTAGCTGGTTACTTTCAGTATGTGTTCGTAAATCATGTGTGACATTTTCAGTCACTGCGGATTTTTGGCTTGCTTTTTTTTTTTTTTTTGGGGGGGGGGGGGGGGGGTTGAGGTCTACAACACTACTTTGTGAACATTTCGGCGCCCACGTGTCTCAGAAAGACTTCATTCCAATGAGAAACAGAGAACTGACTAAAAGTTTAACTCCGTAGAGCACTTGTCATACTAATGGAAGTTTTGTGTGCGGAGGAGTGAGTGAGTTTTTAGGGCTTAAAACCGCGCAAGCCACAAAGACTAATTCGCGGCTGAGTGTGCCTGCACTACATGAAAAAAAAAAAAAAAATGTAACGTTGGACAAAGGATGCAAACTGGTCTACGGGGCAATATAAACCTAGGACATGCAGGAGACGCTGCACCTTCATGCTAATTTCTCGAACTCCCGGTTACAAAAAAGCGTAGAAAACAAATGACAATTACAACTAGGTAAAACAAAGATAAATACTAAACGCATATACAGCAAATATTGCAACTTATCATCTCCTAGGCGCAATATACCAATTCGCAGCATATGCCCAACATCACTTATTCCTAACCACTGGTAGTGCAGACGTACGTGAGGGGTTAAAAAGAAGAAATATACAGTCAAACCTGTGTAAGGCGGTCACCCAAGGGACTGGGTAAAACTGACCACCTTAGACAGGGTGACCGGGTTATCCAGGGTGTCATGTCAACAGCTAGTGTGTCAGGGGATCCTCTGGGGTGACCAGGTTAGACAGTGGTTTGGCTTATACAGGTGACCGCCTTGGCAGGTTCGACTGCAGAAAGGGCCGAACTCAGAAATCAGCTGAGAGAAGAGAGGAAGGACAGAGCGGCTAAATTCGGGAGGTTTTAAAGAGAAAGATACAGGTGAATGGGCTGGTGAGGAATAGACAGAGAGGTACGAAGGAAAATTCCTTAGTTGCCAATGAAGACAACATGCCTGGGAGGCAGTTGGAGAACAGACCGCTCCAACACGGAACCTCCCCGCCTTGAGGCGGTTTGGGAAAACGCACCAGAGAGGGGTGCGTTGTGAAGGTCTTCCACATGACGGGTGTTCAGCAGCACCAGCAGGGCGCTGCGAACAAAGCCCGCCAGGGTGAAGACCAGGTGAGGGGAATCCAGTGAAGTCGGCCTTCAGAAATGACCCTCAGATGTCTCACTGGACCAAGGGTCAGCAGACACCCGCTTACTGACCTCCCCCCGGAGGAGACTTTAAGAGAGCAAAAGACAGGTGAATGGACCGAGGGAGGCAGAAATAAGAGTAAAGAAAGAGCAAAAGGGGTGGGCAAGCTTGGCGAAATCAGCCCCGCCGCGTGAAGGCGAGCCCATGGGGCCTTGTGTGCAGAGGGGAGTAATTTAGTTCTAAATAAAAAATAATCTGCTCCCAAATTAAACTGTGCATGCGTTTTCAGGGCATGCAGTTATTTTGTCATGCTGGAAGCAGAGATAATATCAGCCTAGTGAGGATCGAGAATTCGGGTGGTTGGTAAGTGTTTTATTTGAAATATATAGCAAATAGTTGTATAACCCAATTCAAAACTTTAATACCGAATCTGGACAGCTTCCTGATGTGTAAAAAAATGTCCTTTCTCCGATATGGACTTGTTTTGTGGATCGTTCAGTGCACACGCTGTGCTCACAAAATCGCCACCTCCCACACTAACTGTCCACACAGCCAGTCAGCACCTCATAGTGTGCCGAGGGCAGGGAAAGAAAGGAAGCCAGAGACAAAACAAGCCTTCACAGGCATGCCAGTGCGGCTTGATTAGTAAGTAACGGACACAGGTTCTCGTCTGCAATAGAAGTTTAGGTTCGCTGTTGGCTAGCTGAGGCGTTTAGCATGGATTTGTGTCGCCATTTTCAAATTCTGCACTGAGCAACGGCCGATTCCGGTCGAGTCTGTGGCGACTGTAGGCGATATGCACACGCCGTTTGGTTCATAGCACTCATGAGTTTCTTCGAAACGAACGCTCATTCATTCAAAGTCACAACCGTGTCCCTTTCGTGGAGTAATTTGTCCACTTTGGGACCAACTAGCGGTATTTTTGCTCCCACCTCAACGATATTTTCCGCCATGTTGTGACGTAGTATCGCCACTGTGGGGTCGAGAGTTCGTATCCCGGCTGGCGCCAAATATTTGTGCTGTTTTTTTCATCGCTGCCCCGTCTTTGATATCACCCGTATGTGGTGGAAAAGGACGTTAAACCCCCAAACATCCATCCATCCCCCGCCGTAGGTGGCTGAGACTGATTTCAGGGGGGACATCATCAGTGTGTGTGTCACTGTGTATGTGCATGCGTGCGTGCAGTCGTGTGTGTGTGTGTGTGTGTGTGTGTGTGTGTGTGTGTGTGTGTGTGTGTGTGTGTGTGTGTGTGTGTGTGTTGTTCAGTAGTTATTGTTGATGTGGTCTGTGTGTCACTGTGTATGTGCATGCGTGTAGTCGCGCTCTGTGTGTGTGTGTGTGTGTGTGTGTGTGTGTGTGTGTGTGTGTGTGTGTGTGTGTGCCCCGGTGTTGTCGTCGTTGTTGTTCTTGTTGTTGCCCGCTGTTCACGAACGATAACTCCATCCCGACCGACCCAAAGAGTCCCACTTTAGTGCGGGGGTGAGGTGAAGGAACTGAGGTGGTGGGGGAACACGGGTAAACATCAGTGAAACTTGAAGCTACTCGGTCGCTGCTGTCGCTGTAGGCTGTAGCGCCAGATAAGAAGCGAGCAGGTAAGAACCAAGGCCGGGCCCGCATATTTCCTTTTCCCGCTCGATTTGTGCCTCATGCTGAATAGGCGCGTGGGTGGGGGAAGGGTGGGTGGGTGTATGGGCGTTTAACGTCCTTTTCCACCACATACGGGTGATATCAAAGACGGGACAACGAGGAGACAGCCAGCACAAATGTTTTGCTCCCAGTCTGGATTCGAACTCACGATCCGAGCATTGAAAGTCAAACGTAAGCTGTATCATTCGGCTATTTCGCCCCCCCCCCCCCGCGGCTCAGGAAGCGAGTCTGAAGCTTCGTGTATAGGTCTGTATCATACTGAACTACTCACACAAAAGCGTACGACAGGAAACACTTCACACACAGCCGGTCAGTGGTCAAGACTGATGTCCACGTAAAAGCGGGTAGCGGAGCAACACATAGGCACAACTGAGTATACTTTCGAGTCTTTGTTGGGAGAAATGGAAAGAAAGTTATTCATTCATTATTCAGTACGCATTCAGTGTCTATGTAAAGCTAAGAAAATTTACCCAAAGCGAATTATTGTTAGCTGTCCTTGAGCAGTGTCTCTCAACTGACTGACACACGCGTTTAATCAGTTTCAAAGAGCGCGATTTTCCAGTCTCGAAACGCAGCCGACACGTCACGTGCTCTCTGGTACGCGGCACGGGTCAGAGACAGTGCGCAGACTGAGGTAAATTTTTCGGGATAAGTCCATAACTGTTCCTGTCCGTCTCACGAACAACGTTGTTTACGGTAGTTCGTATCTCCCGCCTCTGGCAGTAGTATGGGGTCCTGGAGGCTGGGCAGAAGTTAAGAGGTGAATAGAAATCTAGCGACAGGGCGTGTATACAGTATAGCTTCTTCATTTTTTTTTTTTTTTTTTAAGCGTTGGCACGGAGACAACCTGTAGGAATCGCTTATCTCTTGTTGCAAGCGGAGGAGTCGCTGAAAAATGGGAGGAGGAAAAACGGACGGAGGGAGCGTTTCATTCATTCATTCACTGACGCTGTGCAAGCAGGTGGAGAAGTGTGTGGGCTAGCTGAACTCACTATCACAGACACGGGAGAGCAGAATGTCGGCTCTGAATGTTGCAGGCAAAGATTATTTTTAGGGTTACAACACAGCCAGGCTGCATGATTTTGGGTTGTTTCCACAAGGTTATGCGCGGGCGTGAAGTCAATCTCTGCAGAAACTGCTTTTTTTAACGGAAAGGCATAAACTCAAGTTTAGGAACGGCTAGGCCCGTTGGAAAACCAAGCCAAGCCCAGCGAGTTCAAGCCAAGGCAAAGCACAATGAAACAAGGGTGAGTGGGCGGGTGTTTAGTAGGTTAACGTCCTTTTCCCCCCATGGCCCGGTTAGGAGGTTAACGTCCTCCCCCCCCCCCCCCTTATCATGGATGATATTAAAGACTGACAGGGCAGAGAGAAAAAGGCCAGCACAAACATTTGGCCCCAGCCGGGACTCAGTGATTCGAACTCACGACCCGAGCATGGAAAGTGCAACACTCTACCGCTCGGCTATCCCGGGTCCTCCCAAAATATATAATTACTTACTTACTTAGGCCCCTGGCTCCACGTGGAGCATAGGCCATCGACAACCCTTCGCCATCGCACTCTGTTCTGGGCTAATCTTGCCACTCCAGTCCAGTTGGTCCCCTGCTTATATAACTCTGCCTCAGTGTCCCGCCTCCAGCTGTTGCGAGGCCGGCCTCTCTTCCTTTTCCCTTGTGGGTTCCATGTCAGGGCTTGGCGTGTGGAAGGCAAAATATATAATAATGCCAGTAAAACATAAAGAAAAAAAAAGAATGAACGAACGAACGCAGAAGAATGACTGAGAAGAATCCAGAAGAAGAGATAAAATAAAGAAGAAAAAGGAGATGTCTCAGAGTCAACTGAACTAAACTGCTGTAATCGGAGGCGGCCGTTCTCAGTGAACCCAGTCGCACCGAACCGTTGCACACGAGTGCAATCCTGTGTCACACTGATACACGCACGTGCAGCATTGCCTTCAGTTCCCCGGCCGCCGCACCAGGCTATGGGCTTACAAAAATCACCAATTATCGGAACACACAACACCAAAAACCTCCATATCGACAAGATCGCCACCCATCCATTCTAAGCCAGCAGGGAAAAACGGTTCCCAAAATTGCCCAATTATTGCCCGGTGATAGGAAGCACACAAGTGACGTGATCAAACGTGCCTTCCGTTTGAAGTCCGTGACGATAATTTCGACATGTGACGGAGCGAAAGCGCATCGACCAATCACAGACTGAGAGATGTGGTGATGCGGGACTTCAAACATGGCCGACAGGCGCCGGAAGGATGGCAAGGGCACGGGACGCTTCAAAGGGATCCAAGTGCTGACGGAAAATGTACTTCATGCACTGCTTATCTGATTAGTTGTTGGAGTCACTCACTCACTCACAACAACGGCCGCTATAGAGATCGAATCGTAAATGATTTATCTTAGTCCTGAAGAATTTAGGATTTGTTTTCAAAACTAAACGAAAACACACAAACAAACAAGCAAACGACCCCCCCCCCAAAAAAAAAACAAAACAAAAAAAAAACCAAAAAACCCCAACAAACAACAACAACAACAAAAACACAACAACAACAAACAAACCAAAAATCAAACCCAAACAAACAAACAAAAACAAAAAAACAAACAAACAAAAACAAACAACAACAAGAACAACAACAAAACTACTACACGACTACAAGAACTATGACAACAACGAAAAATACGAGAAGAAATCAAATCAAATCGTATGAATTAATACGTTATAGTTTTGCAATTGTTTCTAAATGTTTCCATACTGTGTATTTCTGCGCTGGTTTTTCTGAATCATTAATTGAGATTTAGTCATTTCCTGAAAAGTGTGGCGATAGTTTGTTGCTTTTTGTCGCAAATTACGCTGTTAAATGTTTTTAATGGTTGCTTGAAGAATCTTGTGCAAAATTACATCATTTCAGTCTTTCCTGGAGTTTTTGATTTTACCGATTTTACGACGTGGGGTTTTCTCAACGCGTGTCCTTCATTTTTCACCCTTTTATTTGTTAAAAAAAAAAGTATTGCTTTTACACCTTGTCAGTAAATACAGAGTTCGTTCACTCCTCTGTGTTCATCGAAATAATATGCGGCCAAACTTCGCATCCGTGGGCACTGTTGATATTGCCTCATATACAGAGCAGTCACCTTGGGTTTGTTCCCAAGAATGACATGAACACACTCCCTACACTAGTCACCGTTGTTTTTCTGACCGACTGCTCAAGGATCTGTTTCTCCGTACTACAGCACCGGCTCTGCATCTTCAGTCGCGCGGGACGGGCTAACAAGCACGGAACGGCGCCAATGCGCCACCGCGACCTGCCGTTTTCTGAACAGGTGAGTGCTGGCTTAGGAATGAGAGACCGGCTGTTGTTGTCGTTACCGCTTACTGCAGAGATGGTGGTTTGGGTTGTCGGTGGCTACCCGGCGCTTACGCGTACCAAAGTTGGAAATGCACGTCAGGAGTTACTGAGCTGCGGTCTGCATCACTGACTGGAGACTATGTGCAGGGGAAAAAAAAAGTGAAACGCCCTCAGTTTTTGAGTTCAACTGAGATGCTTCGGAGAAAACAACAACAAATAATCGTCCTCAATAAAGACCGAAAGAAAACAACAACAACAACAACAACAACAACAACAAAACAGTTTGAGAAAATGTGCAGAGAAAACCGCCATTTGTTTTGTCTGCCGGACCGGATGCATCGGAGAAAAGAACAACTTTTAACTCGTTCTCAATTATTTAAAAAAAAATTGGCCAGGTGTAACAGCAACAACGACAACAACAACAACAGCAACAACAAACTTCCTTAATGAAACAAAACGGGAGGGGTTGGAGAAGAGAGAAAACAAGTACACGAGTAAGATGTCGGTATCCGTCCATGAAAGCTTGTCTTTACGTTCCGATTTTCGCTCAAGGTTATAAAATCCGAACTGGGTGATGCCTTTTCAGAGTAACCAGCAACGCAAAAATTATAAAGTAAATTTATAAACTCCCAACTCTGTAACTAATGCGTTTTCAGAGCAGCCAGCAATGAAAAAAAAAAATCAAGTAAATTTATAAACTCCGACTTAGAGTCATCAGTGAATTTTCAGAGCAACCAGCAATAAAAAAAACAATTAAGGTAAATTTATAATTTCGGCTCAGTGACCAGTGTATTTTCAGAGCAACCAGAAATGAAAAAAAAATCAAGTAAATTTATAAACTGGAAAAAAATCTAGTAAATTTATAAACTCCGACTCAATGACTGGTGCATTTTCAGAGCAGCCAGCGACGCAAAGCGAAAAACTGTAAAGTTCACTGATGCTCTAAGCATTGCAAGTCTAGTCAGGCGGTTATCGACAACTCACAAAAGTCGGTCTATGCGCGGTGTTTCTCCTCATCACTTTCATATCCTCTGCACTGAGCAGCCGTACCCGCAGTACTAAAAATCAAGCTTTTACATTATGCGCCTCATAATCAAGTCAGTTGCACTGTCTTCAGACGGAACCAAGCCGCTCTCAACAGTAATAATTCCTCTCGTTATCATTAGCATCATTATTGATGGTCATATACTTCTACACCAAGGCGCCAGTCGCCGATCCCTGAAGAGTGGGGGGGAGTGAGAAATGCACCCTGGCGACCGCCTTGTGTTGTCGGTAGTTCAACTCCCTCTCTCTCTCTCTCCAGATGACTAATTGGTAAAATGACTCACGCTCTGCCTCCTTCCGTTCATTCACACTCACTGCTCCGCTGCCTTTTTCTTCTTCTTTTTCTGTCGCTCTGTCTCAGGCTGACAAGTTTTCTCAAGTCGTTTGACCTTGCTTTACACACACACACTGAAAACACGCACGCACGCACGCACGCACGCACGCACACACACACACACTGAAAACACACGCACGCACGCACTGACACACACGCAGTGTGTGTGGTAGTGAGTCTAGGGCTTGTTTTTGGTTGTTGTTTCTTTCAGTTTTTACCTTTAGGCAACCAAAAATAAATAAATAAATAAATGAAATAAAAAATGCTGTATTTTCAACTGACTTAAGTGCTGGAGTTGTACTGGCTCCGACAACTGGAGTGAGTGCACTGACAAATCCAAACAAATAAACATTCAAGATTGACCGAAAGACAACAAACTGCGGAGAAACACCAACACTGAAGCCCAGAACAGTCCAAAAAAGTTTTTTATATATTTAAAAAAAAAGTTTTACAGAGATTAAAAAAAAAACTTTCAAGAAGAACTGACACCCCCACCCCACCCCACCCCACCCCACCCCCAACACACACACACACACACACACACACACACACACACACACACACACACACACACACACACACACACACTCCCCACTTTCCCTCACGGGTCATGAAAACGCTACAAATCATCTCAATAATGTCATCTCTTGACGTCTTTATTTTATTTCACTACAGTCCGCACAGATGCACGCTGAGATTCACAATGCAGTAACACCGTCCGCACACACCGTGACACTGACAGACGGAAATGGCGATCTACACATGTATACTGAATTTGTCACTTAGTAGTTCGTGCACAATGACATAACTTACGTCAGCACTGCTCTTCAGTGCTTTCAGGCAGCAAAAGATCGTTCAGTCAGATAGCGCGGAAAGGCCGGGATGGGGTGGGACGGAGGGGGGTGGGGGGTACGTACCAAGGCCCGTTGTATCACTGAAGTTACTGTGAAGCCATTCAGTGGTAAAAATGGTCATGAATCAAACGGTCAAATGCAGAAGGCCGGGCCACTGATCATAACGTCAGTCCGAGTCCAGGACCGGCCTCCGCTACAACAACTACAAGCACGAACGTGGTCATGAGTAATTAATGGAAGGTGCCAGAATTGATCTCTGTAAATATTGATGAAGATGAGTATCCCGGCCGACCGAACGCCAACGGCCCCCGCGGCCGGCCGGACTGACTTTCGCCATAACAGAAAACAAGCCAACACACAAAGGGAAGTAATCCACCACAGCACGAATCGACAAAATTACTGCCCTTGACTGAAGACTGACCCGGGCACTCCGACCATGAATGAGTCGCCCGCTCTATGCTTCAGAAGATCGAACGGCTGTCACGCGTCGACTTGTTGGGTTGTACCGTTCGTCATAATTCACATGATATCAAGTTTCTTTTAAACGGGCTTATTCTATGTTTGCTAAGCTAGCTTATGTTTTGGAACAGTTTCGCTCAAGAGTGCGCCTTACTGTACGCCTGTAATAGTCGAACTTGAATACTCTATCGTGATAATGCGATACAATGTTGTTTGCACTTAGGCTAACGTGAACGGTTGAAAATTCCAATTCTACGACTGTTGTTACACTGCTCCAGCGCTTGGTTCAGTGCCGGATCGCCGCGTCAGTGAGTACGCTTCTTTTGGCTCAGTCATTACAGACGCCGCTATCACTGAGTCATTGTCCAGCCACTCCAGGTTTATTAGGGCCGGTGCACACTAGCGTCGGCGCTACATCGCACGCACCACGCGTGTAGCGCCTTGCGTGCCTCAAGCACAGTGAGAGCTCTCACACGTGGAGTAAACGCACGCCGCGTCATCTGGCCACTGACGAGCCAGTGCTTCTGAGTGTGCGATGGAATGCGAAATTAGGGATCTGAAACGTATCATAAACTTCAGGCTGCTTGTTCGCAGTCTGAATAGAGACTGGTGATCGAGGCCACGATAACTTGATAGAATTTAGCTACAACAAACCCGGCTTTGCTGTAGAATGATATCGTAGACGATGAGAGACCCGGCAGTGACAACACACGGCGGTTCGGTCAGTGTGTATAGTTTTATTTACTCCATTTACGTATTTACCGTAGTGTGAGTCAGCGGAGAGTGACACAACAAAACGGCATACCCGTCGACTGTGATATGAATCGAGCTGAAAATTGTAGAGGTTTTCCTGTTCACGATACAGGTCGATGAGGCGAAACATTTCGTCTTCGCGCAATTCCGCCATCTTGGAAGAGAAGAGGATGGCGAGTCAGCCCTTGCTGGCTGGCTCTTCTGATCGGCTGAAGCCACGCTACACGCGCGCGTCAAGCGCGCCGAATAGAACAGTTCCTATCCTCGCGCAACAGAATTTTTCAATCGTGCTACGTCTGTCGCTTCGCGCTTCAAGGGGTTGCATACGTAGATGCGCGACAAAATTTGCTGCACGCGTGGCGCGACAATGTCGCATGACGCCAGTGTGCAAGGGCCTTAAAGGCCGTTCTTAACCGGGCGAACCACCAGTCTGGCGAACTTGTTCGGCGAACTGTGTATTGTATACGAACAGGGCAAGCGCACGCACGTACATAGTTCCAGAGGTTCGGCCGGACTAGTTCTCTTTCTTAACCGACCGTTAATGATATGCATACGTCATCGCCCGAACAAGCGCGGACTCGGAAGTTGAGACAATCGTAAACAACCAAAATGGGCGCCTTCGTAGATCGAGACGACCAGGCATTTGCGGTAGTTATCGTTTTGAGTGAACTCTTGGAAGCCGAGGAAGAGGAGATAAGAGGAAAAGAGCGCAAGAGAGGGAAATGTGAAGTGAGTCGATAGCCGCGATGCCGTCCGCCATTTTCCTCAAGTTTGTACATGCGCACAACAGCTCAGTCTCCCCGAGCAACCAATCAGAGCGCAGGATCGGCAAAAGGATCGCGAGGGTTCCCACGACACGCTATGCAGTCCTCGAACCTAGTTCGCCGAACCTTTCGAACCAGGGTTTCCGCACAAGTATTTGGTCGGTTAAGAAACAACGTGCGCGAACCTAGTTCGCCGTACTCTCCGAACCTAGTTCGCGAACCAAAAGTCTGCCCGGTTAAGAACGGCCTTAAGCTGTGTGATCAGTCACAGTGATAGATCAGTCATCACGAAAACAGCTCAGAACGATCTCAGGCTGTGAGCATAAAAATGGTAGCATTAGTGTTGTATTTTACTCCTGCTACGTCGCTCTCTTGGTGCACTTGCAGAGAATACACGGGATACAACAATACTATACAACTCCACTGAATACTTTATTAACAGAAGATGCGTGGAGAACAAATTCATGAAAGAAGAAGAACCCAGAACGCTGTGCAGGGCTGCTTATATACTAAACAGGCCAGATCTAGAACATAGCTCAACTTACTGGCAAATTCGAAATCTTTCCAAGGTGACGTAATCTACTGACGTCACGGTTACTGCACCAGCATGTTCTGGCATGGTCTAGAAATTTCCATCGAAATGCATAGTGGCTTTTCGCGATCTCTACAACAATTAGTGTCTTTAAACTTTCATAGTCCATGTTTAACAGGCTTCAGAGAAGTTCAAGTAACCGATATTTTGGAACACTGAGCCTCTGCTCTTGTGACTGAGTGCACCTCGAAATTGTCAGCCAGTCCTTCAGTCTTGATAATCAGCAGAGCCTTGAATGCAATACAATGCCGTCTACAGGCTGTGCGAGCCGGTGAAAATTCAGATCCTCTTACTCAGCGGTTAACCGTGCCCGCAACACTAGCTGCCTCTTTGAGGTATATTCGTGTCGCGTGTACCCTTCTGTTGGCTCGGTCAGTGCCAGCCTGTTAGATGCTGTCACTGTGCAGGCGACTGAGTGGTACGACGGGGTGTTTAACCCTGAGCAGTCTCTCCGCCGGCAGGGAAACGCCAGGAACCGGTGCTTAGGTCCGCCAGATCTACAGACTGGGCTGTTGTCATGGCTTCCAGTACCGACTGGCGCCGTCTGGTGGACAGCAGCAACAGATCCCTTAAAAAAAAAAAAAAAAATCACGACATTGGTTTTAACTTCTTCTTTTTTTTTTTTAAATGCATGCACATAATTGTAATGTTGATCCCGACAGAATTCCACTGATTTAG
Organism: Batillaria attramentaria; assembly: GCA_018292915.2. Lineage (NCBI taxonomy): Eukaryota > Metazoa > Mollusca > Gastropoda > Batillariidae > Batillaria > Batillaria attramentaria. The sequence continues at coordinate 363,249 of JACVVK020000225.1, forward strand.
TTCAGAATTAAGCCCGAAAAATTCCAACTCATGCGCGTGATATATATATATATATATATATATATATATATATATATATATATATATATATATATATATATATATATATAAATTTGGGATCCATGTTTTCTTAATAATAATAGTTGTTCACAGTTTTCAAGAAGTGTATTTTCTAGTTATTCAACGTGGATTCATCCATTTCTAAACTCTTTCGGGGATGTGTGGAGCCAGCATGACTTTGTTCGTTTTGTAAAGTCAGTATATATATATATATATATTTTTTTTTTGGCCGGGTTCAGTGCTGAACTTCGATTCCTCTTATATGATCCTTGGGTAGTGGAAAAGGACGTTAAACACCTTATCAAGCAACCAAGCAAACTCTAGGCTCGTACATCGCATGTGTACATGTATCATGCTTTCATCTAGGATTTAGACAAGAAAAAACAAAACAAAACACAAAACAACAACAACAACACCCTCTCCAACACACACACACCGCGGGCCAAGTAACGCATACAGCAAAGAAAGAAGTGACCTTCACCTTACTGTAAACGAAGTCATTCACAACAGTATTGTTTTTGTGTTATCGCCGGTTTTCACGTGACCATGTTTACCGTGTGCGTCTGAACGAACTGTGAATGCATGAATAGTACATCTTCTCCTCCACGCGCATTGATATACTGTGACCTTTAAGGTTGACCTCATTCATTATCATGTGATCCAAGAAATCGATACTTGAACCGCATGAAGAAATCTGATCTCTCTCTCTCTCTCTCTCTCTCTCTCTCTCTCAGGCTGACAAGTTTTCTCACGTCGTTTGGCCTTGCTTTACTCACGCACGTACACATACAAACACGCGCGCGCGCGCGCACACACACACACACACACACACACACACACACACACACACACACACACACACACACATACACACACACGCACGCACGCACGCACGCACGCACGCATCCAAGCTTACTTTAGAAGGAATCGACGCCTTAAGTCCCTTTGTGCTGATCGTTTGAGTCGCCTTAGTTTGTCCGAGTCCTGAATCCGCCCAGATTTCTGATGGACATCAATCAATCAATCAATCAATCAATCAATCAATCAATCAATCAATCAATCCGTATTTGCTAAAATACCCAAAAATACAGACATTTTGTCCATTACTCAAGGCAATACAAGTCTGAAGGTAGCCTAAAAGTGGAATCGAATCCTTGAATCAAAATTTGCTCTTTGTTGTTTACCAAGCCTATTTCCAAAATTTCCCTAGCGCAACATATTTACCCCCCCCCATCCCCCCCAACACACACACACTCTCCCCCCCCCCCCATTTCCAAACTCAAACTCTTAGCCCGTGCCAAGGGTCTCTGGTTCATCAGTACCTCATCAAACTGGCTTATGGTGAATAATATACAAAGCTTTATGTATGGGGGGAGCCGGGATAGCCGAATGGTAGAGCGTTGGACCCTCAATGCTCTGGTCGTGAGTTCGAATCCCGGCTGGGGCCAAATACCTGTTCTGGCCTTTTTCTTGTTGCCCCGTCTTTGATATCAACCCTACGTGGTGGATAAGGACGTGAAACTCCAAAACACCCACCCACCCTCCCTTTGTGTATGTTGTAGTGGCCATTTTTACTTCACTATGTACCTCTTTGTTTGTGATGCCCACCACATCACAACTGCCCATTTGGGGATACTTCAAATCTATCAAATTCAGCTGAGTTGCACTGAACTATACCTGGACCCTGGTGAAGAGGTCATCTGTGGACAGAATGAGCTGGTCGTCCTCGGGGACGTCAGGGAACAGCTCGCGGACCTGCACCTCCTCGTTGTCGAGCAGTTCCGTGAGCTGGGTCAGCGTCTCTATAGGCAGGTCGATGGATCGCTCGCGTGAAGACTGTGGAATGTTGTACAGGATCTTCATGCCGCTGTCTTCCTTCGTCTCCTGAAACTCCTCGGCCAGGAGTTGGAAGTAGTCTTCGAGGGTCACTCCCTGCTCGTGGACAGGCGCAGGGAAAGGCAAGACTCATGACTTCTGTTCTCTATTGTTTCTGTATGTGGTGACCACGGTGTTTTCCGACTGCATAATTATGTGTTGAACTGAAGTAAACTTGGGTTTGTTAAGGGTAGATTGTAAGGTTCAGTTCAAGCACACTGAAAACAAGTTGTGTAGTGAAACACCATCATCATCATCTGTGTGTGTGTGTGCACGGTGTGTGTGTGTGTGTGTGTGTGTGTGTGTGTGTGTGTGTGTGTGTGTGTGTGTGTGTGTGTGTGTGTGTGTTCTACTTTTATTCTATGCTTTACTATTAAAAATATTATTACTATTAAAATAGATATTATTAGAATTAGCAACGGTAGGTATGAAAATTGACTCTATAAGCTTAACTACTTTTACCGTTGAACAATGAAGTTTTCTTGATTCTCTCTCTCTCTCTCTCTCTCTCTCTCTCTCTCTGTGTGTGTGTGTGTGTGTGTGTGTGTGTGTGTGTGTGTGTGTGTGTGTGTGTGTGTGTGTGTGTGTGTGTGTGTGTGTGTGTGACATTACTGAAAAAACAACAACAACAAAACTGCTCAGCGCTCATGAATAGGCGGCGTGCAAGTGTACTTTGATTTTTGCCCAAGAACGTGATACTCAACAATGGTTTAACGGGTCCATGAAACAGAACGACCCACGTGTCTTAGCTTGGCGCAGGTGTCATGTTACAGTGCCTACAGAACTTGAGAAATGGCAAAGGGCGGATCAGACCATTCATACCGAAGCACTAACCAAGTCCTTGTCAGCACAGCTAGGTACATGTACATCACAATCAGACCTACCTCCAAATCCAGATACATGACGAGGCTCGTCGAGCAGCCAATCAGCGTCTTCACAATCTGCTCAGCACCTTCTGACGTCAGCGGATTGAATGCGAGCTGCAATCAAACAGTGTACACTGACAATAGTTAGTGGGCGGCCAGCGTGAACAAACACAAGCACTGAGACGGTATACATATCACGCTGATACTGGAAAGACGCTGATGGCGCTAGTGGCGCTTACACATATTAGAGACTGAGAGAAAAATCTGTACGCTTCCCCATCCTTACAAAAAGGACAACTCGTAATGAACAAAACACTACTATACACCGCTTCTCTTTCTTAAGCACACACGCACAAACGCCCTCACACACACACACACACACACACACACACACACACACACACACACACACACACACACACACACACACACACACACACACACACACACGGTATACTTATGCAATTTGATGAAATATAATGGCACTCGGAAGCAAGCTTTCTTACCTTTACAAAAACATTCAAAATCGAAATCGATTTTTTATAAAATTTAAAAAAAAAATAAATTTAAAAAATCACGTTGCCTGCACGCACCTTGAGGGTGGTGAGCTGTAATATCTGGGGCAATGCACGTGCAACGGCGCGAGCACCTTCCTTCTCTATCCTGTTGGCACTGAGGTCCAGCTCCTTCAAGGTCTCGTTGCCTTTCAGCGCCGTCACCATGAGGCGCGTGCCCTCCACGTGCAGACCGTTCATGGACAGGTTGAGCACCTCCAGTGTGCAGTTCGCCTGTGAGTAGAAGGGATGATACTGACCTCATTGCCTTAAAGATCTAAGCTCCCAACAAAAAGCTTTCCGAAGTGTGAAAAACTTTTACAGAGTCGACCGTGCAAGCACAGTCAGTTCTGTCACCGTTGCAGAGTTTTCAGCGCTTCGGGGACCCTCATAAAACCAGAGCACGGGTTTGCCGTGACATTATTTGGCTTTTGGTCAGTGAGCGAGACACATCGCTACAGTGTCTAGCGGGTGTTGAGTGCTGCACGATCTTTCTCGCTCAGTGTCAAAACGCAAACTGAGCCGCTGTGAAACCAGGCTGCCCTTGCCTTATATGGGGTTTCAGGGACGCTGAAAACTCTGCAACTGTGACAGAGTTGATTGTGCTTGCACGGTCGACTATGTATTTTTTGTTCACACTTCGGAAACTTTTTGTTGGGAGCTTAGATCTTTAACGGCCTTAACTGTAAGATATTTAGGCTCACAGATCTCTCTGTGCTGTTTTTGTGTCTAGCATCACACCACTAAGACACATGCACGAAGCGGGATTTTTCCTACCTAGGTCGGCTCCTACCCAGAGCGGGTGTGCTATGGGCCCAGTGGGGAGGCTGTTGTCACACAGCCGAGATTCACCCACTTCACGGGTGCGGCTTTCGGGGTGCTTCCCTTGGTATGACACGTCTTATGATGTGGATGATTACACGGCCGGCACCGCAGGTGCCGTAGTTCCCGGGCTTGGTTAATGCCGGGATATTTATGACAGGAAGCGTGGAATGCGGCCCTGTCCCGCAGTCCCAAACCACACGGACCTCCATAGCATCATCTCACCATCATCCTCATCTCTACCATCATGCATGATAAAAATTGCCCCAGCTTCCGAGCCCTCCGTGGATTCCACCCATGACCTGGGAGGAACACCACTGGAACTGGGAAAAGAGTTGGGGCAAGCAAAAAAACAAAAACAAAACACAAACAACAAAAAACAAACAAAACAACAACAACAACAACAACATGCACGAATACATGCACAGACAGGCTTGTGTTCAACTGATTAACTCACTCAAGACGTGCCGATTTTTACGCAGCCATCCCTTGTAGGCGGGCCAGTTTGTGAGATTCAGAAAAAAAAATCATTAAAAAAAATAACAAAACAAGATACAGACTTGACACTTTCAGGGTAGTAGACTAACATATTTATGCAGCTATTACTGAGATATCAACTTTTAAACTTTAATATCTTTGTTGTTAGTCATGTTGTTAGTCATGTTGTTCGTCATGTTGTTAGTCATGTTGTAACAACAACAACATAAAACTCACGATCCGCATATGCGGCTGTTCGTCTGAAACCGATGTGCCCTGTAGGGCCGCATATGCGGCTGTTCGTCTGAAACCGATGTGCCCTGTAGGGCCGCATATGCGGCTGTTCGTCTGAAACCGATGTGCCCTGTAGGGCCGCATATGCGGCCGTTCGTCCGGAAAGAGTTAAGGCCAAATCGCAGTAGCCGGTAACAGTCTCGTATACGACACTCGACCTTGTATATATCCGGAAGGCGGCCGAGTTTTCCTCGTTTGCATGGCCACCAAATGTCAGTGTATTGCCTTCGGAGCTCCACTACTCTCTAAAATTGTCACTTCAATGTCAGTTTGATATCAATGCAGAGTTGTTGTTTTTTTGTCGTAGATTGTTTTTAACCATACTAGCTGTAGTACTCGCCCGTCTAGACGTACTCACTTTGAGTCCCTTGCCGAGTCCAAACGCTCCTCTCCTTCTGATACTGTTCCAGCTGAGATCTAAAGTTCTCAGTCTTATGTTGTTTCCTGAAACACAGGTACACAGTCTCCCCCTTAGATCCCCAAACACTTTGGAACGTGCCTGAAACACGTCCGGTTTTTCTTCAAGGAGATAGGCGAAGTAATACTGATCGTTTAAATCATTTCAAAACACTTTGGGATATGGAAAAGCTCGGCCAGAGTGCATTCGTACCAACAATAACAATAACAATACTACTACTACTACTAATGTGGATATCCAAGAACAAAAAAAACAAACAAACAAAAACAAAACAAAACAAAAAAACACAAATCATGGATGATCAGATAAAATCACTTACCTAAGGCCTTTCCAATATGATTAGCACCATCATCGCCTATTCCATTATGTGACATGTACAGTTCCTTGATGGTGTCGTTTTTCTGAAACATGAACATTTTACTGGGGTAAAGTGTATATGTATATGAAAATGTTTACTCATGGTAGCAATAGCGAAATCTTGTTTACCCGGGTGCTATTCATATACCAAAGCACCAGATACGGTTAATATTCTACAGATGTACTGACGGTAGACTTTGCATTCACAAATGCCACGTGGAACGTGATAATGCCGACAATAAAGCCCCACAGTCAGTCAGTCAGTCAAGCTTTCAATCTTCATGTACAAGAATTGCATGTGATGAACTTACATCAATGACATCAGCAAGATATCTCGCTCCACGCTCCCCAAAACCATTACCTGCAACGAACACAAGAATTGCCGTCCCACACTGGTGTGCATTTCCATTTACAGAGTAAGCATTAATCAGCACGGATTCTGTTGTAAATAGTGTTCATCTTCTGCTGCTGGTTGAAACGAAAACTTTTCATACTGGTCTAATTAGTTATGATAAATATGATCATGTTCATTTGAGTGTGAGGCAGAAACCTCGTGTCAAAAAAATCGATTATAATGGAATCGTCATATATGACTTTTCTCGAGTCACACTGGACCTTTGGCACTTTCAACAAGGTACACGCTCTTAAATTAGTGAAGACTACCTGTAGCTGCTTGCAACGGTCACGTGAACGAAGGGATGCATTATGATTCTTGAGTATTTAAAACCTCTATGTTCCTGGCGCCGCTGAGATGAAAACCTGCCGCGTTCGAAGCGATAAAGCTGTTTGCCAGATAGAAGGGTGTTTCATTTGGCCATCGCGACCGTTTTCGGCAGTTTGTGGCTTGTACTATTAGAGAACTACGACTTTCTTTGAGCCTGCGGTCCATTCCTGAACAGACTGGGACTCGACATATCTTCTAAAAATAGCAACCAATCAGCACCGTCGACTAGCTGGTCCTCAGTCCGCAACCAAATCACGTCGTCTGCTCAGTACGCGGTGCACTTCTAGAACAACTTACTCGCCGCCCAGAGTCACCACAATGGTTTCAGATGCTATACTGTGGCCCAAGTGATTGATTCTGATGGACAGATTCGACGAAAAGTTTTCCACACTCTGTCGTATGCGTGTCGTACGTGTTGAGATTTCAAGTCACACTACACTTACCCGAGATATTAACGGTAACAAGCCGCGCATTTTTCACCAGGACCCTCCTGAGGAGCCGTGCGCCAAACACGCCCAGCCCATTGTCTTTCAGGTTCTACGTCAAAAAAAAAAGAAAAAGAAAAGAGATCATCGCCATTACCATCATTATTATCGTTATTATGACCGTCACTGTCGTCATCGTCTTCAACATCGTCGTCGTTGTCGTAAGCCGTCATCGTCCCCTGTAATCGTCATATTGTTTCCTCCTCATTGCTGCTGTTTGTCTTTGACTTTCGACCAGTCTCACACAGTTTGTACATCTGTCACCCAGTGTGTCAAATGGGGAGACTAAAACGTCCTCGCTCATATCAAACGGATCATCATTGAAATACAAATTTTATCCACTCTCAAACGGACTTAAACAATTACATTAAGAGTGTGTCAAAGTTCCATAACATCCAGGGGAGCCGGGGATAGCCAAATGGCAGAGCGTTGGACTCTCAATGCTTGGGTCGTGAGTTCGAATCCCGGCTTGGGCCAAATATTTGTACTGGCCTTTTCTAATTGCCCCCGTCTTTGATATCACCCTTGCGTGGTGGAAAAGAACGTTAAACTCCCAAACACCCACCCCACCCACCTCACCCACCCCACCCACATACCATCCAGTGGCTGTTCACGCGTAACACTTTACTCACCACATGTGTTATGTAAGAATTTTTCAGCAGCATATCCGCAAAACAGACGATACCGGACGGCCCTATTGCGTTGTCTTCGAGGTCCAGGCTGGATATGGACGGCTGATTCTACAAACAAAATGAAATGTGTGATAATGTAGTTGTGTTAGAACATATTTTAAAACTCGCATAAATGATGCTAAAAAAGACAATCAGCAGTAAAACATGCAAATCCACACCAGAGAAGCTCAAATTAATCAAACCAAACCAAACCAAACCAAGACAAGCTCAACCCAGATAAAGCAAAAACAAAAGCAGGAACAAAATCAAAACCAGACAAAGCAAGGTAAGACAAGTCGAGACCAGACCTGATCAGACCTGATCAGACCAGACCAGACAAGACAAGACAAGACACAACTGGACAGAACAGGACAAGGCAAGGCAAGGCAAAACTCAACTCGACTCAACTCAACTCAACTCAACTCAACTCAACTCAACTCACCAGGATTTCTCGAGCCAGAGCGTGCGAGTCCCCGTAGCTGAGGTAGCGGAACCTGAGGTGGAGATTCTCGTCCATGATGTGCCGTAGGAAGTACTGATTGGGTACCGCCCCGTACTTGCGGCACAACCGTTTGTACTCTGGGTAGTCGCCATCCTCCTTGCACGCCCGCATTCTCTCGTCACACATCAGCTCCAGACCTGTAAAGAATTGTTTAGATAGCGTTTGTTTCTATGGGTGCTTTGAAACCTTCGCATTAAAGTTTGTGAAGAGGCATTCAGTTGTTTTGTTGTTCCTTTCGGAAATTCGGGCTGCTTCCCACGGGGGAAGCGCGTCGCCGCGGTGCAGCGCCAACCAATACCTATCTTATCTTTCAATTTTGCTGGAAGCCGGTTGACCCGGAGAGAAACCCCCGATGAGCAGCCCGGTAGCCCGGAAAAACCGGTATCACATGCCATAAGCTCGACCTGGGCTCGAACCCACACTTCATCGCCGTGGCAGCGGTGACGGCTGTTCAGTAGCGCAGCGGCTGAGTCCGACGCGCTACCTATTAGACCACCGCCCACCTGGAGAATTTGTTTTGTCTTGTTGTCGCTGTCATGTCCTTGTCAACGTCATGACGCTGGCTGTGTTTAGTAGCCGCCACAGATGTGAATGAGAGACCATTTTCAAAATCACTCTTGGAGACACTGTTTAAGAACTTCACACTCGTAAGACATTTTAGATCCAACCATGGCTTAACACAAACAACTAAGCCCATAAATCGGTTTCGTGCTATATACGAACAATTTTACGTCGCTCATCAGTGATAATTATTCTCAATTTGTTCAATATCACCTTGAACTGTTAAGTAGCGCTTGTCAAGGATGTGCAATGTTGCACCTTGTGCCTTTAAGAATGACATTCAGCTGTTAATTTAAGACAAAATTGTTTTGACTCTCGCTCTCTAAAAGAGTTTTTGAAGCTTTTGGCTTTCACTCCGATGTAACACTGTTCAGTTATTAGAGAGAGAGAGAGAGAGGGAAAGAGAGAGAGAGAACCAACATAACGCCCTTGAATATTTCGGCAAACTGAAGTGTTGCCTTCATCAGAATGTCAGAATCACTATTCATTGTAAGAGTCTGCTCACCAATGTCTTTGTCCAGATCTGTATCGTACGCCTCATCATCAGACACGTCCGAGATCACTGTTCGTTTGGTACTGAGGTCAGGAAAGTAGTCCATGAGCTGCTTGCGGAACTTGCCCTTCAACAGCCTCTGCTTCTTCTCCTCGTAGTCCGGCATATGTCGCCACTGGGTGGCGCTCAGTACTGACTGCGCCGTGGAGCAGAGGCTGTTGATCACGTTAGGGGAAAATTCAAATGAGGCATGTAATCGGACCGGTTTTTTGATATAATCAATTTTGATTGTTTTCTTTGATTTCTTTTTAGGATTCTTAAAAGTGCGTTTGATACAAAGTTTTTTTGTTTGTTTGTTGTTGTTGTTGTTTTGTTGTTGTTGTTTTTTTTTTGGGGGGTGGGGGGGGGGGGGCGGGGGGGGGGGGGGGTGGAAAAAGGAGTGTTTTGGTGTTGAAAATGGTAGCGCGGGGGGAAAAAGGAGTGTTTTGGTGTTGAAAATGGTAGACTTGACTTGATGGGTGACCTTCTTTTAACTATATCTGTGGGCTTGTGCAGGGTGTGATTAACAGCGTGCACAGTTTTCAGCTGTGTCACTTTGTGAGATTCGCGAAGACGCCGCATCGGTAAATTAGAAAAATTACGCTTTCTAGGTTTGGTTTGGTTTGGTTTAGTTTAGTTTAGTTTAGTTTAGTTTAGTTTAGTTTAGTTTAGTTTAGTTTAGTTTTGCTCTGCTCTGCCGCGGCTCTGCTTTGTTTTGTTTTGTTTCGTTTTGTTTTGTTCTGTTTTATTTTGCACGCAGGCGATAGAAATATCTGGCCTCTAGAAACCATTGTCTGTTTTAACTGGAAAGCTGCTTTGAAGGGAGTGTGCTGTCACAGTGTAGATATCAAAGGGTTAATGAGACCTGTTGGCGCGTTGTCGGCATTCGTCGAACGGGTTTCCGTCTCCCGTGGCGTAGGATTTGGACGAGGCTGTCCGGGATCCTGACTTGTTAGTGCAGGACTCGCCATACCTACTGGGGGGCGAACAGACATGAGAGTGAGTGAGTGAGTTTTTTCTGGCTTTAAGCCTCGCAAGTACAAAGAAACTACAGGGTTTGCTGAAGTTGTTTATGAATATTCCTCTTCAACGTGCCCTGCTGGACTGTCTCGGTGAAAGAGGTAATAATAATAATAATAATATTAACGACGACGATTTTTATGGCGACTTATCCAAAAAAAAAAAAAAAACCTTGAAAATCCGTCTCATACCGGAAACACACACACACACACACACACACACACACACACACACACACACACACACACACACACACACACACACACACACACACACACACGCACGCACGCACTCACGCACTTAAAGGACGATTCTTTGACTAACGAACAATGGCCCACAATACAAACACTGACCTGGACGAGGGAAAGACCGAGCTGGCACTGTTCATGCTTGGCGTGGTCTGCGGGCGGTTAGGATCGACCCCGAAGTAGGCCGCGATCTCGCTGGCCGTCCACCGGTTCCCAGACGTTCCTCCGGACTTCTCCCTCCACCGGCGAGAACTGGCGCCAGACTTGCCTCCAGACCGGTGCTGGTGGCGGCCGGTGCTGCTGCCAGACTTCTCGGCAGACCGCCTGATAGGACCTGATCTGGGTAGGGGAGGCTTGTCGATGGACGGGAGGGACCACTGATCGGTGGGGTTGGAGGCAAGTGTCGTCATGGTCGTGTTGTTGGTGTCCCGGCTCTCGTTTCAAACAGCACCTGGGTCGTGGTATTAATTGGCAGTTGTGAATGTATTCTCTGGTTCTGTATAGTATCGGATGGCTAAGTATCAGCAGTGTACGGTTCTACAGGGTCGTGGTATTGTTAGCCGAAAATACTCTGATTCTAGTTGGTATCGGGTGGTTACAAGCAGTATACGGTGGCATTGTCAAGATTTGCCACGATCAGCTGTAAATACTACGATTGTTGAGTCTCCCGCTGTAGGCTGTCGGTAGCCCGCTGGGATAATATAAAGCTTAGTTTCAACAAAACCCATAAAGACGAAGGGAGGGGTGTCTCAGTTGATCGGAATTTCTGAAAGAAGTCAACTCTGAACTCCAGAGGCCTGATAATTGTGTTCCATTGTCTTCCTTTGCCGCCGGAAGGCTGGTCATCGTGAACAAGTCCCGACAACTCTGACAGAGGAAACTAGACACCGAGTTTCGGCCGAGTAACTGTATAGTGTTGTAGTTATACCCGGTACAAAAAAAAAAAAAAAAAGGAAGAAGTAGAATCAGAGGTGATGAACGAGCTGTGTTTCTCAAGGTAGTAGGTCATTTGTGTCCCTCATAAATTACTACAGTACGTAATATTAACAGGCATGTCTACAAAAATTTCCAATTCAACACACTGCAGGGGAGAGCCGGGACAGCCGAATGGTAGAGCGTTGGACTTTCAATGCTCGGATCGTGAGTTAGAATCCCGGCGTGGGCCAAATGTTTTTACTGGCCTTTTTCTCGTTGCCCCGTCTTTGATATCACCCATACGAGGTGGAAAAGGACTTTAAACTCCCCAACACCCACCCCCGCTCCCACACACCCACCCATCCAGCACACTGCATTGTACTAGACTGAACTGACACGTTTTCTACAGTTGTAACTGACCGAAAATCATCAGTGTTAGCTCACTTCAATAAATCCAATCATCTTGCCTCATCGCGCAGAATACAGAGTGATTTGAAAAAAAAAGAAAAAGAAGTACCCGACTTAAAATACAAGTTTACGTTTTTTTTCAAGGCGAAACTACATGTACTTACTTTTCACCTCCCAGAAGCCATTCGTCAAAGTTTCACAGGCTTTGTTCACACCCATTACAACCCTACAAGTGCTAATGTTTCACTTACAACAGCCTGTGCCGTGTTTCCAGTAGCGGTGCCGAGGTCTTTACCAGGTTAATCCTCGGAGCTTTAATTCTTTTGTCTAACCGTTACAGAGGATCTGGCTGTTTCACACGGCCGCTATGCATGTGAGGGCGGTGTTCATGGAAAATTTCAGACAAATAAAAGCAGCTAATGCTACCGTTTTTATGCTCATAGATCGTTCTTAGCTGTTTTTGTGGTGTCTATCATCACACCACTTAGACATCTGGACAGGGGGAGCCGGGGTGGTGGAATGGTAGAGCATTGAACTTCTAATGCTCGGGTCGTGAGTTCGATCCCGGCTGGGGCCAAACATTTGTGCTGGCTTTTTCATCGTTGCCCCGTCTTTGGACGTTAAACCCCCAGCCCCCCCCCCCCCCATCTGGACAGTGACAGGGTCTGTAATGCTGAGTCAACTGAGTCAACACTGAGAAGCATACCCGAGCGAGCACACTGAGTGCTCCAGGGTCCGCATCGGCATGTAAAAGTCGGGGTTAGGGAGTTTAGCCCAGGGTTATAATTAGAGTCTAACCTCGAACTAAACTAGCTCTAGGGTTAAATTTTCTGTTGTTTTTTAATTTAAATCAGGAAGCGGGTCCATTCCAGCAAGGTTTCAAACTCAACACAAACATTGCTGGTTCCTATGCCGTCATAGACGGATTTTTGTCTTTCTTTCTTCGCTTCCTTTTTTTAAAATTTAATTTTGTTTTGAGGTTTTGTTCAAAAACATGGTTCACTGCATCACAACATGTGCGTGTTGAACTGTACAGCTATTTTGTGACCTGGCTTAGCTCTGTCGGTCCCTCTCGAGCAGCATATAGGACGTACATGTATGTATTTCAGTCTAAGCAAGATCAAAGACCTGTCTATACAAGTAACCGGCTAGAGCCATGGCCGTCTATAGGCGAAGCCGGCCCGACTCGTGAGTCGTGATCGCTGTTCACGAGCATTCAGTCAACTGGATTAGTGCCGCTAGATGAACTGAATGTTCAAGAAGCGAGAGGATTTGACTCGCACCGTTTCACGCCGGCGAAACAATGAATCAGTTTTCACTGACTGACTTAGCGGCAGTGCCCGGCGGTACCGTGACCTGACTGCTCTTGTACATGTACTTTACGTTTTAACCAGTCAGTGACCAGTTGTGTAAGGGTGGGCGGGTGGGTGGGTGTTTGGGGGTTTAACGTCCTTTTCCACCACATAGGGTGATATCAAAGACAAAAGCCAGCACAAATATTTGGCCCCAGCCGGGATCTAACTCACGACCCGAGCATTAGAAGTCCAACGCTCTACCATTCGATCACCCCGACTGACTCCCCGACCAGTCGTGTAAGTCTTCCATTTAATCTGTATGAGAGTAGGAGTAGGTCCGAGTCCGGCCGGCTACGCTGACTGGAGCCGGCCGGGTCTACGGACACAGTTCAGATCTCACCCCGAATAATCCAACCCAAAACTGACTGAGGTGGCCTGCGTGCAGTGCCGCCTGCGCACGCACCAGAGAGCACGCGGTGATCATCATCAGTTCTTCCTGAGTCGCCGGGTCGTGAGTTCTGAACTCTGAGTGTACAAGCACTTTCTTTATGCTTGCCGGCGGCAGAAGAGCCGCATGCGCCTGTCGTGTAGCCTAACAACAGGGTGGAGGTTTGCAGATAACATCATCGATAACATTCCCCAAGACTGACTGAGAACTTGCAAACAGGCTCAGTAACACAAGGATCTGTTATACTGACATGCATTACGTAAATTTCCTCGCCTAAAGTGTCCACAGTACAGACGCACTGACACACTAGTTAGTACAAGGAATTGTCTTGCCGGGCGGCGGCCGTACCCCGGCCTTGCGACCGCGGACACTCAGTGATTGGCTGACTGAAATGCATCCCCGTACCAGGGGCCGTAACGCTACCTAGTTTAGCGACGGCCCCTGGTACGGGGATGACTGAAATGTGACGACTGACTGAGTTCAGTTCAAGTTCTCCGTCCTCAGTCTTGTGCTGTAATGATGTGTTCAGAATAAAGGCATAAATTCTTTCGTTAATTTGCGGGAAGGTTCTGTGGATTTTCCACAAAATAAGACCATAAGTATACCAAGTTTTATGTATTATCAAAAGTACACTAACAGTAACAGTACTAAGAGGCTTCCTCCGTCGAGGACGATATGAGCCACCGCGAACGACTGTTTTATAAAAAGTGGTTGTCCCCCTTGTTACCTTTGTTTCCCCCCGCCCCCCAGAAAAAATGCAACATATACACTAATATTTTTTAATATTGAGGACAGTTTTCACCCTCAATGATTAAATGGCGCATATAGATATCAACTACTAAAAAAAGAGTGGTAATTTAACAGCAAATATGCAACGGAAATGGCCGAACCAGACGCGCAAGATGGCGGCTTTGTCCATAGATTCTAGGGAAACGACTTAGAAAATCTTTTATATTTTTCATTAGCAATTGCTGACTCGTATTTGGTTCTTTTTGGATAATTGATCAGTCAAGGATCTGCGTCCACAATGTGTGACTTGTGTGCAGATGTGCTTGTTCTCCTGGAGAATCGTAAGTAAACAAGATGAGATTCAACTCCCGCGCCATCACTGCATCAGACACCATTTTTGCACGTCTGTTTGCATGAAAGTGTAGTAAATGTATGTGTCCGATAATGAGCTGGTTGCTGTAAAAAAATTGCATTTTAACGCTGTGACATTCTTTTAAGTGCAATTGGTAATTTTGTTGGAATACGCACAGACCACTCCCATCTTGATCGCACTGGTGGCAGCAGTGGTGGTGTATGTGCTAAAAATAGAACACACGTTACCCCATTGTCAATGTGTCCTGCTGAACTTCTCAGTTTCTCTTAAGTATTAACTAAGCTATGAACTTGGTTGTATTCAGGACGTGGAAAACACGCGTTTCGTTTAATACCGCCCGCTGACTATATTAAGGGAAGCCGAACTGTGGCAATGTTTGTTGTTTTGTTGAAGTGATTCTGGCCCAGAGCCTCTGGCACTAGTGGCAGCATGCTGCACGCACTGCCCAGGCCTGCAGAGCTCAGCAGTCCAGTGACTAAAGTCACTTCAGAAAGACTCTAAAATTCCTACATTTAGCAACCTGTACCCATGATATTCCGTAATAAGGAAAATTGATTTTTCTTTACTGTGCATTTAATTTGATGTTGAGTGTATGTGTGCTTTTGTTTATTTCAGCAGTTAGGTTTTGAAAAAAATGAAATTTTGCATACACACAAACACACACAACACAAAACACACTTGCATTCAAAACACAACCCATGCAGGAAAAAAGAAGAAACACTGATGTATTCGCATTCACAGTAGCAAATATTTCAATCTAGCGAAAGACTAAAGTTCATAAAAACAAACACAGACTTTAATAAAAGAACACAACAGCAGTCTCCACACACTCCACACAACACACTTCTGTCTGCCTCCAAAAATGTCTGCTTCAAAACTTTCAACTGACAAAGAAAAATTTTAAATGGAGGACCACGCGGTCAGCAGAAGTGTGAATAGGCTAAAGCTTCCGAGTAAAGGCTAGCAGACTAGTTAGAATGCAACAGTTTAATGATAACAGTATTAACACAGACCAAATGAGAGAAAGCGGTTTGTCAGTAGCCGGGCACCAGCCACAGTCCTGCCGGTACCGACATGTTGGTACCCGGGACAGAATCGGTTAAAATAAACCATTGAATGCATGGAATGATGGGTGGCATTGTGTTGGTGTATCTTGCAAGCATTACCTTACTGATAAATATTGCTGTTAGTGTTGCATTCTTAGTAATAATCATGATTTTTAGGTACTTGACATTTCCATAAATTTGTGTTCATCAGTGTTACCGATCATGCACAGGTGACGTGAGGTGTGCGTATTTGTACGCGCAAAACTCTTAAACTGACGCACAAGTTTGAGAACAGCGCGTCAAAGGGGACGCGCAGTTTTGGCCTCGTTGTGACAAACAGTATTTTTCCAACACTCTCCCGGAAACTTTATGAACAAAAAGCGATCTGTAACTAGCAGCGGGCACTTGCACTTGCAGCATCGCATTTCTGCTGAGCCGTTGTGTATAACACTAACAGACAGAATCTGTTTGGACTATGCACTCTGGGACTACTGCTTGAATACTTTAGGTAGAAAACAATAAATAGTTTTGACTTTCAGACTTATTACACCAAAAGACCATGGACCCTCAAAGTTGACAAAAGGACTCTCCAGAATATGGAGAGAGGGTCCCAAGTACCCATGTATAAATTTACGAATCACAGGAAACACTGGTTCATCCACAATGAAAGTTACAGTCATGCTCATAAGGAAGCTTTGATTTGATGAACCTAAGAGTAAGATGCCAGTAAACAATTTTTTGATTAATAAGAAATAGTTCGGATAACATTTCTAGCACAACTTGTGTCTGATTTGGGAGATGCTTTGAACTTGAAGCCTGCGTGTTTGCCAAAACAGCGATCGTCAAATGTGTCAGGACCATGATAGCCATTCGGGCTACCGCCCTGAACAAAACTGGTAGCCCGAGAAAAATTCTGGAAGCCGGAGTGGCTGCTAGGTTCTGATTCATCTCAGAATTCCTACTCGCCATTCGGGCTACCGCTACCGGAGCTTTCACTCGCCCGACGGTAAATTTGGTAGCGAAAGCGAGCGGGCGAGCGCATTTGAAGATCGCTGCCAAAATCGGCGTTACCTTCCCGTTTGTTAGTAATGTTACCACATACATACAGTGATTGGTCAGGTCCAGCACTAGCAGTAGCAGGCCTACAAATTAATTACTGCCATACATGTTCTGTTTACTTTAAACAGCAAGAACGGCTGTGTTTCGGCCAACAAGTCATGTTATTTTGTCATCTTTGACTTCGGCTAAACACTATTTTAGTTCAGTCATCACTGGGAATGGAGGATGTTGAATTTCATCAACCTGTGAAGATGATCAAACGCAAAGCACAACCAAAAAAGTCGCACTCAGCTAAGCGCTTCCTATTGTCACTTGACAGGCTAGTGTTATCAAAGTTCAAACAGGCATTATGATTATGCACCACTGTCCTCAGGCGATAATTAAGATTGGATTAGCCCAGCCAGCAGGCTCACTGGTCCCATCACAGTACCTGCTCACACCTTTCAGAAAGGTGTAATGGGCAAACAGTAATTTACTAGAAGCCAGCGACACAGAACACAGCCGAGTGGGTCTGAAGACAGCGACCACTACCAAGAAACTTGACTGCATGATACAGGGTAGACAAAGAGGCTTGCCAGGACTGCCTGTAAGTTAGTGTAACTAATGTAAGAGTGGTATGGCCGCATTATGCAAGTGGCTGCAAATGTCAGGACTAGGAGTCCTTTGAGGTGACTGTCATTGTAGGTTTGACTGTACTTCTTCCTCAACTCTTTTCTCGATTTTCATTCAGATGATGAGCGTGTGCATGCAGCTGGGGGACTTCACCTCACCAAGGATGAGATCCTCTCCATGGTGAACTATGCCACACAGTGGCCACAGAGGTAGGAAGAGAGGTCATGGTAAAAGTACTAAAACTAGAGTTTAGAAGACTGTGTATACAACATGTACATACATGTGCTAAATTTATGCAGTAATACTGTGCATTTGGCACTCGGGTATGTTTCGGCTTTGGTGGTCCACACCAAATCTGCTGTGTCCAACATGATCTGTCGTAGATGTGATGAGTTTTGATATCGTGCCACTGCGGTTGTCTGGCTGTGAAAGCATAAAATTTGTAACTTGGGTGTTGTGAGGATGAAAGTTTATTCAATACTTGTACTCACTGTACAGGCTGTTAGTATTACTACTACTACTACTAGCAGTACTAGTAGTCATAGTATAGTTTTGTAGGGTTTTGTCTTTGTCATTTCATGGTGAGGAACACTTACCCAGTGTCTGGTGACATAATAATTATGCAAAACTTATTGCAAGAACTAGAACATCAATTTTTGGCTCCCTTGTGTAACAAAGGGAGTCTATGTACTAACCCTCCGTCGTCTCTGTGTGTGTGTGTGTGTGTGTGTGCGCAGTAAATATATAGAAACCTTAACATTGGCATTTTCTCAGAATCTACAAATAGCAGAGGCACCAAACTTGGCTTGCTGATAGAGAGTCCTAAGACCTTTCAAAATATATCACTTTGAATGACCTCTACTCAAGGT
Organism: Batillaria attramentaria; assembly: GCA_018292915.2. NCBI lineage: Eukaryota > Metazoa > Mollusca > Gastropoda > Batillariidae > Batillaria > Batillaria attramentaria. The sequence goes on from JACVVK020000225.1 coordinate 381,469, forward strand.
CAAGGTCACCAAAGCGGTCTGTTTGAAAATTTTACATTGGCATTTTCTTGGAATCTACAAACACCAGAGATTTTAAACTTTGCATGCTGATAGACATTGATAAGAACTTTACATATATACATGTACTCAATGGCCTTGTTTCAAGGTCAAGGCTGTACAAGCTATTTTTCGCATTTCCGCAGTAAACCTTAACATTGGCATTTTCTCAGAATCTACAAACAGCAGAGGCACCAAACTTGGCATGCTGATAGACAGCCATAAGACCTTTCAAAATATATCATTTTGAATGACCTTGACTCAAGGTCAAGGTCACTAAAGTGGTCTGTTTGAAAATTTTACATTCACGTTTTCTTGGAATCTACAAAAGCCAGAGATTGTAAACTTTGCATGACGATAGGCATTGGTAAGAACTTCACAGACATACATGTATTCAATGGCCTTTTGTCAAGGTCAAGGCCGTACAAGCTATTTTCCACATTTCTGCAGTAAACCTTAACATTGGCATTTTCTCAGAGTCTACAAAGAGCAGAGGCACCAAACTTGGCACACTAATAGACAACCATAAGACCTTTCAAAATGTATCATTTTGAATGACCTTGACTCAAGGTCAAGGTCACTAAAGCGGTCTGTTTGAAAATTTTACATTGGCATTTTCTTGGAATCTACAAAAGCCAGAGATTGTAAACTTTGCATGGTGATAGACATTGGTAAGAACTTTACAGACATACATGTATTCAATGGCCTTTTGTCAAGGTCAAGGCCGTACAGGCTATTTTTCACATTTCTGCAGTAAACCTTAACATTGGCATTTTCTCAGAATCTACAAACAGCAGAAGCACCAAACTTGGCATGCTGATAGACAACCATAATTCCTCTCAAAATATATCATTTTGAATGACCTTGACCTTGAGTCAAGGTCACCAAAGCTGTCTGTTTGAAAATTTTACATTGGCATTTTCTTGGAATCTACAAACACCAGAGATTTTAAACTTTGCATGATGATAGACATTGATAAGAACTTTACAGATATACATGTATTCAATGGCCTTGTGTAAAGGTCAAGGCCGTACTAGCTATTTTTGTGAAACCTTAACATTGGCATTTTCTCTGAATCGACAAAGAGCAGAGGCACCAAACCTGTGGTATGCTACATGTAATAGACATTGATAATACCTATGCATACGTACCACTTTGAATGACCTTGACTCAAGGTCAAGGTCATTAAACCTGTCTGTTGTGAATTTCAATATACCGGTTTTGGAGAAACTACAAGTACTAGAGGCTTCAAACTTGGCATAATGATAGACATTGATGAGATCTCATTTGAATGACCTTGACCCAAGGTCAGGGCCATACAAACAGTTTTAGGTAAAACTGTAATATTGCCAGGAACTAAGAAACACCAGAGACACCTTACTTGGCTTGATGATTTTTACAAACATACTCTTTTGAATGAACTTGACCCATGTCACAAGGGAGCCATGGAGGCTTCTGCCTCTCTAGTTTGTTATATTGATTTGAAATACACTTTATACTATAGGTTACTTTTTAACTGCTTCATATAGTTCTGGTCATACACGATACAGTACTGATTTGAACTTGATTGAAAGTTACTTGTACGGCTGTCCAGTTTTGGTGGTTTTCTGTCATACTTTTCCCCCTTTTGTTTTTCAGACACTGCATGTGCTGCTTTAAAGACTTCAAAAACTTCGAGCGCTTCAACAACATTGTCCAAGTAATCTTGACTGTAGCTATTCGCTTCATCCAAACATTACCTGAAGACATCGGCAAAGAGCGTAACAAAGCACCCCAGCCAAAGCCTGAGGAGGATGAAAAGTCCTCAGCAGACAAAACAGCACAGGAACAGCCGAAAGAGGAGGCGGGCGGTGAGAAAGAAAAAGAGACTCCCAAGCCAGAGAAAGGGGATGAGTCCAAGATGGAGGTTGAGGGGGAGGAGGAGAGTGAACACTGGGAGGTGGAGGAGAAAGAGCGGCTGCTGCAGTTTGTCACCAAGATTTTCCTCATGAACTTCCCGTCATACACCGCCCACAAACACATTGTCCACAACTCCTTGGAGGTAACTATTTCACTTTTCAGCAAAGTCATGAAATCTTCAGTTCAGTAGCAGGCTGTGTGTTTTTAGTTTGCCTGTAAGCTTCCAGGCTGATAGTCATACACACAGGTTTTAGCTGAGTTTTTTTTAAAATATTTTTTTTTATTAGCAGCTCATTATCATAATCACATGGTCGTATGGCAGGTTTCAGTATTTCAGTGTTTGGGTTTTTTGTACCAATGTTTTGGTAAAAGGCATCACTTTGAAAGCTGTTTACAACAGCTCAGTCAGGGGGAGATCGGTCTTATTTTTTACACTAACAGAACTTTTCTTGTCTTTTCCCACATTAAGTGAAACGTGCACTTTGCATTGTGATCACAGGAACTTCTATCATCAGCCGTTTTATTGAGCAAATTTTCTGGCTTCATGTTAGACTTTGAAAGTGAGCAATGAGAATATTGTTCCTTCACATTGTTACTTAGTTTTTGTTTGGGTTTTAAATTAACATCACTACACATTCTAGGAACAAGCAGAAAGTGCAAAACTGCATTCTATACAGGTCTATAAGTTGTCCACTGCTCCGCCATTGACAGCTTGAGCAGCTCTGAGAATGTTGAGAGTGCATGTGAAGAATGCATGCTGTTTCTCAGTTTGGCATAATGTTTTCTTTGACTGTGAGGATTTCCGCCTGTTTTTGGGGGCGTCCTCTCCTTGTGTCATACGTGCATTCCAGAAAATAACGTAAAAGTGCCTGTCTTGGCACTTTCTTTCCAGGAGCTTTCTCAACATGAAACCAGTGCTCTGAATAACTACTGTGAAATCGCTGTGAGTTCTTTGGTTATTCGCTTTGTACATATGTATTCATATTATTACTATTATGTACTATAAATATATATATTCCTTCCGTAGCAGTATGACTGCATTCTGTCCTCCTCATGCTCACTGTAGAGCATCTATAGCAGTTTCTGATGTTCCGTTCAATGTGCCTGTTTCAAAACTGTAGCACTGGAAACCTTCAGCATGCCTTGTGAAAATGTTTCCATCATATTTCTGTTGAAACTTGCAACTTTTTGTTTATGGTTATGATTATGTGTTCTTTTTTTTTTTCTTTTTTTTTAAATGCATTTTTCTCTTAGAAAGTAATGTTTGAAGTTAAGAGAATGTTTACTTTGCCGGTGGAACGGCTGTGAAAGCTTTGAGGTACTTTTTGTAGGCAGGGTGTGTGGATTGAGTGGACTGTCTAGATCTAAATATTCTGCACAGTTCTGGTCTGTGGTGTGAAATTGGTGTAATTGTTTTAATCTTTTTCTTTTTTTTAAAAATCTTCCTCGTACGTATGGAAAATTTTGCCAAAGAAAGTCAAGTAAATTGGTTTTATTTTGGTTGCTGTGTGACATGTGAAGTTTGCACTTGTGAAGAGGATTTGAGAGAACACTGGCATGATCAAACATTTCTTGACAGGTAGTGAGGTACTGTATTAAACATGCGAGACTGCTGGTAGTGTGGTACGCTCGCTTAATTTAGTGGAAGATATCTGCCAAATCAGGGTTTGCTTCTTTCTTTTTTCCTATTTTTTACCCACCTTCATTCTAAGGATACATATTGTGGCATGATGGTTTCTCTAGACAAGCCAGAAATTTTCACTCATGAATTTTCAGTTATGTTGGGTCCGAGTCGTTCGTCCTACATGGCAGCAGTCCTACGTGTCGATAGTCCGAATGTTCAGTAGTCCTATGATTGATTGTCCTACGTGCCAGTATTCCTAAATTACTCAAAGTCTCGTCAGTCCTGCGTATTAGTCCTACGTGTCGATAGTTCTATGCTCCCACAGCTTTTTCCAGTAGAACTATTGACACGTAGGACCAACACCTAGGACTGACAGTACTTTGAGTTAGGACAATTAACACTTAGGACGACTACAAAAAGGACTACATGTATGAAAAGAAAAGCAACACCGATACAATATGCGTAAAATTAAATAGACTATCGACACATAGAACTGTTGACTGTAGGACTGCCGACGACCCCCGTTATGTTCAGTTAAAAAATCATATAAAAAGCACCATCTGGCTGTCTCAGTGTCTGAGATAGCTTGATTGTTAGCAGCAGGCGTTGCGGGAATTGCAAGATTACCAGTAGCAGACCTGTTCCAGAGTGATTGATCCTGGAGTGCTTGTCTTGAAATTTGTGTGGTTTGATGCCGTATGTCTCTGAGATGCATGTCACAGTAGCATGACAGAAAACACTAACTCTTAATCAAGACGATAAAGACTTAATTCTAGAATTCATGAACACACCCGTAAGAGGAGAGAGAACCTGGCAGTCACTAACTCAGTAACTGTAGTCAGTAGCCAATTAATTTTGACATGGGGTTCTTGCATGCTGAACTACAGTGGCTCCACTGCTGTAAAAACTACAGGAAAGTGGCTTACAACCACTTTTGTGTGACACAGACAGTGTTTAACTTGGGAGAGATTTTGGCTTTTTTTTTTTTTAACTGCCAGTAAGACTGAATATCACACCCTCTTGAACTGTGTTTAACTTGGGAGAGATTTTGGGTTTTTTTTTTTTTTAACTGCCAGTAAGACTGTGAATATCACACCCTCTTGAACTGTGTGAAGTACACTACCCGTGTCTCGTAACTGAAAGTGGGATTGGGAAAGGCGTGCTTGTGGATCATGATGAGCAAGTACTCCATCATAGGTCATGCGCACAAACTTTTGTTATTTTAATTTAATTTTAAAGTTTTACTTCCAGTCATCAGTCACAGTAGTTCTGCGTTCATTCTTTCCTGAGACACCGGATCAACTTTCTGGTTGTCATTTTATTTATTAGAGTACATATATATATCTATAATGTATGTATTTGAACCAGTAGTTTCACTTGATGACTTGTCGAGGAATTTTCTTGTTGTCTTGTGCGGGCAGCAAGTTCTGACATTTTTTTCTATTTGAATTTTGATCATCTCTTGTTCAGTTTCAAGTCTTTTGGTTAATTTTCAATAACATGTGCTACAAAGCACATTTTTTTTCTGGCAAAGAGAATGTGCATCACACCTTTTTCTTCTGAAAATATTCTCTGCTTCACTTGAATTACAATGTCAATGTGTAGAAAAGTTTATGCGCTGGATGCATGCCAGCGCACATGCGTACCAGTGTCTTTATAATTATCTCTGTTCCTGTTTGGCCATGTATACTTGTATCTAGATGAGCATATATGATATACACCCAGTACACAGCGCAATTATTGATTACCGGAAACCCTTGCAGATGTAAAGCTGAGTCTATGCATACTTCTGCGGAGAAGAGACAGCTCCTGACCTGTTCCCCCCCCCCCCTCCACACACACACATACCTACACACACACACATATTTCTCCAAGATTTCTATTTTCCAAAAGGCAAAATAAATGTTACTTTCCTTCCGGTGATATCAAAGTATGATATTGCTGTGTGGATAGGTGCGTAAATTTGCATTCTGTACAGTCTGTCCATCACTGTATTGCTTTGTTTCATGCACTGTTAGTGTTAGGCAAGAAGTACCAGCTTCAAGTAGACAGAAGCCAGCCAGCCATTCGATAAGTTTAGGAAACTGTTGGTAGTTTAGTTTGCTGTATCAAGAATGACCTCTTCCTGAAACTGAAATAGAAAATAACAGAAAGTGAATCACAGGCAGTTTCTGTGAACTATCACTTCTTCGCTTCCATTGTGCTTGTTTGCCATGCAGACATGCACCAGTGTACATTTCTAAGGCAAACGCACAGCATCAGGTACCTGGTATTAATTCATTGACAAAGCTATGGCTGGTGTTGAAAAATAATTTATGACAGAAATGGGGTTTGCATGCACAATGCCTTTTCTCCTTCCTCTCCGACCACCCCCCCCCCCCCCCCCCCCCCCCCCCCCCCCCCCCGCCCCAAACACACACACACACACACACACACACACACACACACACACACACACACACACACACACACACACCCCTACCCATACCTCTTTCCGTACATTTTCTGTACTGTACTGTAATCAAACTGAGTAAATGTTCGTAATGTGATTTTGCTGCAGGATCCAGAGTCGCCCCTGTACCTTCTTCGCAACGTCTGCTTCCTGTGCGACAGCAACGGCATCCAGGCACTTCGTCAGTGTTTTGAGAAAGCCACACCCGAGACCTTGTCCTTCAACTTTGCTCATATTCTCATCACACTTATAGCCAATGTGAGTTACTTTTTATTTTATTCATGCATGTTTTGTTTATTTGTTATTGTGCTAGTTGACTTCATTGTTGTTGATAATGCTGGAGTATTAAAGAAACGTTAGGAATTTCGACACGTACCATTAGCAGGGTTGCACATTTAAGTCGGTCCCAGGACATTGACCTATAAAAATTTAAAATGTCCTATTTTTCCCACCTCAAGCGGACATTTGTCCTATTAAAATTTTTATTGCCACTAAGTGGCCAGGACACTGTGTCCTATCACTTTGCTGTTTCCAGGACACTTTGTCCTATAGAAGGTGTGGAAAATGTGCAACCCTGCATTAGAATTCAACAGATGTTGAAAACACTCACACTCCGAGGGATGTAAAGTGAACCTACCTGTCCCTCCTTTCTTTGCCAGAGGACATGCTTGTAATTGTATGCTTGACCTCAGATAGGGGGCAGACATGCTTGAGGGAGTGACAGCCTTTATCTCTTAAAGGCCGTGCAAAAATTGCAGTTTTACTTGAAATCTTCAGATCGCTAGGAGCCACTTCAAGCCACTATTAGTGTCACAATACAATCTGCAGCGGTCTTGAGCCTAGCATGAAGGCCCATGCCTTGTGTAATAGTGGCTTGAAGTGGCTCCTACTGGTGTGCAGTGGCTTGTTCTTTTTAACAAGTCTTATATATTGGGCAGGGATGGTCGGGCTTGGGCTCGTAAGAGTTATAAATTTATAAATGTGAAGAATGTGGGATAAATTTGGGTCTTTTTTGTCGTCCTTTCTAAATTCTTGCAGCTTAAAATCACTGAAAAGGATAGTTTGTGTTTACATGTAGTTTTGTTGTTTTGCAGTTGAGGATGTGGATGAATATACCTACAGTGTTGCAGTACATTATCCCCTTGAGATCGGCAGTCATCAGGTATGTGGATTTTTTATTTTATAATTTTTTTTTAGGGGAATCAGTAAGAGGGTCCAAAAGGGACCGTTTTGGAAGGTTTGCTTTTTTTTTTCCCCTTCCATCATAATCTTCCCTTTGTTCCAATGTTTTGCTCTTCTTCTTTTTTTTAATCATTACAGTGTTTCTCTCTTTGTGGATTGTCTCTTTTGTTCCAATGTTTTGCTCTTTCTTTTTTTTTAATCATTACAATGTTTCTCTCTTTGTGGATTGTCTCTTTTGTGAAACACAGCACATGGTGTTCACTCATACATTCACTCATGCACACACGCACACATGCACAGGCACAGGCACACACACATGCACACGCACACACACGCGGTGGCTGAGCGAGAGAACTACTGTGTCCCAGCGGCGGGTGGTCAGCATATCATTGCGCGTATGGCATTGTTTGCAGGTACATGTGCAAGTTGTCAGATGCAGACTTGCGCCTTGCGGGCAATCGTAGCATGACAGACTTGATGTGGGCTGCAGTGAAGGAACCCCTGGACACGCACTTCACTTTTGACCGCGAGGGGCTGGCACTGGCCTTCAAGTACTTCACGTGCTCCACGCTTACCATCCGCCTTACTGGCATCGCGCAGATCAATGTAAGCTGTGAAATCGTTTTGTTGTGTTTAGACATCGTGTTGAGTATTATTATTGGGTTGTGGTGTTAGCTTTCATGTATGCGGGGGCTCGTAGGGCTGCATTTTTGCTTGAGACAAAAATTATGGAGTACGTAGTTGTCATTTGAAAGTCTTGTGATACATCTGCTGTTGTATTTTACAACACTGTAGCATCAGTCACACTCACAGTGATTTTGTGTAACACACACTGTGAGTGTGACTGATGCTTGATTTTTGTTATTGCTGTTGATATTGTTGGGAAAATAACTTGTTTGCCTTGTTTTTCAGAACCAGATCAACATGTACAATGAAACCTGTAATAACGAAAGTACCGTGGATCCAGAGAGGTGAGTTTGGGCTGCCACGTCAGTTCGTGACAGTTTCATAACAACTGGTATTCGCCCAGTATTTTTAAATTCCTGAGGTTTTCTGTTCTCATTAAACAAATAGGTGTTTACTGCTGAACTTGTGAAGTAACCATCTCACAGTGTGAGCGTAAATGAAGAGAGCATTAGGCAGTATACTGGTGATCAGTGGAGAAAAGAGCTGAGGAGATGTGGCTGGGACTTTTATCTTCCATTTTTTTTTTCTCTCTTTCTTGGACATTGGTGTGTATTGTATACTGTATCGCATCGATCTGTTTTGAGTTTTCTGTCTATTCAGTTGACTGGGGTTTTTTCTTAATGCTTAATCTAAACGAAGTTCCCTGAGTGGTCACTATAATTGAGTCTGTATCAAGCAGTGCTCTTCCCAGGTTTGGTGACGAGCTTGCACAGTGGCTGTTGGACAACAAGATTGTGGAGCATATCTTTGGGCCTAATCTTCACGTTGAGGTGAGCGTTGGTATTTATTGATGTTTCTTTCTTCATGATTTAAAAAAAAAAAATTTTTGTTTTTTTTTTTGTTTTTGATTTTTTTGTTTTGTTTATCCGGTGACTCCGCAAGGTGGTCCAATCAAGCCACCAATCCTAGTATTCGTATAACTTGCTTAACATGTTGTGGGACAGTTGGACTTATTTAAGACGCTAACCTCTATTTGTAATGCTTTGGGTTCTTTTTTGGGAAGTAGATTTTTGGAATCAGTATTGTGTCTCAAAATTTTGCATAAATTTAAATCAAAGTTGGTTTGGTTGTTAGAATTATCTATCTTCATTTTGAGTGAATCACTTGGTGCTTAAAAAGGAACTCTCTCTCTCTCTCTCTCGATGAAGTATCTGAATGGTGTACCCAAAATCATATGATAATCAGCGTCCCCAAAACAAAGAGCATGCTAATAACTGCCCGCCAAAAACACCAGCGGAAGCCTCTACCTCTCAAACTATCTCTCGGCTCAGAGCCCATACACCAAGTGTCAACGCATCGCCTTTTGGGCGTTACAGTGGACGACCAATTGAAGTGGGAGCCGCACCTAGAAAAACTTAGTAAAACCCTGTCTAAAAATCTTTTTCTCTTAAGTAAACTTAACCGCATAGTTAGCCACGACAGTTGCAAAGTTTTCTTTCACGCACATATAAAAAGTCATATAGATTACGCCTCCAACCTCTGGGACAAATGTGGTGATATTCACTTGAAAAAGATCAATTCTCTCTATAAACGTGGTATAAAGCTTTTACATCCTGGGCCCTTACCCACAGAAGAAAAACTTAGAGCGCTCGAACTTCTCCCCCTTACCAAGCATCTTGAGTTCAACCGGTGTGTTTTCATGCACAAGATAGTCCACTGTAAGGCTCCTCCATATCTTACCACGTTTTTTCAACCAAGTCAGCGACACAACGCAAGAAATGGCGTGTTCCAATTACCATTACCTAGATTGGACATTTTTAAAACAAGCCTCTCATTCTCTGGGTCACTTTCATGGAACCAGTTGCCAGCATACTTAAAATGTACCCCGAAGCTTCATTCATTTAAAACTCAACTTCTCAGATACTTACGTAAGTCATAGGTCCACGAACAATATCTGAACCGTGCTAAATTACTCGTTATCAGATGGCACTATTACATGTTACCTTTTTACAAGTTATTTTGTATACTACAATTTCAAACACCATGCTATCTACTTCTTCACCTATTTTCCGATGTGTTTCCTTTGAATTTCTTGCGCTTCTTTGTATCTTTGCATGTTTGTTTTTTTTGTTTTTGTTTTTTCTACTTTCTTATTAGATTACTCCCTTTGTGCCTGGTATACTTTTTTTTTTTGTAATGTTAGCCTTTATTTTTTTAGTGTTCGTAGATTAGCAGGACAGCTTGTAAGATAGGCAGACCATGCCTACAAGTCTTTATCCTGAAATAAACGTTTCAGTCAGTCAGTCAGTCAGTCTCTCTCTCAAACTCTCTCAAAATCATACGTGTTATTATTTTTGTTTCGGCCTTCAGATTATCAAGCAGAGTCAGATCATCCTAGCTTTCCTGGCCATGGAGGGACGGATCACCAACGAGCACATTGACTGCATCTGGGCGGCCAGCCAGCTGAAGCACTGCAGCAAGCAGGTCTACGACATCCTGATCCCTCTGATCAAGAGCCTGGAACTCCAGCCCAACAGACACCTGCTGGAGCTCGTCTCCTCCCTCGACCCTTCAGCACACACAGAATCGGTCAGTATGCAGCTTGGGAATGGTCCTTGGGGAATAATCTTAGTTGTCCTCTTCTTTTGTGTTTCTTTGGGTTGTGAGTATGTTCTTTGCCCAGAGGGGTGGAATGCCTTGGCAGAGTCGGTATCACTCCAGTTTCACTGCTGTAATAGGATGTATTCTGTATGCATAACTGTTGAGAGAGCCTTACTACTTTCTTGTCGGTACTTTGATGCTTCTTGCTTGCAAGAGACATTCTATGATGTCCAATTTTTGGAGTATCTGATTTTGGTATGGATTTCTGTTCCTGTGATTGAAGAATTTGATGTCAGTTGTGCGCAGTTCGTCATAATTCCCATTGGCCCAAAGTGACGACTCAGAGTGGACCCCCCCCCCCCCCCCCCCCCCCCCCCTTTCTCCATGTGGCTAAAAGTAATGCGTCATTGGACAGCTTGACCGAATTCTTACCAGATCTCTGGTCTGTGCACCGCTTTGCAACGTGATAGTCATGCACCCTATGCACTTTCTTTTGCAGATAACTTGAAAATTTACACACACACACACACACACACACACACACACACACACACACACACACACACACACACACATGCAATGACCCATGTTTGCAAAATTCGAGACATGCTGCTTTGTGTTGGCACTGGTAGGCACAGGCGCATTAGGGTGCCTTACTTATTCATTTATTTATTTTAAACGATTCCTGAATTAGCAAACTACTCATCGTTCATTGACAGAGCTGATCAGATGATTTTGTGAACTTCCAGACGCTATACCTTGCATCAGCGCTGACCAAGTGTGTGTGGAACATGAGTCTCAACACTCACAGCCACCTGCATGTCGCGGCCGTTCAGCAGCAGTTGCAGCCTCATGTTGGGTCCTACACCGCACTCAAGCACGATGCCTCAGAGGCAGCAGGTGAGGATGACTCAGTCGATGTGACATTTTGTTTGTGGAATGCATTGTGTTTCCGTCCACTGCCAGCGTCTTGACTAACCAGTCGCCCAGTGGCTTTTGCTTGTCTTTTTTCAATCATTTACAGGGCTCGAAAAAAATGATTGCAGGTTGTGAGTTCAAATCCCAGCTGAGAACCAGATATTTTGTGCTGGCTTTTTCTTTGTCGTACCATCTTTGATAACACCCATATATGTAGTGGAAAGGACTTCAACTCCTGAACACACACACACACACACCCCACATTAGGGGATCCCTCCCTTTCAGGCAGGACGCTTGCCACCTGGAGTCTACATAAGGTGATGGCAAACTTACGCAGCTCCACTGTTGAATGGTAGAAAAGCCTAATAGTAAACGAGCTTATCCCATCCATGGCAGTAAGGCCCTTTTGCTTTTCGTTTTACCTAATGACGGATATGCTTTGTATTGAACATTAAGCACACCACGGCTTTAGTCTTACAGGGTCTGTACAGATCATGGAATCCAGGCCTGAAAAAGTTATGAAATAATCTCAAGAGTTATGAAAAGTCATGGAATTTCAGAATTTTATGGAAGCCATTTTGAGCCAGACATGAGGCGGTCAGCTTGATTACTCACTGGACTGTTCGCCAAAAATACCAATAAGCTGCCTTCTCGTAAATCTAATGGCTAACTCTGAACATTGGTCTTGCTGACTGCGATAACTTATAAGCTCAGAATTTCTACCCTCGCGTGTGTCATTGTGAAAGAGCGAGAAAGTTGGCCTGGAAAAGTCATGGAAAAGTCATGATTTTGGCGACTGTGAACCTGTATGGACTCTGGACTCTTGGCGGTGCAGAGCTAAATCGAAAACTAAAATTGAGTGAGTCAGCATGAGATGCCTCTTGGAGTATGTGTGAATTCTGCATGTGGCTTTCTCCTTCGGTTATTCCCGATGACATGCTACTGTTTGAGTTCCTCTAATTTCCTCACTGACTTCGTATAGAGAATTCAGGTGTACCCCTGTGAGCTAGCCGGTCACGTGTGATCATCTACTCACCCCATACACCCACATGAACCCTACGGTCTTCTCACTAGGCTGTGTCGGAGCCGCAGCCCCTCACCACGGCTCCGCTCTTTGCTCACTACTCTTTGAATATGTGTGGATTTTGTATGTGGCTTTTCTTATTATCAGCAGGTCTTGGGAAGGCTGACAAGCATGAGATAAGCACAAGTGACAGCGAGCAAGAGGAAGACGGAGTCGGCAGAAAACGTCCTGTCCGGGGGAAGGGACTGAAGAAGGTGAGACTGTGGTAACTGGTAACGAAGGTCTTGCAGTCTTGTGTTCACTTCAGGCTTGTGCTGATGGAATACTGCAGATGAATTTATTCCTTAAAAATATACATTCCCCAAAGGTGGTAACTAGTACTAGAACTTCTTGTACTGTTGCTGCAACAAAGGGAGGCTACCTGAGCTCCGTATCATGTATGGAGTTGTCTCCTTTCTGCCTTATTCATCTGGCATCATCAAGCTGATGGACTACTGCAGATCAACATTTCACAAAGCAGTTTTTGTTGTTTTTTTCCCATCTGTAGTAAAAACTTTTTGTGTGTACAACAACGACAGATTTGCTTTATGGATCGTCTCGAGTGTGTTGAACATACTGATTTGTTTTAGTCTTCAGGTTAACTAATGTTTAGTGTTTTGCTCACTAATACTAATAGTTTTTGCGTCACGACCACTACTACAGAGTGTGCAGAGATGTGGTCTAAAAGTATCTTGATTTCCTGGAGGGAGGTCAGTAGGCAACAACAGAAATGCATTGTAACAATAAACTGCTTTAAATTAATTCAGATGTAGTGATCCATACAGCTGTGAATGCAGTCTTACAGTGAATCGCTTGCAGCTGTATTTGTTACGTCAGTTGCTGTGGCCTTTTTTTTTTTTTTTTTGCTGGTTGTTTGCTCCTTTCAGCTTCCGCTTTTTAGTCTTCATGTACGTGTATGTGGTGGTTTGCGTGCCTTGCTGTCTCGCTCGCCTGGGTCACGACCTCTCTATCTCCTTTACCTTTCCCTCCCACAGAAGCGGGTGGGTGGAGCTGGCGTGGTGGTAGAGGAGGGGTTAGAACAGGAAAGCTCAGGGGATGAGCAGTGCTGCGCCCACCATCACCACCAGGGACACCACCACGAACTGCATGAGGACAGTCTCGGCTCGGACAGCAGTCTTGGGGCGCATTCTGATCTCAGCGAAGACAGCACACAGGTTAGGCTTCATCAGGGTTCCCCTGTTTTCCCCCCACCCCCCACCCAGGATACTCCGGACTCGTAGCTTTGCTAGTTTCTCTTTCGCAGGAGCCGAGTCACTGTTGGTTTTTGCTTAGGGTACAGGGTAGGGAGGTGAGTGCGTTCTGCTTGGCAGTGCCCGTGACTGTGAGAATCTTCTGTATCGTGTATGTGTGATTTGACTGCTAAGTGCTGTTTTTGTGGCAGCCCTCAGTGTTTGCGTTTGTCCTGGAAAGATTACTTTTTCTTCAGTTATGACTGACATGTATATATGTTTGGGCTTAATTTTTTAATGTGAAGCTGGCAAATGTTTTGCATGATAACCTAAAAGTATGATGATATGTTTAGCAGTGATGTTTGCGGAATTTTTGAAGTTCCTGACATGATTTTTTTCCCCTTTGGATAGCTCATTTAACCTCTTTGAAAAAGTACCATACTGCATGTATGTTGTTTTCACGGTCTGGTACGGTAAAAGGTAAAGGAATATTTAATAATAGCAACTCTAAGAATACTCTCGTTAAAAGTATTGGGACGTGTAATAGCAAATTTGAGGATACAAGTTAGGAGCTGATTCTGTGTTGGTAAAATGTAGCATTTTCACTCAGCGTGAAATGCATCTGTGCGCAGTGTTTCTAATAAAAATGACATAAATAAGTATCCCCTCGTGCAGCTAGCAGATTTGGAAGTGCTTTTGTGTATACAGGTGTTAAATTAATTTGCTTTGCCATGCTTCAGTTAATGGTTATTGTTCATCTCCCATTTTATTTTTATTTTTTTGACCTGGGTACTTGTGCCTTGTTCAGCTGTTAGGAATTGTGTTGCCACAGGAAGAAATGAGTTGCATACACAGCACAGCTGACTTTTTCTCATGAGCTAGTGACATTATGCAATGCATTCACCAGACTTGATCTGCTTTACTTACTGGTACCTTCCTGACCTGTTGTGTCTGCTTCACACCTCTAGTGAGAAGTGCGCTACAAATAACTTGAAATCATAGCATTTTGATTTCTTTTGCTTGGAGGCTGCGTAGCTGCTTGTTGGTCTTGCTTTATCCTGTACAGAAATCGTGCTTTGGGTTCAGCTTGCTCTCCTTGCCTAGCTTTGTCGAGTTTTGTATGTTTGGGAATAGTGTTACGCTTGTCTGGAATTTGGCCTTCTCTTCCAGGATGCTTGAACTCTAACTTACACTGAATGTCAGACAAAAATCTAGTAAGTTTCTTGTTGCTCTCTCGTGTTTCAGGACGACCATCTAGCAGAAATGGCCAAGCTTCCACCCAAACGCAAACTGCACAAACACCTCCCAGCACACCGCGGCTGTGCTCCCAACACCCAGGCCACAGAGAGCGAGGAGTGCACCGAGTCGAGCGACGATGAGGAAGATGAAGACGAAGAGACAGACGAGGAGGCCCGCATGGAGATGAAGAGAGAGAGGTGGATTAAAATGCAGGAGGCACCTGTAGGGGCGGAAAAGAAAGGAGAGCGGCCGCTGAAGCCCGACCTGGCCGAGGGAGGGAAGAAACTGAACGAGAGCTCAGAGCTGGAGGTCTGTGGTCACTGTCAGGTAGGATGTGCACGACTGAGCATGTGTAGATTTAGCAGCTTGGTCATGTGACATTCATGTTTAGTGATAAGAGGGTGGATGGATCCGGGCTGGCAAATTTTCAGGAAACCATGATTTAGGCATCTGCATCACTGAAATTGTGGACCGCTGATGGCTTCTTGTTTTTTTTCTTCTGTGTTCCTTCGGTTTCATGTGCCAGAATTTTCAAATTCCAAGTCAGAACCCTTTAGTAAATACAGATTTTTGTAGAAATAATCACACTAAGCTGACAAACTTTCCTTAGCTTTTGGTAGTGTATTTACTTCTGCCATCGTTTGGTAAAAGGTCCTAAGTACTTCTCAGATCCATACCACTGAGGTCTTTCCATCAAATGACAGTAGACTTGTCATCAGCATGATTTAAATATCTTTTTCTATTTGGCCCCAGGATCACTCGGAGGTGGACTTGGACACGGACGACGAGGAGCTGATGAAGGAAGCCAAGCTTGTGCATCTGAAGCACTCCTACCCCAATGACAGTGATGACACTTCAGACTTCGAGGAGATGGAGGAGGAAGAGGCTGTCATGCTCACTGATATGAAGAGACAGTATCGTGTGCAACATGTAAGAGAGAGTGTGCGTGCGTGTGCGTGTGTGCATGCGCCCATGTGTTTGTGTATGTGTGTGTGTGCATGCGTGTGCACTTGTTTTCTAGGAGCAAGAGAGAGAGATTCTGACAAGGATATGTCCAGTTATATGGTATGCATTCTGGTAATCCACTATTGAAAAGAATTTCCGGTTAATGATCCGTGGTTAATGATCATTGCATGCAGCATTGTTGCATTGCGATACTGTTTGATGTTCTGAGAATTTTTTTTAACTGACTTACAACTTATTTATAGGACAACTGGAGGCCAAATGTAAAGGCCACACATTGGTGAGTTTGCGGTGTGTGTGTGTGCGTTTGCTTTCCTTACACGTGCACCTCGTGAATGTGCTTCACACACTGCTGTTCCGTGCTTCTAGCAGCTGCAGAAACAACAGCAAGGAGCGTCTCCCAACTTACTGCAACAAGCTGCCAACATCGTCATGCGTCACAAGATGCAGGCAGGGGAGCACCACCCTGGAGTCAAGGCCGGCCCCATGGGTGTTGGAGTCGGCACGGAGGCTCACGGAGACTCGCAGGATGAGAGCGAGTTTAACGTCAGCAGCGATCGTCTTGGCACGAGCGGTAGTGACGGCAGCCCCAGTAAACTGCCGCTGGTGCAGATGGCCAACACCATGCAGGTACAGAACAGAATGAAGGTCTAAAAGCACTTATAAATGCATCCCTCTTTTGGGGGTTAATGCTGTTGTGTGTGATTTCACTCCTCTGATTTTTTCCCCTGTCAAATTCTGTGCTCTTTAGAAAAACAAATGCTCTTTTTTTTTAGTTTTGTTAAACTAATACGCTGCTTTCAAACTGTTCTAAAATTTTGTTGAGACAAAAACAAAAAAACAAATGCTCTTTTTTTTTAGTTTTGTTAAACTAATACGCTGCTTTCAAACTGTTCTAAAATTTTGTTGAGACAAAAACAAAAAAACAAATGCTTTTTTTTTTAGTTTTGTTAAACTAATACGCTGCTTTCAAACTGTTCTAAAATTTTGTTGAGACAAAAACAAAAAAACAATTGCTTTTTTTTTTAGTTTTGTTAAACTAATACGCTGCTTTCAAACTGTTCTAAAATTTTGTTGAGACAAAAACAAAAAAACAAAACAAAAAAAATGTGTCAGTTTCCCGGCCAACCATACTTTTTCTTTGCAGCCCTGAACAATTGTATTTCGCACACATGAACACACATATATACACAGAAAAAATGAAAAGATGCTAGTTTTAGTAAATTGATGCACCAGCACAAAAATGAAACAGACACACACCTCTACCTCTCTATCTCTCTCTCTCTCTCTCTCGCACGCGCGCGCGCCCCTTTAAATACTGGATATGAATTTTATGTGGCAGGATGGCAGTGGCACTTGTCTTGGCTGTGCTGGTTCCCCAAGTCACCATGGCGATGCTGGACCGGGCTGTAGCAAGCCGGGCGTGGAGACAGAGGAAATCTATGATTGCTCCTCCATTATACAACACATGCAGGCCTCACGGAGAGGTCGCATGCAGATGCAGAGGTCAGTGATCACATCCTGTGTTCCACCGAAATAATTTAAACAGTGTACCACGCAGCGCTTCATACAGAACACTTCCTGTCGCTGTCTTGGAATTCAGCGTAGTAAACTTTCTGTGATGCATATCAAGCATTCAGCAACGTTATAGAGAATATTTTGCTCTATGCATGAAATCTTTGCTCTTGAAACTGTTAACAGAATCAAGTTACCTGCCGTGTGATGGCAAGCGACATTAAGTCCATGACATCATTTTAGGGGGAAAGGGGTGATTTCAAGATAAAGATGTTGACATCATGTACTTTTTCCTCAAATGAAGTCAGTGGGCGTACGGTTTTTGCCATTACACTACAGTTGTAGTATCTGAGCCCATCCAGATCAGGGTGGACCTAATAGCATGCAGGCAAGTGCATTTTAATCATTCATTATCTGTACATAATTGTTTAGTGAAAATTGAAAAAAAAAAGAAGTCATGATGAATAATGGCCACATATTTTGTCAGGCGGTCATGCTCCAGCGACTACGCAGAGGACATCCTCAGTCCAGACGATGGAAGCTGCCACAGCTCACGCATGAGCACGAAGTCAGAGAAGAACATGGCGGACTTCGAGGGCGAGGAGGCGCTCAGTGAGGAGGAGCTGGCTCAGATCAACGCCCACACTCACTTTGGTGCTGTCTCCCAGCACATCGGCTCCATGGCTTCTCTCTATCACTCGCACCTACCTCGCTGTAAGTTTGCAACCCATGATTGGTACTAATATCAGCTGTCTTTATCAGCTCTTTTTCATTCCAGTTGTGTGCACTGTTGTCACACATCACATGAGTTGCCGGGAAGCGTCACTTTTGCAGAGTTAAAGCTGTGAGAGCTGGCAAAGAATGCGAGACCTGATGTTTACCTGATGTTGTCATAGATTTTTGCTTCATCACACAGTTACATGGATGACAGTAAGCATTAGCATCATGTAGGGTATCCAGGCAGCATGAGCAAACTCAGTGCTGTTTGCACATGGGCATAATCTGAAAAAAAGTAGTCGCTAACACCCTGTTATTCTCTTGGCTCTTACACATTCTCTGTTGTCTCTCTCAAACTCTTGTGGTCTTGTTACAGCTGTCATTCACCATCGCCCGCCCCAGAGAGAGCTGCGGGAGAAGCTGAGCAGTGTTGCCTGTGCTGACTTCACCTTTGATGACGTCTGCAAAAAGGGAAACACACTGCTGTGGGACTTGGTCCAGGATGACACAGCGGTAAGTAGATCTGATTCACTTTTAATAAATAATAATAATGAGTATTATATAGGCGCTTAACCCAATTTCATGAATCGGCTCAAAGCGCCACGAACTGAACCCAACACGCACGCTCATGTGAATCACACACATTCTCTCACACACTGGACATAAACACATTACAATCATGTGGTGCAAAGGGTCAGCTCAGCTATTTAAATTTCGGAATTTATCTGTGTCTTGTTCATAGCTTATCCCCCATGGCTTTTTGCAGAAATTGTTTCCATTGCATTGCCCGTATCAAATTTTTATTTATTTTGTTTTAAATTTTTTACAGCACTTGCTGCCAGAAGGCCTGGCCCTGGAAGCAGAGAAAGCGCTGTACTCCCTAGTATGTTTCACAGACCGCTGCATCAAGACCAAGTTCATCGAGGCTTGTGTCAACAACCTTGCTAAGCACAAGTAAGCTATTTGCTTTGGGGTTTGTTTATTTTTTGTCACTGTTCTAGCAAGATCGGGGGCAATACTCAGGAGACGTCTGTTGGGTAAATTGGAGTCCTTAAACTGAATTGAGTAGATCAATGTATGTTGTGGGTACATTTAAAAAGGCTGAAGCGAGCAAGTTCAAGATTTTCATTGGTCTTGCGTTAAGAACAGCTGAATAGGTAGATTTGTTTGCTCAAACATTTGTTTGTTCTCTTTGTGCAGATCTGTAGTCATGTCACTGAGGCTGCTTCCCAAACTGTTCAACTCTTTCCAGAACTACAGGTCTGGGACAGATCCACACACAGTCACAATGTGAGTACATGTACATGCTTGCCAACCTTTCACAATCCAGGCTCCGCATGTAGAAGTCGAGGTTAGGGAGTTTAGCTCCGGGTTAGAGTCTAACCTCAAACTAAACTAGCTCTAGGGTTACATTTTCTGTTGTTTTTTGTTTTAAATCAGGAAGCAGGTCCATTCCAGCAAGGTGCCTACGCCGTTATAGAAGGATTTTTGTCTTTCTTTCTTTGTTTCCTTTTTTATTTAATTTTGTTTTGGGCTTTCTTTTGTCTTGTCTTGGTTAGGCTGGTAGCCGTGGGTTAAATTAACCTCGAGTTTTACATACGGGCCCTGCACTCTTCTCGTGATTTTACCTTTTCTTTTCTAGCGCAGTGAAAGGAGACAGTGTCATGGCAGTGATTTGTGGATGCAGCTTTGCATGTCTTTATTTTCTTCTTCTTCTTCAATGTTTTTCAGGTGGGCAGAGGCTGAGCTGAAAATGATGAGCCACTTCTTCAACGACTTGGTGCACTTCACAGAGAACAAGAAGGCTGGCAGCATGCCTCCTAACTCACTGTGAGTATTGGACCACATGCTCACTGTCTTGTCTGTCGGACCCATCATGATAGAGATTTAGTGATTATTTTGTTAGCAACTGGCCAAAATTGATCAAACTCTTCTGGCTGCACCCTGATTCTCATACCTTCTCGTATTAAGCCCAGGAGTTAGATTGAAAAAGACTTGTTGTAATAGATGTTTTGTGTTTGTGTGTGTGGTCCAGGTACAGTTACAGGGAGGGTGTGCAAGTTCGTCTGACCTTCCTCACGTGTGTCTTCTCCTCCATGGGCTCTCCTGATACTTTCCGTGAGTATTGCTCGATTGTCTTTGTGCAGTCCTGCCAGTTAGCATTTTTGTTTTTTTGTTTTTGCAGGTCCTATGCCTTCATTAGCAGGCAGTAATAATGGTACATGTATGTTGAGACAATGAACTGTATATTTCAGGTCTGAACCAGGAGCAGGTGGACTGCTTGTGGAACTGCCTGGCCACGGATCCCGTCAGCACTGATGACTGCCTCTCCTGGTTCCTGAACCAGGCCAAGAGCAAGGACCACCATGCCCTGGGTGTGGAGACTTTCAGGCACATCTTCCTGGAGAAGGTAGGGTTGTTTGGCTAGTGACTGATAAGTGGAAACATACTAGAGTAAAAGTGTTCTGTATTTCATGCAGTGAGCTTCTTTCTTTGTACTGTAGATTTTGCTTTTGTTGGTTTAGGTTATCTTGCCAGTCACTTTGGAAAATGAGAAAGGGGGAAGGCTGGAGCTTCATGCGCTTAATTGTTTGTGTGTGGCAAATGGAAAATTGGTAAGGTGAGCAGGTTGAGGGGTAGTGACCGGGGAAGAATTTTTGCCGTAGCTGTGTGAAGCTGCTTGTATTTTATCGTGATTACCCAAAGTGAGCACATTCTGCGGAAGCTTAGCATTTATGTACTGTTAGTTTGAGAGCCTTCATCTTTGATACAGAGCGGATGATAGCTCTTTTCGGCCTGTGCAGATTCCACAGCTGAGCCCGGAGAGGATGACGATGATCGGACTCAACTTGTTCCAGCACCTGTCTCACCTGACTCGCATGTCCAATGCCTCACATCACACTCAGCTCACAGAGGATCAGGTACAGTTTGCAGTGTGTGCATGCAGTTTGCTACCGTGATTCGCTGCTTGTAGGAACCGGAAGTTTTTTTTGGCACCTTACAGCTGTTGAAGGGTTACGGAGACTGGGTGGTGCTTTTCAGGAAATTGTTTTGTGCTGTTGATTTGGCCGGACCTGAGGCATTTTCTCTTTCCTGATTGGTTTACCAAACGAGCTGTTGTATTATGACATCATCATGGAATGTTTGTCATAACGTTAGTTTGAAAATAGCTCAGTATGACACACTTCCTCTACTTCTCAGCTACAGTTCTCTCAGAATTTAGTTATGCCACAAGTCCACATCAGTATGTTTGTTGCTTCAAGGCAACACAGTCTGTTGCACTCCTTACAAATCACCTATTGCGTACGTTTCTCCAGATGTGTGGCATGGATCAGCTGTGGCGTATAGCGCTGCAGGCCGACAACAAGGATGTGAGTATGACTGCCACCCAGTTCCTCAACAACTACTACATCAACCACGGTGGGGGAACGCTCGACAGGGAGGACATGTTTGTCTCGCGCTGCATGGCCAGCCTCACCTCCACGCTGAACAAAGTCAAGGAGGTCAGTACTGCCATAGTTGAGTTGTTGAAGTTTTCGCAGAAAGGCATGAAAGTAGGGTTGTGCACAAACACAGGTAAAGTGCTGTCCACATTAGTGTTTCTGGGGTTGTGTCATTGTAGACAAGTGATAAAAATGACTTCCGAGTCTGGTGCTGTCGGATAACTTAGGTGTCGCTGGTTTGGGTCATTTGGACTTCAGCACACTGTTGTGGTGAGTCTTTTGTGTCATGATTCATCATATAGTCTTGTGTACAGCAGGCCTGGATTATGTGTGGCATTTTCTGAATCGGGGCGTACGTTTGGCAGTTACTAAGCAGGGCTTGTGTTAACGCACAAACTGTGCGTATTGACGCACAGAAATCACGAAATGACGCAGAAAAAAAAATCACTGGAGGTTTTACTGACGCACAGATTTTAAAATTTTGGAGCAGGAGTGCGTCGCGTGATAATCAAATTTGATAGCATGACGCACAGCTTTCACAGTTTTTGTTTCAATCTTCGGCAATCGATTGTCAGAGCAGTCGCCACAGACGCTCTGAAATGTACGGCGTTTATGTCTGTTAGAGTAGGCTGACCCTCAGATTTTTCTGCTGGAAGTCATGCTGACCCTCAGAAAAAATATCTACCACAAGCCCTGACTAAGGTCAGGGAGCAGAGATAATTAACTCACGTATTCAGTTAAATCTTTAACCAGCTTTCACATGAAAACTTCACCTACATAAAAAAATGTCTGTTCTATGCAGGTGGGTTTGTGTTTGAGGTTCCAATGTACTTTTCCACCACATATGGGTGATGTCAGAGATGAAGCAATGAGAAAAGAGCCAGCACAAATAATATTTGGCTCCAGCCGGGATTCAGACTCACAACCAGAACATTGCGAGTCCAACGCCCTACCACTCGGCTATCCCAGCTCCCTCTGTTCTGTGCAGGATCCAGATATTTAATTCACCTGCTCAGTGAAACCCCTTCATTTGCTGTCACTCGAAGACGTAACTTGCTAAGACAAAAAATGTCTGTTCTAAGCAGGATCCAGCCTGTTACCTCCTACGCATGCAGCGTGGGCTGGTGCTCTTAAAGAACCACCTGGAGATGTTCCGGCGCCGCTACGCCTTCCACATGCGCACCTGGCACCTGGATGGGAAAGGTGTGGTGTCCCACCAGGCACACATGGCTGACAAAGCGTCCACCCCACTCCGCATTCTGCTGCAGACCACCGGCATGACAGAAAAGGTAGGGAGGACAGGAGTAAGAAAAGAAAGAAAAAAAAAAATCTTATAATATTTGCGAAGGGAGACTGTTTAGATTATGTTTACAATAGGGGTTTGTTTCACAGAATAACATCATTCCAGGACTGAAATGACATGTAAAGTTTGTTGTTTAAAAACATGTTACTGTTGTTGTTTTTTCAGACAGATTTGCGTTGTACATTTACACAGGAATTTGTTCATAGATTGACAAGAGGGAAACTTTTGCAATGCAATTCAGATGATGTTGTGAGAAATAGTTTTAAGGTCGAGGGTGTGATTTGTAGAGCTGAGATTGGGGGGGGGGGGGGGGGGGGTTGGTGGGGGGGGGGGGGGGGGGGGAATAAACAGTTATGAAGAAGACATGCAGTGATGCTTCTGTATTTTTTGTAACTTTACTTACAGACAGTAAGCAGTTATAAAGGATGAGACAGACACATCGCAAACTGTATTGTAACCTTGACTTGTGGGCAGACACAGCTGGATATGCTGTCATCTGACCTGGTTTCTGAGCTACGGGCGGAGGTGACACGGTGGTGGGAGGTGCTTCAGAAACAGCAGCAGCAACAGCGACAACAGCTTGACGCTGCGCACGGGCACCACGGCCACGGCCTGCTGTCGCCCATCCTGGGTGCCATGCTGGGGGACGGGCCTATACGCATGATTACACTTGGGCAGGAACTCACCGTGGACATGGATGAGAAGACGCTGGGTGAACTGCAGTTCAAAGACATGCAGGTGGGTGTTATGCTTGGTTGGTGTTGTCTCTGTTGGTATTGTCCAGAAATCATTAATTTCATTTCTAATTTCTCCATGCATGGTGTGGATTCAGACTTAATTCTTAATATTTTGATGTTGGGGATGAGGATGCAGAATCAGAAAGCAGAAAGAAAACTCACTTTGATTTATGGTGTTAGTCCAGACTTGTCAGTATTACAAAGCGTGGATGAGACTGCTGACTTTGAAAGTAGAAAAGGAAACTTTCAGTTACAGTAAAGACGGGATGAGTATGGTGGAATTTAAAGGAACGTCTTCATGTTTTCTATAGGGAATGCAGAAGAAGAAGAACACTATTTTCTGATTTTTCACCCCTGCTAGAATAATTTTTATTCTCATGGTTTCACATTTTTGGCGGCTTTCTTCCTCAGCGGTGGAGCAACAGATCAGTGAGAACTGAGTCACTGGGTGGTTTCTCTTTCCAGTTGGTGTTTGTGTCTGTCGGTGCGAGCCGTCAGCCGAAGAAACTGGACGGGTCGCTACCCTCGTCCTGCCTGCCGGTGCCGGCCCGCGAGAGGCTGCCTATGATCCTGCTGCTCTTGGAGCCGCACTTTGACAACCTGTTCACGCTACTGGAGAAACTCAGCGATATGTCTGCTGAACTCCAGCATTTGGTACGTCATCGTATTCCGTGAAGTACTTTTATTAAAGGCCCAAGGGTGGATATTTCAAGGTTTCTTGGAAGACAACTTGTTTTGGAATGGTTTTGCTCGTGATTGTGCCTGCATGATTGAAATATTGCGCCTAAAATTTTGTAGAAGTCTAAATGCAGTACATGATTTTTTTGTTGTCGTACGAACGAGAATTTCAACAGCCTCAAACTCTCCTATTTACCCATTTAACAAGACTGTGGCAGATGCTGTGCATTTCAGCTTGTGCTTGCTTACCGCCAGCCTGCGGCTTAAACTGTGCAAGTATATCTCAGCAGTGTGATGATATATGCCACTAAAACATCTCTGAACAATTTGTGACCCTACACATGCAGGATTGTGGGCCTTCAAGATTATGACCGATCGGGCAGAGTGCCATCTCTGGCTGTGCGTACGCTTTGCAGAGACAGATGTGCAAACCTCAACTCACCAGTGGTTGTCTTGTTTTCAGGAGAGCCAGGAGCAGGCACGTCTACAGGCGGAGGCACGTCGGTTATCCCGCAGCGTGTGGGAACTACTGATGATGCTGCCCACTAGTCGCAGTCACCTGCAGGGATTCCACAGGATCGTCAGTGATCAGGTGTGTTGCAGTCTTCCTGCTCGTCCTCAAGAAACGTGTGATTGTTTTGTGGCCTTGAGTAAAAGAAAAGAATACTATGAGGAGAAGTTTTGTACTTGAGTCAGTGAGGTTGGGGCCTGGGAGATGTGTCATAACATTAACAAGGGAAGCACCCTCAAAGTTCCACCCGTGAAGTGAAACACCCTCAGAGTTGCACCCGTGAAGTGGGTGAGTCTCGGCTGTGTGGCAACAGCCTCCCAATTAGGCCCATAGCACACCTGCTCAGGGTAAGAGCCAACCTAGGTAGGAAAAATCACGCTTGCCTTGGCTGGGATTCAAACCCGGGTCTCCCGGTCCATGGTCCGAAGTGACAATCACTACACTGCGGTGACCGGTAGGTCTGTAAATTGTGTTAGGTATGGATTACTAACCAGCAGTGGTACTTCAAGTAGAAGTCAGCCAACTTAGGGTTGTTAACGTATTAGGGTATCATGTACTTTGTGTATTGCTACAACTTGACACAATCTGTGCGCAGGAGGGCGAAAGTAGCGGTGGAGATGCCAGCAGTAAGATAGACTGGGAGAAGCTGTTACCCCCTCACAGCCCCCATCGCCTGTACTACTCACTGCAGATTGTGGAATCGCTGGCATACGGCATGCAGCCTCGCAAAAAGTCACTGGTGAGTTGACGTAGGCTTTGATTGGTCCGCAGATTGGGACAGTTCTTTTCTTGTGTATCCGTATTTTATGGAAATGTTTGAAGTGAGATGGATTTGTGTGTTAATGTGCGCAATTCTGTTCACGGCAGGTGAGAACAGGTGGTGGGGACGCGCTAGCCTTTGCTTCAGAAAGCTCAGAAAAAGGCAACAACTCACAGACCTCCGACTGGAGCAGCAAGGTGAATACAAGAGCTATATTATAAGGATTTTTTTTTTCACTATATTTTGCACTGTCAGTTCTATGTTGACATAATTCTAAGCTATCAGTGAAATACCAGTTGAACTGTGCATGCTCCTGCACAGGCAGTTGTGATATTTAAGATGTTGCTATTGTGTTATTCTTATTGTATCCATTATACTCTTTGTCTTGCGGTTTTCAGTTTGTGTCAAGGGGTGGCCTGTCACATCTCCTCAGTATCTTCATGAACGGAACGCTGCAGCCTCAGGAAGGAGATTGCTGGAGTCAAGTGAGTTTCCTTCTTCTACAAGACAGGTTTTGTGTGGAAGTGGGAAAAGAATGCTTGTGTTATGCTTAGCCTTACAACTAGAATTATTTCCTTTTCCATTAGGGGAGCCAGGGTGGCCGAATGGTAGAGCGTTGGACTTCTAATGCTCGGGTCGTGAGTTCGAATCCCGGCTGGGGCCAAATATTTGTGCTGGCTTTTTCATCGTTGCCCCGTCTTTGATATCACCCTTATGTGGTGGAAAAGGACGTTAAACTCCCAAACACCCACCCACCCTATTCCATTATTTAAAAAAAAAGAAGAAAAAAATCACTGCTAATATGGCAGCGTGAGTCATGCTGTACGATACACCTTCTCTTTTAGGGCTTTCAGACTTTCCCCTCCTCTCGGTTCCTTTTAGTCACCCCACTCCAACTGCTCTTCCGTGGTGGGTGTTTTCTTGTTTTTGTTGTTGTGCTTGAATCTGTAGATCTAAGCTAACATTTCCCCTTACAAGCGTACTGGTCTCCCCTCGCAGCATCTAAATTCAGTTTTCGGTTTGTTATTCTGTTGTCTGCAATTGTCGTGTCGGGCAGCATGTACTGATGGGCTGTCTTGTAGTTGTACTTCTGTTTGTCTCAGTGGAACCAGGAGTGTCTAGCGTACCTGCTACGCCTCATCACCCAGTTCTCCGTGGACCGTCAAGACATGGAGTCCAGCCAGGAGGAGACCCTGGAGCCCCAGGACAGTCCGCATAAGAAACTTCGGCGGCCACGCAGCAAGCAGGAGAAGGTTCTCATCCCTCGCCTCACGCAGGTAAGGAAAGTAGGCTGAAAATAGGGTAAGTTGTGAGTTGTGCTGGATGGAGTATCGTGCTAAGGAGTATTGGTGTAAGAGATTTGTTTTTTTTCCTCTGGAGTACTTTGTCACTGAGCAGTGCATGCTGTTCATTACCCTAGCGTAGTGATGGGCGACTCCACTCCTAGGGTCGAGCCATCAGAATTCAGTTAATCGTGTCCCGCAGCATAATGAGCGCAACACACGGCATGGAGGAAAGTTAGACTGAAATAGGATAAGTTGTGAGTTGTGCTGGATGGAGTATTGTTCTAAGGAGCATTTATGAAAGAGATTTGTTTTCTTTCCTCTGGAGTACTTTGTCACTGAGCGGTGCATGCTGTTCATTACCCTAGCGTAGTGATGGGCGACTCCACTCCTAGGGTCGAGCCATCAGAATTCAGTTAATCGTGTCCCGCAGCATAATGAGCGCAACACACGGCATGGAGGAAAGTTAGACTGAAATAGGATAAGTTGTGAGTTGTGCTGGATGGAGTATTGTTCTAAGGAGCATTTATGAAAGAGATTTGTTTTCTTTCCTCTGGAGTACTTTGTCACTGAGCGGTGCATGCTGTTCATTACCCTAGCGTAGTGATGGGCGACTCCACTCCTAGGGTCGAGCCATCAGAATTCAGTTAATCGTGTCCCGCAGCATAATGAGCGCAACACACGGCATGGAGGAAAGTTAGACTGAAATAGGATCAGTTGTGAGTTGTGCTGGATGGAGTATTGTTCTAAGGAGCATTTATGAAAGAGATTTGTTTTCTTTCCTCTGGAGTACTTTGTCACTGAGTGGTGCATGCTGTTCATTACCCTAGCGTAGTGATGGGCGACTCCACTCTTAGGGTTGAGCCATCAGAATTCAGTTAATCGTGTCCCGCAGCATAATGAGCGCAACACACGGCATGGAGGAAAGTTAGACTGAAATAGGGTAAGTTGTGAGTTGTGCTGGATGGAGTATTGTTCTAAGGAGCATTTATGAAAGAGATTTGTTTTCTTTCCTCTGGAGTACTTTGTCACTGAGCGGTGCATGCTGTTCATTACCCTAGCGTAGTGATGGGCGACTCCACTCTTAGGGTTGAGCCATCAGAATTCAGTTAATCGTGTCCCGCAGCATAATGAGCGCAACACACGGCATGGAGGAAAGTTAGACTGAAATAGGGTAAGTTGTGAGTTGTGCTGGATGGAGTATTGTTCTAAGGAGCATTTATGAAAGAGATTTGTTTTCTTTCCTCTGGAGTACTTTGTCACTGAGCGGTGCATGCTGTTCATTACCCTAGCGTAGTGATGGGCGACTCCACTCTTAGGGTTGAGCCATCAGAATTCAGTTAATCGTGTCCCGCAGCATAATGAGCGCAACACACGGCATGGAGGAAAGTTAGACTGAAATAGGATAAGTTGTGAGTTGTGCTGGATGGAGTATTGTTCTAAGGAGCATTTATGAAAGAGATTTGTTTTCTTTCCTCTGGAGTACTTTGTCACTGAGTGGCGCATGCTGTTCATTACCCTAGCGTAGTGATGGGCGACTCCACTCCTAGGGTCGAGCCATCAGAATTCAGTTAATCGTGTCCCGCAGCATAATGAGCGCAACACACGGCATGGAGGAAAGTTAGACTGAAATAGGATAAGTTGTGAGTTGTGCTGGATGGAGTATTGTGCTAAGGAGCATTTATGAAAGAGATTTGTTTTCTTTCCTCTGGAGTACTTTGTCACTGAGTGGCGCATGCTGTTCATTACCCTAGCGTAGTGATGGGCGACTCCACTCCTAGGGTCGAGCCATCGGAATTCAGTTAATCGTGTCCCGCAGCATAATGAGCGCAACACACGGCATGTTCTGGCAAACTTTTCGCCGGACACTACTACACGGGAAGCACATGTAGTTTGATATGAGTGAAACATGGAAAGAAAGCGGTAAGTCCATAGATGTCACTTGAGGAAAAAGACCATTATGTCAATCTCTTTTATCTTGAAATCACCCCTTTTCCCATCAGTGACGTCATGGACACACTGTGTTTTGCCAGTACACGGCATAAGACATCTGACGAGATATTTTATTGGATCCCATAAAAGGGAAATTACAGTGCCTGCTCCTCCTTTAAGAATAAATTATGATGTTCCCACAAACACCCACTCACTCTGAGGCGCACACACATTCACACACTCCCTAAACATAAAAACTTTAATATACAAACATATAAATACAGAGTAAAGGGGTGGGGCTGTGGCCTCAGGGCTTGCCCAGTTGAGTCATCAGTTGGCAGTGTCCTATTTAAGAGGTCATTACTGACATACATAACTGTCTAAGAACTGTGGAATACAGAAAGAGGAAAAACAATTTAGCCTATATTAAGATGTCCAGTATTTTGGGCTTAGTACACCACTGTATTCAAACTCCATGACAGGAAGATGCTGATGGGTGGCAAAATAATACTTGATGAACACGAGAATTGAACAGAAGGTACGTCGCTGCATACTCTTAAGATTTCACACAGATTTCTATGGCACGATAGATGACGTGAACTTATTTTATGAGTTTTGTTCTTTTTCAGTCCACACTGAATGTGCTGAATGTAGAAGCTGTGCTGAAGATTCTGATGCAGATTCTGTATGATGCTGCGTTACCTCTGTAAGTAAACTTTGGCTATTTTACACTTTTGTTTTTTGGGGGGAGGGTTTGCTTTGGTTTTGTCTTATTGTTTGCTCTTTGTTCTTGTTTTCATCTGTCCACTTTGCTCCTTACCAAAACCTACCTGACATCTTGATTTTACTATTTTTAGTTACTGTTTTTAGTCTTTTTAGTTAACAAATTGAATGTGGGGGGTGTGCGTTCTTTCATGAAACAGGTAAAAATAAAGAGATATGGATCACCTTACTCATCCCAGACCTGGGAAAGTTCGATTGGTCCATGCTGTCATAAAGCACAAATAATAAATACATTAATTAAATCACTTCTTGCAATACTGGCTCATAACCACACAACAATCAATGTTCTCAATGTTTGTGTTCTTTCTTTTTTTTTTCCAGTGACACCAATCAGCTGTATCTATGTTCGTGGGGTCGGGCAGAAGGTAAGACTGAGAAGCTACTTTGGACTTCTGCCTGTAGTGTCATTCATGAAACTGACTAAAGAATTGCATTCTGAGTCGTGCTATCAGTATCCCCTGCCATGATATTTGTCAGTGCAGTTGACAAACATTATCCCCATTTTTCATGACTGTTTGGCATGAGAGTTTAGAGCCTGAATTCAGCCTTTTCAAGGTTGTGGGGACGACTGATACGAAAATATTCTTTGAAAAAAAAAGGGGGGGGGGAAAAGTTGTCAGCCATTATCTTAAATTTTTTTTTTACAGTGGGGGAACCTTGCGTGGCACGTAGCGACGGACATGTAGAGTGTCATGGTGTTGTCACATTTTCAAAGCTGTGACAGTGATGACCTTTAGAGCCACCGGCATGTTTATCAGGCAAACTGACATTATTTTTTTGTTGTTGTGTAGTGGTTCGCTGTGCGCTGTCGCTGCTGGTGTCTCTGGCATACTCCTGCAGTGAGGTTCAAGGTCTGCTGGCAGCGGCTCCCAACCTTACCGCTTGGCTCAAGCGGCTGACACTTGAGGCTCCTGAGGTGAGAACCAGTATTAACACACACTACATCACACATGGAGATTCCCTCTCCTGATCCCCATCCCATCACATCTTTCCTTTTATTATTTTAGCCAGTATGGTAGTAGTGTGAGATGTCATTCTCACTCAACGTTGCTTTATTTTATTATTTTTAAGTGTGTTGTTTGTTTACTGGGTCTGAGCTTTGAATCTTCTGTACTTAAGCTTACTTGGAGCAGTGGACTGTGTTCCTGCTTACCTCACGTACTACGAATGGAGTCAAGAGATGGCTGTCAAATATTCTCTTTAAACCAGGGAATCTGAATTAAAGTTTCATTTCTAGACATTTCTACAGCTGAGTAGATTTGATGACCTTTCTCTGTCCGTTTCCAGCCGTACGTGAGAAAAGAAGCCTGTATGGGTCTGTACCGACTGTGCCTGGGTCGCACGGCCGACAACAAGCATGGCCACGGCTTCTTGCTGCCCATCGTCTCGCGCCTTC
Source organism: Batillaria attramentaria (assembly GCA_018292915.2). Lineage (NCBI taxonomy): Eukaryota > Metazoa > Mollusca > Gastropoda > Batillariidae > Batillaria > Batillaria attramentaria. The sequence continues at coordinate 412,321 of JACVVK020000225.1, forward strand.
TCAGCTTCATCTCGGACGCCCTGCTCTTCAAGCCACAGAAACACAGTGAAGTGAGTACAGCAAAATCCTCTGGATATTTGTGTCCCCTTCTCACTCAGAGTTGTATCATTCAGTCGTTGATGTGGAACAGACGCATCTGTGTTATACAAAGGCTAAATAAAACCCAACAGTAAGTGATATTTAAGTTGGTTTTTTGGCTCCCTTGTGTAACAATGGGAGTCTATGTATTAACCCTCCGTCGTCTGTCTGTCTGTCTGTCTGTCTGTGTGTGTGTGTGTGTGTGTGTGTGTGTGTCCAGAAAACTTTAACATTGTCATTTTCTCAGAATCTACAAACAGCAGAGGCACCAAACTTGGCATGCTGATAGACAACCACAAGACCTTTCAAAACATATCATTTTGAATGACCTTGTTTTCCTTCCTTTATACTCAGCTTACTCTTTCTTATTAATGTGGAGAAATGTCACATTGGTAGCTGCTGTTGTGTTGTTTTGATGATAATGTGTGCATTTGTTTTAGGTGGATGGGAAGGAAAAGGAACCATTTGGCCCTGGTTGCCGTGACTACTTCTGGTTGGTGTGCCATCTAGTGGAGGCCCTGGGAAGAGAGGAGTTCAGTTCACAGATGGTAAGTGCCTGTGATGTCGGTATGCTTTGGCCCTTGGTTGGTCTTTTGTGTGTCGGAGAAACATGCAGACTTTTTAATGCTGATACAGTATTTGTTGACAGAGACTTTGATCTCTGGCACAGCAGGTCAGCATTCTTTGAAGAACAAATGGTCAGTTCACACTTTAAATTTTGCCAGCGAATCAAGAGACCAACAGGTAGTCTAACCAGAGTAACTGATTTCTTTTGCTTTTGCTTTTGTGGATCTGTTGACATCCTTCAGGCAGTGTCCAACTTTTTTGACTACATATTGCAATATTGATGTTCAGGACAACAGCCTTGACCTTGATGGCTTGGTGAGACAGCTAGCCAATCAGCTGGCAACGCGGCCTTATCATGAGACGCGCCTTGGGTACGAGGAGGATGATGGACTCTGTGGTCTCCTCAATCTCTGCACCGCCATCTTGAAACACAACCCCCCGTTCAAGAACTCCGCTGATGGACGGGTAAGCTGTAATCTTTTGTGTCATTTACTCATTGAGTTTTGGGTTTTGCTTATTTTCTGTGAGTCGTCACTACACAGCTGTTATACAGATAGTCTGACAGTCAACGTTCCATGTAAAATCTCTGTGACAGTAGCCCTGCTGTCTGTGTACACTTCCATTGTGCACAGCAGAAAGTTTCTAGTGTGGAAGCTTGGCTTTTGACATTTGAGTGCTTTTGTATTTTTAAAAAAAACAACAACAACGCAACATCAAAGGGAGTTGTGCTGTCACTCAGTGACGCCGTCTTTGTCTTCCAGCGATTTTTGGACGAGATATTCCAGTGCCTCTTTGCTCTGCCATCACCGTCAAAGCGTTATTTTCCCCGCTGCAAGAGTCACGCGTCACGCACCGCTGGCTACGACCTGCTTGTGGAGCTGGCAAAGGGTTCCACAGAGAACTATTACCTGCTGCACTCCAACATGATGCGTCAACACAGCAAAGGTTAGACTGAGTGGACATTGGGGGGGAGGGGGGGGGGGGGGTGGGACAATTCTGTAAAAGGCCAGGTAGTGGGGAGTTTCTGTCAGCAGAATTATCATTTCTCCTACGGTTTTACGAGATGACATGATACTATAGGAGTTCCCCCAATACCCTCACGACTTCCGTCAGTAGACCCATCGTGCTACCGCTGGTACAGGCTTTAATTTGAGGGATTCACACGTACCCCTGTGAGCTAACCTGGTCACGTGTGATCCCCTACTCACCCCATACACCCACGTGTACCCTTCAGTCTTCCCGCCAGGCTGCGTCTGAACAGCAGCCTCTCGCCACAGTAGTGGGGAGTTTCTGTCAGCAGAATTATCATTTCACTTGAATTTATTTCATTTTAGATGCATGGTAGTATAACATACTGCACCTGTAATTCAGTTTGTGGCTCTTACAGTTTAGGTGGTTTTTTTAAACATTTGTGTGTGTGTGTGTGTGTGTGTGTGTGTGTGTGTGTGTGTGTGTGTGTGTGTGTGTGTGTGTTTTAATGGTTGGTGGAACTGCACAAAACTTGTGTATTAGAACATTGTGGAAAGATGTCTGAGACTGATGCTTCTCTCACCTGTCAGATTTGCTCAGAATTTTATTAACCCAGATTGTTATGTTACGGCAGAGTCCCATACACCCTACCCCTGGGATTACTGGCCACACGAGGACGGTCGTTCCAAGTGCGGCTATGTGGGGCTGACCAACCTGGGAGCCACCTGCTACATGGCCACCTGCATGCAACACCTCTACATGATCCCTCAGGCACGAGAGTCCGTGCTACAGGCAAAGGTAAGCGCAGGACATTGGAGTGCTTGAAGCGTGAGAACAGTTTGGCCCTGAGCTTCTTCCTAATGCACTTAAATTTCTGTTGAGGAATTGTTTATTTTACTGTAAATTTATGTAATCCGTTATTTTTGTAATTGCAGTGTTCTGAACATACCAAGCATGAGGGAACTTTGGTGGAGCTTCAGAAGATGTTTGCCTACCTTCAGGTGAGTGATGTGTGTGTGTGTGTGTGTGTGTGTGTGTGTGTGTGTGTGTGTGTGTGTGTGTGTGGGCGCGCGCGCGCTATCAGAAGGCTAGCGGAGGTCTTCGTCAAAGAGAGCTTTGATTTGACTGCTTCTGTGTTTTGTCACCACAGGGACGTGCATGTTCATTTCACCCTCCACAGGAACTGCTTTTTTTGTAGAGCTTGGAAATGTGTTTTTTGTTTTAACATTTTCATATCTTGGAAATGCCTGTTGTTGGGATTTCTCATAGCTTGGAAATGCCTTTAGTTGCACTTTCTTATGTACAGGAGTCTTTGTTCACGTTAAATGTGCCTTGTTGACAGGAGAGTGAACGCAAGGCCTATAACCCCAAAAGCTTTTGTAAGACCTACATGATGGACAAGCAGCCCCTCAATACCGGGGAGCAGAAGGACATGACAGAGTTCTTCACCGACCTCATCACCAAGATGGAGGAAATGTCACCGGAAATGGTGAGTAGTGGAAAACCAATGTTTTCAACTCCTCCCCCTCGGCCCTCTGCCCACTGACCTCTTCCCTACCCCTCCCACCATCCCCTCCCTCATCCTCTCTCACTTCCTCATCCTCTCTCACTCCCTCATCCTCTCTCACTCCCTCATCCTCTCTCACTCCCTCATCCTCTCTCACTCCCTCATCCTCTCTCACTCCCTATCCCATTTCCCTTCCTCTGACAATGTAGGTAAATGAGTTAAAACAACATTTTTGCAAATAAATGGAAATGTTATTGCGGTGTTGTTTGTTTCATTGATACAAACCATGTCGAGCTCTTTTTCTTTGTTTCAGAAAACAAAAATCAAGGACCTGTTTGGTGGGGTGATCACGAACAATGTTGTTTCTCTGGTAAGCGAGGTGTTTCGTAAATTCGAATCCACATTCAGTTCAACTAGACGTTCGCTCGTGCATGATGTGAGATGCAGTGCGTAAAAAGGCAGGGCTGGTTTGGGAGATCCCCACACTGCTTCTGCTCTCACACAGAGAAACCTGACTTTGCCCTGGCGTCACTTGAAGACTTGAGTGGGGCTGGCCGAGGGGTCAGACAATCTCTTGCTGTTTTCTCAGGTAGCAACATTGCGGCAGACAAAATTGTATCGGCTGAGTGAGAGAGAAGAAACTAACTTTTCATAAGCAAGGATTAGTAGGGGTGGAAGGAAAGGCACGGGAAAGGAGAGAGACTTGGCTGTATAGGCAAGCACCAGTGGTTTGATTAATATCGCTTCTGTTGGAATGTTTTCAGGACTGTCCTCATGTGAGTCGAACGTTTGAAGAGTTCTACACTGTGAGGTGCCAGGTGGCTGACATGAAAGACCTCTTTGTAAGTATTTTGAACCACACCTTGACCTCATGAAAAGTTCAGGAAGAAAGGTGGCAAGCATGTTTTTATGCTATTGATAATAAGGCCGGGAACCGTGAGGTGGTTGAAGGAACAGACTAGTTTATTTTGAAATTTAAAAAGTAATTTTCTTTTGCAGTACTTCATAGACATATGCAGAAACGCCTTTACTGTGATCAGGTTAATCTTGTACAATTGCTAGTGATTGTGTGGATCCAAGCATTGGATTGTGCATAGGGTTTCAGTATATTTTGCTTGTTGCAGGAATCGCTGGATGAGGTGACGGTGAAGGACATGTTGGAGGGAGACAACATGTACACATGCTCCAGGTGTCAGAAGAAAGTCCGCGCAGAGAAAAGGTGAACATTGCTGTCCCATTTGATTATTGCTTTTTCATGTGTACTGTAGCAGAGGCATGTCCAGTATGCTTGCTCAGTTGTGTTTGTGAACAATACTTGTGGAGGAATCTTTATATGGGAAGCTGCACACCTGACAGCAATTGCGTGGCCTCTTTTTGTCTTTTTTAGTAATGAACCCAGTTTCACTGTTCACAAATTAGCATGATAAATGCAGGTGGCCTGTAATTTTGAATGGGGCGGTCGGTGGTCTAGTGGTTAAGAGACTTATCACCAATGCGAAAGGTCGAGAGTTTGAGTCCCACTCAGGGCAAAGAATTTTTCCTTCTCGTATGTGGCACCGTTCACTCGGGCCGATTGTCAGGGGTTCTCTTTGGGTACTCCGGCTTCCTCCCCTCTGCTTTGGAAATGTTCAGCCCTCCAAATTTGAAAAATAAATGCAATTCTAAATTCCGAAATTTAAATAGCTGAGCTGACCCTTTCGCACCACGTGATTGTAATGTGTTTATGTCCAATGTGTGAGAGAATGCGTGTGAATAACGTGAGCGTGCGTGTTGGGTTCAGTTCGCGGTGCTTTGAGCCGATTCATGAAATTGGGTAAAGCGCCTATACAATACTCATTATTATTATTATTAAGAAACGTGTCTTCTATGATGTTTTGTCACTGGTTCACAGGGCGTGTTTCCGCCGTCTGCCCCGCATCCTGTGTTTCAACACCATGCGCTACACATTCAACATGGTGACCATGATGAAGGAGAAAGTCAACACCCACTTCTCGTTCCCGCTGCGTCTCGACATGTCGCCCTACATGGAGCAGACGCTGCTAGGGCCAGACAAACTGAAAGGTCTGTGTTCTGCTGTTTTGAAGAGCCAGCATTAACTTGTAGCATTACTACACTCAGAGAAAAACTCTACAGAGGCCTGGCAGCCCTGCAGAGGACTATAACATCCTTCAGAGCTGCAGGCGTCACCATCTAGCGTTCAACAAAGAAGAAGAAGAATAGTAGCGTTGTTCCGTCCACCTCCAAGGAGCAAGACAGAAAAAACTTGGTGAACATTACGGTGTGGTTAGTGCATGAGAAGACTTCCTGAAACACACGGCGACCAAAGATGTATATATTGTAACACTGGCACTCTGCTTCATGATCATTACATCACCAGTGATGCGCCTCTTTCTGTTAGTTACTTTTGTAAAATGCTTGACCATGAAGCCACAACTCAGATCGACACATTTGATAAGTCAGGCATCAGAACTTTCATGGAAGCCCAAAAATTCTTTTGTATGAAAATTTCTAAAAAGCCTCAAGTGGTGGGTTGATTTGTTCTTAAATGAAGTGCTGCTTCAAACAGCTGACCCATTTGCAGTTTGTTAGCATCAAATACTCCTCCATATTGTCTGTTTCGGTATGGCCCCTCTACCTAGTCCAATTGCCAGTGTATTTTTTTCCTTTTTCTTGGGCAATTCTTATACCTGAGGTTACCTAAGCAATCTGTATAGCTTGAAGTTCATGTTTTCTTCCGGTTCAGTATTTGTACATTGTTTCTTTTTCTGTTGTTGATTGTGAAGTGTTCATACGCTTTTTTTTTTCAGACTGCGAGACCGACGACTTTGGTCTGGAAAGTGAACTGCTGGAGGAAGAAGACGCTTGTTACGAGTACGAGTTGACTGGCGTGACGGTCCACACAGGAACTGCAGATGGCGGCCATTACTACAGCTTCATCCGTGACCGTCTGCATCCCACGGACAGCGGGCAGGATAAGTGGTATGTCTTCTTTTGCTGCATATATGGTCATACTTGTTCACAAGTCATCAACAAACAACAGTATCGTACAACAAAATGTTTTCCTGTTAAATGGATGCAGTCCAGATCTGTAGGTAATTTTTGTCTTTTGTTTGTGTGTGTGTTTTTCCCCCTAAGGTTCCTGTTCAATGATGCTGAAGTGAAACCGTTCGACCAGGGTCAGATTGCTGGGGAATGCTTTGGAGGAGAGATGACGGTGAGACAACCTTGCACGGTTTGTTTTGTTTAAAATTGGAATTTATTCCCTCCAATTACCCATTTACCCATGTATTAAAAGTTCATTTGCTCACATTTGTGTGTGGATCATCTGCCTAGTGTTTCAATTTTTTTCTTCTTCTTTGTGTCCAGAGCAAGACTTACGACTCGGTGACTGACAAGTTCATGGATTTTTCGTTCGAAAAGGTATGCTGTTTCCACCTCGGTTTGAAACCGAACACATGTACCCATATTATTTACTGAGTTTAGTGCTATAAGTCGGTCATAGAAAATATAAAGAAAATAATAAATAAAAAGGGGAAAAAACCCTTTTAAAATAAAGATTTTTTTTTTTTTTAATTAGGAAAGAAAGAAAAAAACAAACAATAATGAAGGAACTTGCTGGTTAAGGTTTGGTGGTAACACTCAGCTGATTGAAGATGTGGCTTTGTTGAGATTTTCACCTGGAGCATGTCATGTGTTTGACAGACCAACAGTGCATACATGCTCTTTTACGAGCGGTGCTCACCGTCCACCAAGAAGGGAGAAGAGTCCAAGCTGGAGGAGAAACGCAAGTTCAATTTCGAAATGTCCAAGGAGCTGGCGGAGGTTTGTCTGCTGTACTTGTTTGTTTGTCTTGTTGTTTTGTGTTTGAGTTTTTCTTTTGTTGGGAAATTTTGTTGTTTTTTTTTTTGGGTGGGGGTGGGGTATTTTTTGTGTTTGTTTTATGTTTTTTGTTTGTTTGGTTTTGTTTTTGTTTTTTAACATTGTCCTTGAGCCAGTGGACAGTGCATGTATTTGGTACTTTGTAATCAGTTAATGGTAATGTTTTTCTTCAGACTGTCTGCCTTACCTTTCACTTGAGATGGAAATGTCTTTGTGTGTATGTGTGCAGTGGATCTGGCAAGACAACATGCAGTTCCTGCAGGACAAGAACCTCTTCGAACACTCCTACTTCGCGTATGTACACCTGCCATGTTTTAGGTATCATGGGAACTAGTCAGAGTATGGGCCCAGACTTACAGTTAGACATGTTCATTGCTTCGTTAACATTAATAGTCAGCAGCTTCAAAAAATATTTGACACAAAGGGAGAATAATTGTCAATGGTAACAAATGCAGATTTCTGTGGCACCGGCTTAAGTGATTGGATGATATGTATCTCTCATTGGCTTCTGGCGAAAGGTTCATGTGGCAAGTGTGCGGCTACATTCCTACCCAGCTGCCAAAAGACGACCCATCCACCGTGGCGTTGAAAGCCGCACAGCTGTCTACATCATTTGTGCTGGAGACACTCATCCACTCTAAAGAAAAGGTGAGTTTCCACCACTTTCAGAGCATTGAATTTTGCATTTGTGTAGTATGACAGCACACAAACAAGTTAACAAACCCCTATCACACGAAAAAGCAACAACAACAAAAAACGACGAACAAACGCAACCAAAAACAAAACCCACCCACACCAAAAACACTCAGCAAGTGAACAAATTACACAACAACAACAAAAAATCCCCCTGCAACCTACTGGAAAAAAACAATTTTCCAGCCAAACTCCCACTCAGTGTATTCAGTGAATAAGCTTACACGACATACACATGTTCACTGAGTATGTAATTGTAATTTCCTTTGACGAGCTGTCTTTTACAAATGTTTTAGTCATATAGTCTGATTTTACTATTGTTATTACTGGAGTTTTCATGTAAGTTCTCAACTCTGGTGCTGCTGCAGCTGGAGGCATGAGGGAGAGAGTGAGTGAGAGACATGGAGAGAGAGAGAGAGACGGAGAGAGAGTGAGACACGGAGAGAGAGAGAGAGAGAGATTTTATAAGCCAAACTCCTTGTGTGATTTCATGATCTCCTTGTCGGTGAAGCCGAAGACAAATTTCCTGTTGTAAGGACAATAAAGTTATCTGTATGTATCTGTAAGTGAGGGCATTTATGTGAAGAGGTGATGTAACCTTCTGTACTCTGTCCCTAGCCTACCATGCTGCAGTGGATAGAGCTGCTGACCAAACAGTTCAACTCCTGCCACGCTGCCTGTGAGGTGAGAGACTTGCAGACTGAGTTACATTCAACAGTGAACTTGTGCTGGTCTGCAGTTTGCACTGTAATTTTTTTTTTTTTTGTTTTTTTGTTGCGTTTAAGCACTGTCAATTGTTAAAGGCTGTGGGTGGGCAGGGTTGGTTTGCCAGTGAAACCGTAATTTAGTATGGGGCACATGTTGGTCAGTTGAAAGTGCATTCCACTTGCAGGGCTGTTTACCCTTACGATTCTGGCGTACAAAGTATGATATTCCGGTCGGTTTTACGCTTGTACGCCAGGCCGACGAAAACCGCTTTTCCAGGGCCAGGATTTATGTTTTCTTGTTTTTTTGTATTTTGTGGTCTGAAGATATTTCTGCTGAGCCATTGCGATACCAGGCAAAATCTGATTGGCTTAACCTTTCCTTTCGTCCAGTCAGAATGCAGGTTTTAGCCAGCGTGCATTAATTAATTTGGTTTGAGTTCTAGATTGCACTGTGTTTTGCCTCTGATCTTACTGCTTCTTAATGTTGAGGGTAAACACCACGCTCATATCGTCCCTGCCTGCCATTACCAACAGAGTTTGATTTTTGAGATGATAGATTAAACAAATATCACCAAAAAGTGAATTCTGTGTCTTCCTGTGCAAACTTATTTGTTGCTTTGTCATCAGTGGTTCCTGGACCACATGGCAGATGACGACTGGTGGCCACAGCAGATTCTCATCAAGTGTCCCAACCAGATGGTGCGACAGGTCAGTGGCACACACAGTAAAGGGATAATAGTAATGATGCTAGGGTAAAGACTGTAGTCGAGGTTATGGTGGGAGCATTTTAACTTTGGGATGGAATTTTGAGAACAGTGCAGGAGAGGTGTCATCCTGTGCTAATCTCAAAACCCAGCTGCACCAAAATTCCACGATGACGTTGATCTTGGTTTTTTGTGGGTTTTTTTGCAGATTGAAACTGGTTTTATTAGTAGAGTTTACCATAGCCTGTGATAAAAATTAACGATATATAGTCATACGAGAATTATTATAGTCTGGCAAATGATGTACAAAATCATAGACTGTCAAGATGACCATTTTTTTTTCTTTTTACGCTTGTGTACAGTTCTCATATCCAGTGATGATTTGGTGTTTGTACATTATGCAGATGTTCCAGCGGTTGGTGATTCATGTCATTGGCCAGCTGAGAAACGAGCATGTGGACATTTACTTGCAGCCCATTGTGGCCGGGTGAGTTTCACTTGTTTTTTTTAAATTTTTTTTAAAAAAACTCATTGACAGTTACAGGCTCACAGAGGCTTCTGAAACCCTCCCCTTTCATTCACTGCACAGCCAGAGTTGTTCGACTGACCACCTTTTGGTTTGCCATTTCTTTAACTTTTTCTCTTGGGTTCCTTGTGCACATGTATTCATCATCAAATGCCGTTTGCGTTTCAGGGAGGATGGAGAGATTGGTTTCTGTAACTCTGTACTCCTAGGTTTCTTGTGTCCATGTATTCATCTTCAAATGCTGGTTTCATTTTAGGGAGGATGGAGAGATTGACATTTCAGAGCTTGGCAACCGCTCGTGCATCACTCGCTTTGTCAAGAAGATGATCACCATTGTGAGTAACCCTGCTTTTTCACTTTTTGGAACCCCTTGGGTGATACCGTTTATCGTTTAATGACGTCTTTGATAAGAGGTATCAACAGCAGCACTGGAGAGGTTAACCCGTGCCCTGGAATCCACGTTGTAGTCCCTACTAGTTATGAATTGAGTACGTGATTTTGAGATGCCAGTTTCATTTGGCCATTCTCTGTGGACAGATCGAGCATGGTGTGCGACCACACAGCAAGTACCTGACGGAGTACTTTGCCTTCCTGCTGGAGTTTGCCAAGATCGGGGAAGAGGAGTGCATGTTCCTGATCAACATCAACGCCATCGCCACCATGGTCTCCTTCTACATGGGCCAGAAAGCACAGGAGAACTACGTGAGTAATGTCAGAAAGGCAGCATTGTCGTTGTGGTGTTGCAAGAGGTGCTTGATGTGGATTTTAAGGAAAGAAAGGCGGCATTGGAAGGTGCCTGTCGTGGTGTTGCAAGAAGTGCTTGATGTGGATTTTAAGGAAAGAAAGGCGGCATTGGAAGGTGCCTGTCGTGGTGTTGCAAGAAGTGCTTGATGTGGATTTTAAGGAAAGAAAGGCGGCATTGGAAGGTGCCTGTCGTGGTGTTGCAAGAAGTGCTTGATGTGGATTTTAAGGAAAGAAAGGCGGCATTGGAAGGTGCCTGTCGTGGTGTTGCAAGAAGTGCTTGATGTGGATTTTAAGGAAAGAAAAGCGGCATTGGAAGGTGCCTGTCGTGGTGTTGCAAGAAGTGCTTGATGTGGATTTTAAGGAAAGAAAGTCGGCATTACCTTAGAGTTGGGGAAAGGAGACTGCCATTTTGGAGGGGATGAAAGAAAGGGGGTTAGAGTTTAGCTAAAGAGAGGGGAAATTACCGCAACACATACAGTGTTGGTGACTTTCAGCGAGTCAAGTGAAGTAACATCTTTCTTCTTCTTTTTTTTGGGGGGGGGGGGGGGGGTATGAATTTGATATTTTTTTTGCTGATTAAAGCTCTTGCTCTTGACATATTCATTAGAAATAGATCTTCCTGCCTCAGTTTTTAGTTTCATTGGTTTTTTTTCGGTGTGTGATAACCACTAGGTGGAGATCTTGTCCGACGAAGAAGAGGAGGAAGAAGTGTTGTCGCTTGCGGAGGAGGCCTATCGACCCACATCCCTGGAGAAGATGATCGCCCTCACTGCCCTGCTGGTGGAGAAGTCACGGGCCAGCGAGAAACAGCTGCACCTGAGCCAGCGAGACTACAACGCTATCATTGGAGGAAAAGTGAGTGAACATTACGGCATTGGATGGCTGTGGCTGATGTTATGTTGCACATTTATTGATTGTGATGCATTAATATAAACATTTTTTCTTGCATTCTTATTTTGTCCATGAAATCTGTCAAGGTCTTCAACTGTTTAAAGCAGTGCTCTAATAAGGTTGCCATTTTCAAAGCCCTTGGTCTTATGTCTGTTATTAAAACTACTGTGTAAGATGGTCACCGGTCTAAGAAGGTCACTTTTCTTTGTCACTTCAGCCATTTTAATTTTAACTTCGCAGTTTTATTGTGGTCACATTCAGAGTTTCCATGATTTTCTCAGATAGAATTAAAACAGAAACCTGTGTACAGCTGTACACTACATTCAGGCAATGGTAATTGAAATACTGTATTCTGCCATGTGGAATTGAGTTTGGAGGTAGGTGTCCACATATTTTGCCTGTGTGTCCGCAGGGCTTCCCATTCCTTGTGAACCAGATCAGAGACAACATCAACATCAGACAGACGTGCAATCTCATCTTCAGTCTCACTCGATGGAATGATGATCTGGCCATGGCGGTAAGTGTTCGTGTTCCATAACTTGTCAGACACCTATGTTACTGTTTGTCACATCTTTGTGTATCACTGTTTTTTTCTGATAACATGACGGAAAGAGAAAAAAGAAGATGAATCGGCAGAAAACATTTTATGATATGCCTGTTTAGAATTCATTGTATGATTTTGTCTCATTTATTTGCAGATTGTGAACATGGTGTTTGCTGCAATCAGGAAACTGAGCCCTGAGGTAAGTTTCAGCTCTGAACTGTCCACAGACTTAAATTATTTTTGTCTCCTCGAGGGAAAACCACTTTTGCTTTTTGTTGTTTTATGTGAAGGAAAGAAAAAAAAAGAGAGAGAGAGACTGTGTATAAATTATACTTTTGCTGATGTGCCATGTTGATGTGACTTGCGATCATCACTTATGGATACACATCCCATTAGTGTAATTTAGAGCTCATGCTTGCAAAATCAACACAGTAACGTGGAACTTAACAACACGTGTACGTATTGCACATGCATGGGAAGTTTGTTTACGGACTTTACACCCAACTCACGGTGTCATCTGCTGACTCACTTTGTGTAGGCCTTGTTGCAGCATTCTCAGCCGTTCTTCAAGCTGCTGTCCATGCTTGTTGAGTTCGTGGGTGGACCGCCAGGCATGCCTCCGTACACGCACTTCGTGCTTCAGCGATTATGGGAGGTCAGTATATTCTGAAAAAAAAATGTGGGCCCTCCAATTTTCAGAGAACGCTACACTTTCCTTGAACATTGTCAAAAGAAAAAGTGTACCTGACTCCGAGACCCAACCAAATGCCAGTTTTGTTTCCATCTGTCTATCACTGTTAAGCCTCCACCCTTGAGTGACAAGTGAACCATGATGGGAAAAAAAAACCCAGCATACTTTTTGTGCTTATAGGCTTTCTCCTGCAGATATACTAGATGACGTGATACTATAGGAGATTCCCACTATACCCTCACGACTTCAGTCAGAAGCATCAGTGTACTTGGCAACAAGAGGGATAACCCTCTATTGACTCTTTTGGCCCAGTGAGTTAGCCTGGCACGCGACTCCCAAGTCACCTGACCCAACCCCCAATCACCAGTTTCCCACCTGGCTTGCCTACCGGCAAGACGTACCCCCACGCTGCTCTGCAAGTGAGCTTGCACAATGTTCACCCTTTGCCTCTGGACAGGCTTAAGTGAACAGAGATATCTTACAGTTTTTCGGCAAATGGACTATCTGTGCTAGTATACTGTGCCTCAGTGCTGGCAGCTATCAACGTTCTGTTAACTGTTCAGACAATCGTTTGGGGGGATTAGATTTCCTGCTGTCGGTCTTTGGGGCCATTTTAAACTTCTGGCTGAAAAACAACGATAAACCAACAACCTAAAAACTTCAAGTTAGCGTCTTGTTAAGATTTACGACTACTTAGATTCAGAAGCTATTTGAGTGATTCTCCTGGTTAGAGTTGAGATGGTTGTACATAATTTTTATATGATGTACAGCTGACCAAGATAGCGCCCCATCCGTGTCTGGAATGGCTGACGACTCAAGTCACGAGGAACAAGCTGGCGGCTGCCTGGACTCTGGAGCAGATGGGTGGCTGGGTTGAACATTACCTCATCGCTCACAACAACGTCCGAGTCCGCAACGGTGAGTTTAAACATGTATTCTGTGCTTTATCATCACTTGCGTCAGCTGCACTCTCTACTTATCAGCCCTCCTGCAGACTGCGGTCCTCTGATGAAAAACTTCTCAAAGTTCCTCTGCGGAATATGAAAACTATCAGTGAACGCGCGTTCAGCTACCTCACCCCGACAATCTGGAACTCGCTGCCTTCTGCCCTCCGTGATGTCCCCACACTGTCAGCCTTAAAATCACAGCTCAAAACATACCTATTCCGTCAGGCCTTCCCGTAGATAACTGGGACCCTCTGTCCATGTTCATGTGTGTGTGTGGGTGTGTGCGTGCGTGTGTGTGTGCGGGTGTGTGCGCTCTGAGTCTGTCCTTCAGAGACGGGCGCCTTATAAATATGATGTATTTTTATTATTATGATGATAATGGCTGAATTTGTACTGCTTTCTCTTCGTCGGGAAGTGTATGTACACACACGTTTTTCACTGGTCCGGAAATTGAGCATCCATGTGGGTTGTTTTTTTTCTCTCACAGCTGCTGCCTACCTGCTGATTGCCTTGGTGCCCAGTAACCAGTTCAGACAGACATTCCGGTCTGGTCGCACTCACAAGGATCTGCAGGTCTGTAACTGTATAGCTGAGCTGACCTTGCACATGACAATGGTTGTGATGTGTTTATGCCTGGCGTGTGAGAGAGTGTGTGGTTTACGTGAACGCACGTGTTGGGTTCCATTCACAGCGCTTTGAGACAAGTAATTGGGTAAAGCCCTATATCGTCCATATTATTATTAATTCATTATCATATCTTTGTATAGAAGTTATATAAGAGACTGAAAGCTTGCAACAGGGGGAGAGTTGATAAATGCTAATGTGACAGCACGACTGTCATTGTCATTGAGTCGATCAAGATCAGTTGTTTGAAGACGTAGACTAGGCTTTGCAGGCTTCATCACGTGGTATTCATGTACAGTATCCAGATGTGTTTGTTTATACAGATGTCTCCGGAAGCCATGGTGATCCTGCATCAGGTATGTACGAACTGTCCTGTGTGTGTGTGTGTGTGTGTGTGTGTGTGTGTGTGTGTGTGTGTGTGTGTGTGTGTGTGTGTGTGTGCGTGCGTGCGTGTTCCTTTTTGTGGTTGTGGTTGTGGTTGTCATCTTTTTTCATGTTAAATGTTTTGAACTGGGCATCTGTGCAGTACAAATGATGGATACTTCTTTGGTTTTGACATAACTTTGGGAAGGCAGGGAGATGGGGGGGTGGGGGGGGGGGGGAGAAACGGAATTACTGTCACCATGATTTATCTCTGTTCTGGTTCATTAGCTGTTCTTGGTTTCCGGGGTGGCCAAATGGTAGAGCGTTGGACTTCTAATTCTCGGGTCGTGAGTTTGTATACTGGCTGGGGCCAAATATTTGTGCTGGCTTTTTCATCATTGCCCTGTCTTTGGTATCACCAGTATGGGGAGGGGGGTGGGGGGGGAGGAGGGGACGTTACACCCCCAAACACACACCCTGTTCTTGGTTTCCACCCTTCATGTGACATTATGCTGTGAACGACGCATGTGTTGCAGATCTATGAGCACCTGCTGAGCTTGTTGACCAGAGCCAGGATGTATGTCGGTAAGTGCAGAGACGTCTCCACTTTCCATCAGTGTCGTTTGCCGTGGCTTCTCGGATTACTTTCAGGCTGTTTGATGCTTCTGTTACTTTCATTTTCGCATCGGTGCAAAGACTCTGATTTTTAGCTGATTTTTTGCAGCATGGTGAATATAAAATCGATAATTGAAAATGAAGATACTTAATCCCATGTCTGGAAAATTAAGGCGGATCAGGCGCAGTAAAATAAGCAAAAATAAAACTGTTCAGTGTTGGTCGCTTTAATCATACTGTCGGAAAATTTTGCAGGATGTGTCCATGGTGTTATTCTAACATCTTGCTTGTTGTGTGCTGGTCGAGAGTGCAAAGCAGAGTCGTCGAGTGAGTGTGACATGAGTGCCCAGTTTTCAGCAAAGTGATAAAACTGTTTTGTATGAATTTAGTGTGTCTTGTCATGAGCAGTCTCCACGCTGTCTGAGTTTTGCATACAAGTTGTCGATTGGCTGTATTTTTGAAGAAATAAGTTGTGAGTTTGTACATAAAATTTAACGCCATCATAATTTTGCAGCCTGGCATTTCAAGGCAAAAACTAACCAGCGATGTTGTTTGCAGTTTTTGGGTTGTTTTGGGGTGGTTTTTTTTTTCTTCTTCTTTTTTAAGATCGAACCTTCAACAATATTACAAAAGGGAATGAAAGCCTCACCAGCTGCAAAGGAATGCAATGAAAAAGTGGTGTGAACATAACTTTATGTCAAGCGTCATGCTAAACCGAAATGGGCACCATTCTGACAGAAAACTGATACTGTGGGGTCCAAAATAGTTCTTAAGAACACTGTTTGGGTTACTCAATAATAATGTAGTGCAGGACATGAATGATACGTCAACAGAAATGGATTTAAATGTTTCTGTATTTTTGCATGACAAAACATGTTTTAAAAAAAAAAAAAATTAAAAGCTAATATTTCATTCCAATTATTATTGTTTCACATTAAAATTAAATCCCAGCCCTTAAAATACATGCAACAACAACAACAACAGTTGCTGCTTCAAGAGTATAGGGGAGAGTTGTTTCTTGTTGAATTCACAACTTCCATGACAGAGGCTTGAGCACTACGTTTACAGCCGATACTACAATTGTCTCCATCTTGTCTAACCATCGATTAGAATCATGACAAAGATTTATATCCAATACCGTTATACGTTGTTGATACCAGTCACCACAAACAATGAGTTTACCGTTGTTGCTTTTTTCAGCGGTATGCCAAAATGCATGAGAACGCATATTCTTCGTGTTTATTCGCTTTTTTGCTGCCCAACTGACAAGATTTGCATGAACATAACAGACAGAAACACTGAAAGCCAAAAACTTAGCCTCGGGATTATCAATTGCATTCTCCATTGATGTTGATCAAAGTCATCGGCACAAAGAAATGACGCTTCCAGGGAGTGGTCGAAATAGCCGCCACTTGAATTAATCTCACATCCGCATGTAACGATCAATTTTTTTCTGGCATGAACACAACAGTAAAAATTGACATCACGTCAGATCTCTGAAATCAATACGATGTTTCTTTTCAACAAAAGATATATCGGTGTTCCTCCAAGAATACTAAAGAAAAGAAAAACGATTCGAGGTAATGCTAATTAGGTGTTTCGTGGGACAAAACCATATTCAGCCTTTGTGGTCAGTGCTGATCACAGAACATTAATGACATTTGTCATGTTCAAATATGCCTAGATTTTCTGTCATTATTCTAAAAAATGGAAACCATTTGACATCTGCAAGTTTGCCGACAGAAATAAAGGACGTTTTGAGTATTTGGAGACAGCAAATGGGCTCATGCGCCGTTCTCCTTGTTTTGCAAAACAACACTTTGGATGATCGCAAGTGCTTTGCGTCACGTTTTTCTTCTCCGCCATCACCGATTTTTCGCGAAAGGCAATGAATTTTAAATGCATGAAGTAAATAACTCTCACTGTTTGAAAACCTGATTTATACTGAACAAATGCATGCATTTTAAACAAATTTGTACATGTAGCACCATTTACATGTAGGGGTTGTTACAGGGATGGTTGACACATACTCTTGACCCATTTGTTTCAGACCCCCAGGTGAATGGCACCACCAAGCTGGTGCTGTACTTCACAGTCATGAACTTCTGTGTCCTCTCCAAAGCCGAGAAGCTCATGGTAAGTCTTCTTACGCTGTGGTGGTTCTTGCTGCATTTGACGTATCTCTCCAGTGCACACAATTCTTGTATATCATGCTGTTCACAGCATGTTAGGTCATAGGTGACTTGGTGTACGGGTGGATCTTAACTGTAGTCACTGGTTTAACTGCACATGCGTTGGCCATCTCTCAGTTCTGCAGAATCCAGCTTGACATGCTTGTGTTGTTTGTTTCAGTTCAGCGAGTACTTCCCAGACCTCTGGCAGTTGTTTCAGCCCAAGCTGCTGGAGCCACAGATCGCTATGCACCACAACAAGCAGGTCAGTTGCCGGATTGTGAGGTTCTAAGTCTTACCTGGTGTGTGGAAACAAGAGTTGATTACTTAATTTACTTACTGAGGCCCATGGCTCCAAGTGGAGCATAGGCCATTGACGACCCTTCGCCATTGCACTCTGTTCTGGGCTACTTTTGCCACTCCAGTCCAGTTGGTCCCCTGCTTACATAGCTCTGCCTCAGTGTCCCGCCTCCCGGCCTCTCTTCCTTTTCCCCTGTGGGTTCCATGTCAGGGTTTGGCGCGTGGTGATGGATGCTGGCTTCCTGAGGGTGTGTCCAATCCAGCCCCACTTCCTCCGCAGGATCTGCTTGGCCAGTGGTCCCTGTCTTGCTCGCTCCCACAGCTCTTCATTTCGGATCTTCTCTGGCCATCAGATGTTGAAGATGCGCCTCAGACAAGTGTTGAAAACAGGAGTTGATTACGGCATTTGTGAAAGAGGCATGAAGGATGTGAGATTTTTTGTTTGTTTTGTGCTTTTGTGACAGTCTTTACTTATTGTCCATGTGTGTGTTTTCAGGCATTGCTGATGTTCTGGTACACGGTGTGCATGGACTGCCCAGAAAACATCCAGCTCATTGTCACCAACCCTCACGTCTGCAAGAACATTGCCTTCAACTACATTCTGTGAGTTCATCATGCTTTGCACAGTCTCTGAAACTTCAGTGTGCTTGTCAAAGCGTATTCCTTCATCAGTGTGATCATTGTCAGCACTGTCGGTCAAGTTAGTCATTTCAGTTCTTTGTGCATTAAAAACCTTTGTAGTCAGACTACTGTGCCTGGAATGTGGAGTGAATGAAGGTCAGGAGTCCCTCTCGTGGCAAAGTTTTCCTTCTCGTATGTGGCACCATTCATTCGGGCCGATCGTTGGGGGTTCTCTCTGGGCACTCTGGCTTCCTTCCCCTCTGCTTTGGAAATGTTCAACCTACCAAATTTGAAAAATACATGCAATTCCGAAATTGAAATAGCTGAGCTGACCCTTCGCACCACGTGATTGTAATGTGTTTATGTCCAGTGTGTGAGAGAATGCATGTGATTCACGTGAGCGTGCATGTTGGGTTCAGTTCGTGGCGCTGTGAGCCGATTCATGAAATTGGGTAAAGCGCCTATACAATACTCATTATTATTATTATTTTTCAAAGAAGCAGAGATAAGTATCGTGTTTTGTTTGTGTGTGTGTGGGGGGGGGGGGAATAAGAAGCAAGTAATGCTGAATCTTGTAAAACTATCTGAGCATAGAACTCTACAGCTTCTCTGAAGGAGAGTTTTCTGATGCTGACTTCAGAGATCTTTTCTCGTGTCCCACCACACTTCTGTGACTGAAGGGAAAAAAAGGTAAACTTAACCCTTTTCCCCTTGATGTTAACAGGGCTGACCATGAAGATCAAGACATCATGATGTTTAACCGCTGTATGTTGCCGTCGTACTACGGACTGCTGCGGCTGTGTTGCCAGCAGTCACGTCCCTTCACACGGCAACTGGCGCAGCACCAGAACATCCAGTGGGCTTTCAAGAACATCACACCATATCCGTCACAGTACACAACGGTGAGATGATTGAACACTGGCACATTCACTCTTGTTCATGTGTGTGTATCCAAAGGTCAGACGTATAATGCAATCCAGCCGATTTTTGTTGTTGTTTCATTGCATTTCTACTGAGCAAAAGGTGGTTTCTGTGGAAAGAAGGGGAGCCGGGGTGGCCGAATGGTAGAGTGTTGGACGTCGAATGCTCGGGTCGTGAGTTCGTGTCCCGGCTGGGGCCAGATATTTGTGCTGGCTTTTTCATCGTTGCCCCGTCTTTGATATCACCCATATGTGGTGGAAAAGGACGTTAAACCCCCGAACGCCACTCCACCCTGTGGAAAGAAAATTGTCAGAGAACAAAGAGTCCATGCGCGTCTCTAAAACTGAACACCAGAATGCACCAGATCGAACAGCTTCAAGACCCCACTGGAGGCCATGTTTCCTGTGTACAGAAATGTTCCGTCACTTGTGACCTTTGAGTCCCTCACATTTGTCATTTTTGTTGTGAACTGGTCTTCATTTTGCTTTGTGTGTACTGATACAAAAACAGCTGACACTAAGATAGGCAATTGTGTTCTTTCGCTTTACTGTGAATGAGGTAGTTGTAGGTAGTAAGTCTTGTGTGTTGTTGTTGCAGGCGGTAGAGGAGCTGTACAAGATGATGCGGCTAATGGCTGCTCGCTACCCAGACAGCACTGAAGAGGAACTGAGGGCGGTCAACAGCTTTCGACGTGCCACCATCTGCATGTATCTCCACGATCTGGAGGCACGCACGCACTGGCAGACGCTGATCGCGTGAGTATTACTCTCTTACTGTCAGTTATATTAGTGTTCCCGATTACGCACAGGTGTGCGTATTTGTACGCCCAAAACTCTTCAATTGATGCACAAATTTGAGAACAGCGGGTCACAGGGGACGCACGTTTTTGGACTCTCATAATGCGCTATTTGGTAAGCGTGCGGGTTCCTCGCCTTGCTGACTCGCTGTGGCTGATACACTACAATTCACATACATCTCTCCTACTTGAATGCTTTTGTAAACAACAACAAACAGTTTTGACTCTTAGACTTTTTATACCAAAAGACCATGGCTCGAGTAAAATTTACAAAAGGACCCTCAAAAATATGGAGAGAGGGTCCCAAGGACCCTTGTATTTTCAAATCACAGGGAACACTGTACATTCTTGCAATCAGTTTCTTTGTGACTGTAGAGCCAGTTTGGGGTGAAAGGAATTAGCTCTTCTTACCTGCAAGAGTTTGGGGTCTGTCCCAAACTGATACTACCACCCTGATCACAAGGATCTAAAGGATCACAAGGATCTAAAGGAAACACAGAGGTCAAGATGGAGCACTGTAGTTGATGTTTACGATCACGACAGAACTCGCGCTTTGCACAGGAATTGTGAAACTGATGTTGCATGCTGCCATGTGATTGAGCGGCTGATCTAGTGACACTTGTGGATTGCTTTTCCAGTGCCTTCAAGATTCTGGTGGAGGGAATGGATGAACGTCTGCTGCTGATCTGCCAGAATGGACTACAGACGCTCTCTGAGGTTTGTTGACACCGCCGTCATGCTCCGCAGTGGTGTTACGCTGTAGTATGTTTACCAATATTACATAAAACTTTGAAGGTGTAAGGGGGTTGGGGTACATTTGCAAGTGGTTTCTCTTTTGATGAAAGGGTTTTCATTCTCTCTCTTTGCTGCAGTCGTTCTTCACGCTGCACGTGATGTACCACGAGGCCACAGCCTGTCATGTGACTGGTGAGATCATCGACCTGCTGACCCTGCTGCTTCAGGTTCTCAAGACTGCCCGCGAGTGTATGGACAAAAAAGGTAGCAGCCTACTGTAGCAGCATTGATCAGTGCATTGAATCTTCGTATGTGCCATCAAAGTGAATGTTTCATGTGTCTCAGCTTTTGCAACAGCTTTTACCTGGTACTGGGTTGTTTTACGTTTCTCTGAAGTTTCTGAAAACATTGATCTTTTTCAGTAGAACAGTACACTGCACTTGGATAAATGTCCCCTGATAAATGTTGTCTTAGTCTTACAAGAGTGCTATTTCTTTCAGCCCAAGGGTGTGCAGAGCTGAAGACCTTCATCCTCAACTGGAAGGAGCGAGGTGAGGTGGTCAAGAAACTCTTGACCTTGCTCAACTCCTACACACCTCCAGAGGTCCGCCAGATCTGCTTCGGTGAGTTTCGTGCAACTGTTTACTATCCTTTGTTTAACGCTGCTGTTTGAATAAGGAGGAAAAAAAAAAAACTTTAGGAAAAAGTTTGTGTGTGTGTGTGTGTGTGTGTGTGTGTGTGTATTGGCATTTGTGTGTGTGTGTGTGTGTGCATTCATGTGTGTGTGTGTGTGCCTGCATGTGTGTGTGTTTGTGTGTGTGTGTGTGTGCACGCGTGCATGCACGTGTGAGTGATACACTGTATTTTGCTGACCATGTGGTTGTCTTCCTCCAATCTAGATGTGCTGAAGCAGATGGTGCTGACGCTGCAGCCGGAAATGATCGCTCTGCTCGTTCCGTTTCTCAGCCAGGCACATGCTGCTTTCCAGGACAACAATGGTTTGTGTCAGTCTTTCTTTCATCTTTTTAAAAAGTCAGGTTTGCCTGCACTCCCTCTCTTCAGATTCCTGTAATGTTAACATGGCTTTCGTCATTATTTTTTTAACGCTTTACACCAGTAAAGTGAGGTGATGCCATATTATAGGAGATAGCCTCCAGAACTTCATGCTTTACACACATGCATGCATGCACTCACGTGCGTCCGCACCCACACACACATGCTCACGCGGCAAGAAAGAATTTGCGTATCTTACGAATTCTCATTCATTTCAAACTAAACAAGTACCACTTGTGCTTGCAGCACGCAAATTTGGCCAGCACAAAGAATCTCTAGGTGAGTTCTGGTTGTGGATCTATGTGTTTCTATCCGTGAACGTGGTGGAACACGTTGCTGTCGTAATCGTCCCACAGTTAACGATTTTAGCCTTTTACTGCACAATGTACCAGTTAAACTCAGCATTATGGATCATTTTCTGTAATTCACTGGTTGCTTGTCTTTTCTTGAGAGATTTTTGTTTTGCTACATTACGCAAAACTGCTCATGTTATCGGCTTGTCTGTTTGCATCTCTGTGTAACAGTTGTAAAAGGGAAGTTGGTTCGGTTCTTGTGTGACATTGCATGGGTATTTGTGTCGCGTGCAGTCCACTCAGGTCCGTACTTTCCGAGGCGAGGACAGAAGCCGATGATGAGCAAGTCCAGCATCCGCCCGTCTCGTCCTCAGTTCCAGATGTTTCTTCACCCCGGGCTTCTGGAGGCCGCCAAGGTGAGTGTTGCGTGTTGACTGTAAGCTGATGTAAGTGTCTGTTTTGAAATGGATGATGTGATGGAATAGTTATGATTGTTTTTGAAATTATATGACTTCTTCAATCGTCACAAGATTGCTTTGTCTCACTTTCTAGACACATACAGCTGTGCTTCACTGTCTTGATAGCAGAAAGGAAAATAGAGCCATGGTCAGATCTCTCGCAAATCAGTGCAGTTGGTTTCCCTTGGCTGGAGGGTTTGTGGCTGGTGACCTTAGGTTTCTTTACGTTAACACTGAAGACGATGCAGTTGTAGCTTCTCTTATGACGTTGATTTAGGTGTAAAACTGACATTACTGGGTTTATGGCATGTATCACACAGATGGGCAGTAGCAGCGTGCCACAACTTCTGTATTTTTTTTTTATGGGGAGGGGGTTGATTCTGCGTTACATACCTTGTCTCTTTGTGTTTGCGTTGGAACAGGGAGTGGATGATGTGTACGACACACAAGTGTACAACTTCTTTGTGAGCTACCACCAGCTGATTGACACGGTGTCCCGGCTGGCCATCAACATCAACAGCTTCAGCCAGCCTCTCATCAACCTCGGTTAGTGGTCTTACTAGTTCTTCGTCTCTTTCATAACTGAATTGTTTTGTCAGCGAAGTACAGGCATTGCAGACCGTGACATGCAGTCACAGTGTACTTAGCATTATAAAGCTGTATAGCTTCGACTTTTCAGCAGGTTGTCAATGTAATAATACTAATAATAATAATGAGTATTGTGTAGGCGCTTTACCCAATTTCTCGAGTCGGCTCAGAGCGCCGCGAACTGAACCCAACACGCACATTCACGTGAATCGTATGCATTCTCTTACGAATTGGACAAGAGCACATTACAATCATGTGGTGTGAAGGGTCAGCTCAGCTGTTTAAGTTTCGGAATTTAGAATTGCATTTTATGTTCAAATTTTGTCGGCTGAAATTTTCCAAAGCAGAGGGGGAGGAAGCCAGTATACCTGGAGAAAACCCCTGACGATCGGCCCAAATTAACGGTGCCACGTGCGAGGAGGAAAAATTCTTCACCCCCAGCGGGACTCGAACCTGACCTCTCGCATTGGTGACGAAGTCGCTTCACCACTATACCTCTGACCGCCCTCTTTGATTTGCATTTCAGCCTTTATAATGATGAATAGTTCTTTTAAATTAATGCTTTCCGATGAGAGAGAAAGAGAAAACGTTGAAAAACCCATTTGTTTATTTGTCCAGTTTGATAATGTGCTTCGTGGTGTGCAGGAGCCATGGTGGCCTATGAAGGTGTTCCCATCCACTCTCCTTACTTTGCCAAGCTTTGGAATGAAGTCTACCACTCGGATGTAAGTTGTCTGTCTCGTTTTGGCGGGGAGGGATTGGGAACGGGTATGTGCATGTGCCCACTTTCAGTTTAAATTCAATGCCATGAAATACATGAAAAAAGGTTCATTTCACACCCTGGACAAACAAGGTCAACAACTTTATTGACCTTGTTTGTCCAGGGTGTGAAATGAACCATTTTTTGTGTTTTTGTTTGTATCTTATCAGATGAAAACAAGCAGGGAAGCCAGCACCGGTGTTAGTTTTGGAACGAAATTCTTAGCTGAGCTTGTTTTGAGTGTCGTAACGTTTCGCTTGATACGGGTTTTCACATTATCGTGAGCATGAAAAATTAGCACGTTTGTCTTTTTGGAAAACGTAGCATTTGCTGGCTTTGCTTGACAGTGACATAGTACAAGTTTTCTCATGATTGAGAGTATGGAAAGTTCTGTTTGCACTGCTTGAACTAATGTGATGACATCCTTTAACTAGAGTGCGGATCCTGACCACAGCCGGGTACAAATGCTGTGCAAGTCGCGGCCGTTCATCAACTACTGTGAAGCTGTCCTCATGGACGAACGAATGAGTCTGAACAACCCCCACATCTATACGTTCTTCACCAACTTCTTCCCCAAAGTAAGAATGCAGTGCCCTATGGTGGTAGCTTACACTGGCTAAAGACAGTGCCGAACTTGTTACAAAATAACTGTCTGGGTACAGCTTTACTCAGAGTACAAATGCATGATACATTGAGGGGTATGATTTATCTGTGCAGGACAAATTGATCAGTCATCACTGCTCCCCCCTACCCCTCTTTCCCCCTCTTTCCCAAAATTCAGATTAAGACTTGTCTGTGAATGGTACGAAAGCAGTGTACACCACTGGGGAATACATGTATTATTCATTTTCAAACATAAAATACTGCAACATGTTGGTGCCCCTACTGTCTCTAGTACTGCCTGTTAGTTCGTGACCACCCATTTGCCCATCCCCGCTAGACTAAGGTGTAAACAGAGGAGCTGTTCATATTACGTCCTATTGACTAGATTGTATTCATTAACGCCCGAGCCTCACACTGTGGCAGAAGATATTTATGCGCCTACAAGTGTTGCCCAAGACTGTAGAAGAAAGTGTAAATGTTTGTGCAGGTCCATGAGGCAGTGCTGCAGGACCAGGGCCGGTCATTTGTGGACAATCTCATTGCCTCCACAGCTGCCGAGAAAGCTGCGCTGGAGAACGTGCGCTCTGAGAAAGAGCTGTACTCCGTCCTCAACAGAATCAGTGGGGTGAGTGACACTAACAGTCTGCAGAACATGGACATGTAGATGTACAGTGAAAAGCACTTTTTTTCTTTCTTTCTTTCTTTTTTTCCAACACTTCTACTTTTCTTTGTTTTTGTCATGTTTTGTTTTGGCTACCCCTGAAGATTTGAGTTTTGTGACTGATTCATCTGTTTTTACATACTTGTATTGCAAAGTGTGTGACAGTGGACTTTATGTTTTGACCATGTCTGCTGGAGATGTGCCTTTGAATAAAAGTGGAAATAGAACCTTGAATGCGCAAGTGTTGCTCTTGTTATAAGCTCGTTGAGATCATCTATGCTAAGTATCTGTAACTGACTCACTGGTTATTGTGCAGGATGTACGTGCCATGCTGCTCCTGTTCTCGGTCCAGCGATCACACATTGTGAGCCCCGTCCTCCAGCAGAGCCTGCGCTACATTCTGCATATCTGTCGCGAACACCAGCATCGCCGCACTGCCACCAGCCCAAAGGCTGACGCAGGGGACGATGAGTGCGCTAGAACAGACAAAGCCGCGTCTTCAGAAAACACAAGAGCTGATAGCGTGGACAGTGCAATGTCAGAGGCTACCGGTAGCAAGACTGGTAGTGGGGATGGTGGCAGTGCTCAAACCGTGAGTGACAGTGAGTCGAAGGTGAGTCAGTCATGTAGCACTCAGCCTGGTGACAGCCGCCAGGAGTCAGACCATCAATCTAGCCAGGTTGACAGTACGAGCAAAGATGCCGGTGCTTCAGACACCAAACTCCCAGCATCCCGAGGCACTTCCGAGAGCGTCGCTGCCAGCATCGACTCTACCACAGAAGGCAGAGACAAGCAGGATCAGTCGGAGTCAAAAGCAGAGGAAGACGCCGATATCGAAGTAGCAGACGTCGAGCCCACAAAACCGGACATGGGGATGCAGTCCAGTGCAGAAAAATCTGATGTTGCAGTTGTGGACAGTTCCATATGTCCGTCTGTGGACGTCACTGAGGCAGAAGTGATGTGTGTGGATGTTACGGAGGCGTCGGAGTCAGTGGAGGTATGCACCACACCATCGGTGGCAGAGGCCCAGGCAGTGGAGGTGGAGGATTTGAAAGGCAGCGGCAGAGAGGAGGATCACGCAGGCAGCAAGCGGCAGATTGGCAGCGTGGATGGCAGCGCAGAAGGTAAGACAGCGTTCACATACAGGGACACCTGTCGTGGTAGCCGCCTGTAAGAGGCAATCCCTTGCATGGGGAGGCCACACATTTATAGGCCATTAATTAATTCTAAATGACCATGACAAGGTGTTCCTGTGTGGCAGGCTGAGAAGACTGCTGATTAAGTTTTTTGTTTGTTAGTGAGGTGTCACTATTTGACACTAAACTTTGCACTGCAGCAGTAGGTCAGTAAAGACCATTTTTAATGTTGCTACATGAGTGACAACTTTTTTTTTAGTCTTGGTGTAGCCATACTTCAGCACCTGAAAAACAGTTGTGAATTGTGTTTACTGTCTTTAAGAGGGAAATTAAAAAGAATGTCTGTCTGGGTCATAGACACATCATGAGGAGTCTTTATTTACATTCAGTTTGAGCACTGTATCGAACAAAAAGTCGCCAAGTAAAAAGTTGGTAGGCGTTTTATTTTTTTGCTCACAGTTTCTCCTTTGTGTTGATAAGCATTGTTCAGTTCGTCCTCTTGTTTCAGCCGCTACTGAGGAACCAGTAAAGAAGCGACGCCGGGACACTGATGAGGAGACTGCGGACACTGCTGTCAGCGGCTCTGCATCACCCAAACAGAAAGCACAGCCAGGGAAAACAGAGCCCGGCACGGGCAGAGGAAAAGATGAAGAGAAGCCTTTCACGCTGCAATCCGACTCAAGCCAGAAGAGCGGTCAGCTGCCTGAAGCGGTTCCAGGCGGATTGCAGGACCAAGGTTCTGTTTCGGACCAGCCGCAGACCAGCGGCGCATCCCCTAGCCAGGGAAGTGAATGTTCCAGCTCCAGCTCTGGCGCTGGCAGCAGTGGACAGTCGGGGAGTCGTGCCAGCCTCTCGCACTCAGGAAACAGCAATCCTGACTTTGGAGCCGATGAAGGCGGGAGCAGCACCTTAGGCCCCAGCACTTCTGCCGGTCGCACAGAACGTGGGGCGAGCGGGGATAGCGAGGAGGGAGGGGGTGGTCCGAGTGGACCGGGTGCTGGGCTAGGGGGAAGAAGTAACCACGGCGATATCGTGGACAAGGTGGCCAAAAACATCGAGTCACTTATCGCGTTGTTGGAGAAGTCGTCTTGATGATACAGGTGCACCTTAGCGGCCAGTGATGTGCTATGTCTCAAAATAATGGCATTTGTTTTTGCTACTGCTTTGTGAACGTGGTGAGTTCAGTCAGTGATCTGTTACACTGCCTTTGCTATCTGTGGACACGCGCAGTGCCTCATGCCCGATACCCCCACCATGACATCGCAGTCAGCATCCTTCTACAGGGCATTGTTTTTGCGGGTGGCTTGTATCAAAGATATTTCATGTACTCAACATTTTCAAGACTGAACATGGCACTGCCATCTGAATCCCCTCCCATAATGCCCCCCCCACCCCCCACCCCACCCCACACACTGCCCCCCCCACCCCACACTCCTCCCACACACACATCGTTATCTTTACATTTTCAAATCGGTGGTGTAGGACACCAATTAAATGCTTCAGTAATTCAGAAATCAGTCGAGATTTTTCATGCCAGAGGGCTGCAGATACAGCAGGTAGAGGAAAAGAATCGGTTGTGATAGCGAAATTTTGAATTGATGCACCAGCTAGATTTTTCAGAGGAACAAGAACGAAAAAATTGCTTGTGCAATCGGTGCATTTGCTTCAGAGAGAATTGTGTGGTTGACAGTTCGTGCTGAACCCTCCTTCCTAAAATGAACCCCCTCCACCCCCTCTACCCAGCCCCACCATTCCCCCCTCTTGTGGTGCAGTTCATTGGGGTTTATAAGTTGATTATATTCTTTGGCATCAGGGTGGGTTGATGTATCAACGCAACACTACAAGCGGATCAAATGATATTTGTTTGAAGGATTTCATGAGGTGTGTGTTCGTTTTTGGTTTTGTGTGTTTTGGGGGGTTTATGTTTTTTTCTTGTCTGGAGTCCAAGAAAGGCTCCTGAACTTTATTTGAGAGAGAGATCCACGTAGGCAAGCAGACTAGAACATTTAAAGGGAGACTTAAGTCTTGCTTCATCAGTATTGGGTATCTTTTGTCTTTCACATTCATGGTGTGATCTCCAATAAAGGACATCTAATTACGTGATGACCACTGGTCTACATTGTGCTGCTTTGTCTGCAAAGACCACACTTCACCATTGTTGCTCTGTTGTAGATAATATGTAAAGATCTGTTTCAGCACAAACGCGTTTATTCAACAGTAATTGTTACTTGGAATGGTTCGAGTGGAGTGCATTTTGAGGTTGATGAGTGTTTTGATGGTGTGCGAGAGGAACGGTGAGGTGTTCATGCTGTATGGAATGAAATGGCTCAAAGGTCTTTCACAGTAACAATTCAGTGATGATAAAAATTGAAGTGAAACACGGTAACCTGTATGTGAAGTGTATGTATGCTCATGGATTTTTTTTCTTTCTTTCTTTCTTTTTCGCTGGCTGGCAAGTCACAAATTGCTTTTATGATATGTAAAATTGTGTTACTAAACAGCTGTGTATGAATAGAAATATTGTCCGTCATTATGAAGGCTGTGGACAATTACATTGTAATTTGTATTGTATACATGTACCTGTACAGGTCTACGTTTGTGCATATCCTGGCTAGTCCTTTTCTCGTTTCTTGCTGCATTTGCACAAGTGCATTAGCAACTGAGCCAGTGTCATCTTCTGTTGGGGCTGTTAGGCTAATAATGGACAATATTGTGGGCATCGGGCAAGTCTAAGAGAGCTTTCAGGAGAAGGGGAAGGTTAACTCTTTGACGACGGAGCGCAATTTCTGACACACGATTTCCTATAGGAAATCGTGTGTCAGAAATTGCGCTCCGTCGTCAAAGAGTTAAAGCTTTTCAACAAATTCTAGAATGTTTGGAAAAAAGTGGGATACTTTGGGTCGACAATACAGACATTGAAATATTCCAGCGAGCTGATCCTTTGTTAAGTCTGATCTGTATGTTTTTTTTTTATTTTTTATTTTTACATACTTCTTGAGAACCATATCCGCGAATCGGTCTGTGGCTTTCGCGGCATTAAGCCTCAAAAACTCTCACTCTTGAGAACCATTCAGTCTAGGCCCATCCACCTGAAACTCTTTATAGGATCTCATATTACTGTTGATTTCCCCATAGTCTACAGCACTGCTGATGTTCAGATGTTCAGGTTTGTTAACTCACCAGGATGGACTTATTAAGCACAGAAAGTGCAGCTCAGTTGGTATAGTTCATCCTTTAGGGGATGCAAATGTATACCAGTCATGCGCAGGAGGGGCAAATAAACTCGTCACCCACTAACGGACGCGACTGTATCCCCGCAATGCAGGAGGGGGTACAAATGTACTCCGGGGTCTGGCAAATTGAAGTCACATGGCCGCAGACTTGGTTCTGCGACTTGACTTTATGCCGAAATATCGACGGAATTGACTGGTATACATTTGCACCCCGTAACAGGCGAACTATACCAACTGAGTGAAAGTGCAGCAGTTACATACACTTTAACACAAGATTGTTCCTCTCGTGAACAGTGGTCCCGTTAATTATATCGGGGAGGAAAGCGTTTCTTCCAGTCGGGCAGGAATTTGGGCAAGTCGCAACTGTCTCCTCATTTCTTACTGCTCCCAACTCCCTGACACTTTTCAGTTTGGCGATACAGGTGATGTGATTTGAAAGGGACTGACTGTACAGAGATGGCAGAAAAATTGGAAAGTTTGAGAAAGAGCATTGTATGTGTATAATTTGCCTTTTAAAATGAGTGATGTACCATGTTTTTCATTTATATTTGCTGCTTTCTTTCTTGTTGACAAGGTTGTGCATGCATCATTGTTTGCTGAAAAAGAACATGCTTTTTATGTTGTCTTGGGGGCACAGTCTCGGCCGAGGCCGTTGGACCCCGCTTCACACAACTCACTGAAGTCAATGATGAAAAATACAATGCCTCATCCAAGTCACATTGTATGTGTTCGTTTTTTTTTTTCCCCAAGGGCTGTTTACACTTTGAAAGCATCAACGTTACTGGTACTTGCTTTGCAAGTTTTTTGCACACAGAGTATAATTTTTCATGATGCTGATTTCATTAGTGTCTGCGCTTATTATGATTACAGTGTCAGAGAGGCATTCCTTCTCCAGTGGCCAGTTTTTTTTTAAAACGCAAAGCTGTTGTGAACTTTCCAGCTGGCTTAGAGACAGGACTTCCATCTCTGTGTTAAAAAAAGAAAAGAAAAAGCTAGTATCGCACTAGAACCCCTGGTTCCAAAATGCACACCCATGTAAGACAGGCATCACAAGTACAGACAGTGTACACATTAGCCATTTCACACACACACACACACAATGCCAAGACCATACACGTTTATAGTTAAAGACATTTACTAGACAAACAGTTCTAATGGACAATGAAAAATTGGGGTTTTTTTTACTTTTCATGCACAAGAAGCGACTGTTGGTACAGCAAAATATCAATGACTTCAAATAGGTTTATGTCTTCTGGCCATTGCGACCATACTCGCAACGTTGCAGCTTCTAATGGTAGAGAAATATGACTTTCTTCGGACTAATGCATCCATTCCTGTACTCATGCCAATCAACAAAGTTGCTAAAAACAGCACCCGTCACTCCCGTAAGAGCTATCTAGTTGGTTTTCAGTCCCCAAATAACGTTAGCTGCTCAGTAGAAAAACGTATTTGCCAACCAGAGTTGCCACAGTGGTTTCAGATGCTATGCTGTGACCCAAGTGACTTTCTGATGCACCGATCAAGTGCATTCAATGAAAAGTTGTCCACAGCATTGTATGCCTGACGTACATACTGAGACTTCAACAGGTTTGAAGTTATACCACAGAGCAGGAAAACAAAAAGATACGTATAGATCTTCATTTGGCAAACAAGCCTTACAGCTTTGTATGTGTCAGTTTTAACCCTAAGAACTCATTACACAGAGACTTTAACCCCCCCCCCCCCCCCCCAAAAAAAAAGAAACCTGTCTACGCTCTCTCTCTCACACACACACACATACACACACAGTGGAGTAAGGATTGGGAGCAGTGGAGCTCACATGGAAAACATGTCACATAGAATGTGACGGCTGGTTAACAGGGTTTTGAAAGTGTATAGAAGTACCTCTACCAAATAACAGTACACAGCAAGGCCCAAATTACTGTGGCTTCCCTCAGCATTTCTGACACTAATTTCACTCAGAACAGCTACAGACTTTGAAGACTCGGTTTGTTGACACCAAGTCAGAAACACAAGCCTTTCTGTGGATAGGAGAAAATCGTTCACAAAGTATCTTCACATTCGATAAAAGCAGTCTCTGTCAATCATCTGTGGTAGTTCATAGTCAGATGAAGTGAATTGCAAGTGGCTGAAGAAATCCTAACCCCCATCTTCGTCAGAATAACCGCGCCCCAAAACCAAACACTTGCTTCATACGTTCCCAGAAATTCTGCCTCCAGCCTTCCCGTGTCTTTTCCACTTCTCGGTCAGGCACACCTGTCTGTTTTAGTGTCAACACAGTGTCACCTTCCTTCTCTGTCAGTTCTATCGTCACACTGGAGTAGTGTGCATCTGGCCAGGATTTCAGTCGCCACCGCATGCAAAGTTTTTGGTCTGGCACCTGTAAAATGGAAGTAATGTTAAGGTACTTTGTTCATAAGGGTGGGAGAGACAAAGAGAAAAGCATGAGATAAAATTCATGACAAACTGTGGTGTTTAGCATGTAAACTTTGACATCAACATTGGGAGTAAGACCTGCCTCTTTATTATTTTTTTTTAAATTTTTTATATATATTGTTTAAAGAACAGATTTTATACCACGCAAGTTATGTAAGAACCCATTGCCCTGCTTAGCAATTTTCAATATTATTTTTCTTCTCTCGAACGCAGAAATGTGACAATTTTCAAATCTCTCCAATGGTGCAGTTAGGTAATGTGTTCTGCATTGCTGAACGACCGTTTAAGCATGTACTCTTGCCCGATTCTCAAAAATTGCATCCATAACCTAATGTAGGCGGGAGGTGGGAACAGAACCAGAAGAATGGGAAATCCCTGTGGCTGTGTGCAGTACGAAATGTGTTTTAAGTGTTCACAAGTGGGCTTGAAATACAACACACACACACACACACAGACACACGAGAAGACAGACGTATACTAACCAGGTCTGTGAATTCCCCCATTACGTTTCCTCCCATGAGAACAAACCGCTCGCCCTTGGCTGGCTCAAGGATAATGTCACTGCCTGCGTACGCCTGCACCATCTGGACAGAAGGACGAAATACACAGCTGTAGAAGATTTCTTTCGAAGCAGACAGCTGTCAGCGCCAAACAACCAGGTATTAATGCAAACTGCTACTACAATTCACCAAAAGACCTGGGAATTGCAAGTCACAGAACCATGTGTGCACGCACGCGTGCACACACACACACACGTTCTAAACACTTGGGGGGGGGGGGGGGGGAAGATTGAGGCGACTTCTCAAGTCAACTGAAAAAATATAGCACCTAGGAAGAAAGCCCAGCCACTGAATGGGTATCTTACCTCTTTGACTGTGAGAGCACGGTAAACATCAGAAGCAGTGCACTTGAAAGTCTCTTTCATTGTGAGTGAGGTTGTGGGAATCCGAACCCCAACACTGGAAGATGGTGCAGAGGTGCCTTGCACCACTTTGTTCATCTCCTGCTTGGCTATATTCTGCAGAGCAGACAACATGGTAAACTTTAAACAGGTAAGAGATACACCCAGATAACTTCCAAGTACTGTTCAGAAGTTGGGAGCCAATTTTTCATCTACGAGTCTGCACCATAAATTTACACCATGCTCTTTAAGATTCTGTCAGGGACCTAGATTTTTTATGGTCGGCAATCCTCGATGCTAGAGTTACAGATAAGCGTGACTGACATTTTAACACACATGAATTTTATAAATTAAAAAGGTAACTACTAACTTGAACACCTGAACACCAACCAAGCAGCTATGCTTCATACCCCATCCCCCCAATAAAATTTAAAAAAAAAAAGAAAAAAAAAAGTTGATTTACTGTTAATACCTCTTTGTTCTTATTCTCCACTGAAGCTGGTGTTTTGGTGTCTTTTGAGGGCAAGATGATGCCTTGACTGTACTCTGAAAACAAAAAGAGACCACATTATTAAAAAAACCAACAAGCATGTTAACTCTTTGACGACGAAGCACAATTTCTAACACGCGATTTCCTATAGGAAATCGCGTGTTAGAAATTGT
Source organism: Batillaria attramentaria (assembly GCA_018292915.2). NCBI lineage: Eukaryota > Metazoa > Mollusca > Gastropoda > Batillariidae > Batillaria > Batillaria attramentaria. The sequence goes on from JACVVK020000225.1 coordinate 445,699, forward strand.
GCTTCGTCGTCAAAGAGTTAATAGAAAATCAAACTAAGGGTTGAATAGAAAACTGGAAACAAAAGTAAGTTTAGCTTTGACTGGACGTACCTTGCTTTAGGCCAGCAATGTATTTAGCCACAGCCTGCTGGACCATCTCTAGTCCCTTCTTTCTCATGATCTCTTTCACCGCTCGGGCCTCATCTGTATCCTTGTCTGTGGTCACATTTAGCTATAAAAAAAAAAAAGGAAAAAAAAAAGAGGAAATGTAAATATCATTTTCAAATTGTTTTTCATGGATCTTAAAGCTGTTAAAAAAAAAAAAAACCAAAAAAAAACGCACAAGTCAGACCCAGCAACTCATGATAAAATGATTTCTTCGAAACTTCCTGGAGTAAGCAAAAGCTAAACCACCAAAGCTGTGCAATATCTACTGATCTGACTTGGCAACCATCACTAGCCTACACAATTAAGACCTGTGAAAAGAAAAGAAAAAAAAAATCATTAAAAAAAATAAGAACAAACAAAAAAAGCCAGCTTACATCAATATCCTCTGGGTCATTCTCTTCGCTAAGGTTCGGAATGTCAAACTTTCCTTTGATTTTCTTCTGTCCATCTTTGAGCTGTCCTGCAAAGGAAACAAACTACAAGGTCATTTCAGGATCTGCACTGTGAATCAGAGTTTCTGGCAGTACGGACGCTGCCTGGTCTAACTTTAGGCATACTAATGTAGACCGAAAGAACAGGGATTCAAGGATGCTGGTACAGGTAGGAATGATAAGATATGCAGCCATCTGAAGATCAGCATCAGAAAGGTCAGTACTACAACTACAGCAGATATAAATTTCAATTCTTGCATATCAGTTTTCACCATCATGGTTGGCATTTTTCATTCAAGTGTTTTAATTTCTTGTTTTGCAGTGTATCTGACATTTTCTTTCGCATTCCTTTAGTTTTCAAAAAAGATCACTTACCCTGCCATGACCCTGTGATGACCCATTCATAAAAGAAAATGAGTTTTGCTTTCCTGTTGTTTGCAGTCGCTTCCCCTTCCATCTTGGTCAGTTCTGTTATTTCACAGGTACCTGTCAATAAAGTCATGATTGATTGTTAAATAAATGTAGATGTATCATGTATGTCAACATCAACCAAAAATGCCTGCACTGATGGCTGATACCAACTGCCGGGGGTGGGGGGTGGGTGGTTGACGCCCTTTTCCAGCAAATACGAGTGACATCAAAGACAGGGCAACAAGAAAAAGGCCTGCACAAATATTTGGCCCGAGCTAGAATTCTAACAGAGGGAGATGGGTATTAGAAATGACAGTGTACAAAATTTTGCTGCCAAATCTTATAATAAATAATTTGTAAGCTGTACAGCATGGCACTCTTTAAAGGTGAATGCTTGTTTATCTTCTGGATTCTCACCTTTGTCATCTTCTATCTTGAGGCCAACAAAGAGTTCCTTGAACTTGTCCTTGGACCAGTTTGTTGCATCTTTTTCAACCCTGTAGGAACAAAACAAAACAGTCTGATCAAAAATTTAAATTTGGTGAATGAAAATGCCCTCCGGCAAACACTTCCCTACCCCTACCCTTAATCTTCAGTGAGAATGGGGCTCTTCCCGAAAGAAATATCTTATTTCTCACTCAAAATCTCAGTAATCGGTGTTTTTTCTCGTGTGTCTCAGTGCTAAGCTGGCCCACCTCACACCTTTCATTCCACCTGCTGACAAAATGAGGATCACAGAAATGCGCTGAGTTGACTCACCAGTGCCAGTTGTTGACATTTGTGGCGTCTGGCCTCTCCTCCACAATCCAGCGAGGATCTCCCTCTCCCCACTTAGCCATTTTCTGTTAATAAACAAGTCTGTAACACGTGCGTTGACGATTAACGTCCGAAAGATGGTTGGTAAGCACACGACACTTCTAGAAGTTGAGACGATTTTCCCGAGCGGAAGTGCTAGTGCGCAGGCCCGTCAAATCAAGAACCGTAACTCTTGCTCGACGGGGTAGCAGACGATTATTTTCGGTGTTTACCTGTTTATCGTTTGCGAAGACGGTTTGTATTTCAAGCAATGTTACTGAAATTCTGGTACGTGCAGATCTTCATTATTACCCTGGTAATGGTGTGCACATTTCCTTGTAACCCTTTTTAAAAAAAACAAACAAAAAAGCAACACCCCCCCCAAAAAAAAACAAACAAACAAACACTGGTATGTGTTGACGGCAAAGTGTGTCCAACACACACACACACACACACACACACACACACACACACAGAGTCTCATGTACAAATGTTTATTAAAACAGTTACACAAGCGAGCCCAGTGATTTCATTTGCATCCTGATTTACATGAGCACAACTACATGAAGAATAATTTTGGCACATGCAACAAACTGGGTATCTTGCACTTCACAAACACTTTGTTAGCCTACCATTATAAGAAACAACACAGACACTATTCCACATGTTCAATAGTTAAAGAGAACCCAGTGATTTCATTTGCATCCTGATTTACATGAGCACAACTTGAATTCATATAAAAACGATTAGCACCCACAATTTGGATGCCTGGCACTGCATAAAGATATTGTTTACCTTTCATACCCCCCCCCCCCATCCCCCTGCCCAAACTCACACACAAATGATGCACACATAATCACACCTTAAAATTTTGGAAAGTTCAGCCCCCATCCTCACACAAACAAGCAAACAACACCAGCATTAAATATACAAACATATCATACAATCTGGCAGTCAGTGTACAATGTGATAATTTAAACTACTGATGCTCCTCCTCCTCTTCCACTGTCGGCCTTGACTCTGTGAACTGGACATGACACTCGGGCAATGCCGACTTCAACATCCGCTCTACCCCTTCTCTGTCCCGTACCTCTGGCAATGCAAACAGTATCAGCTCTTTCAGATTGCTGAAACAGAACACACACACACACACACACATACGACCCTTGAAAAACATGAAGCAATCAGATAAAAGGTAACTGTTTTACATTAATGTCATGTTTAATTATTATCAATTATAAATGTTACACAATTACAAATGTCTCAAGACTTGTATGTGCAATAACATGACTGCACATCAATCTATAAAATTTTTCACAGGCTTGAACACCATACAGCTTGCTAGTCCTTAATCTATGCTAGTGAATTATACACACAGCACTATATTTTTTTAAGTGATGAAAGGAAGGGTGCGGTGGGAAGAGGAACTATAAGATTAGGGGGAATCGGCGTGCAATACAAAATGTGTAATGTAACATCCTCACCTAAGCTGAGTGAGAGGGACAAGACCGCGGTCTGTAATGTCACCACAATTGCTGATCTGCAGAAACACCAGTGTATCCTTCACAAGAGGCAGATACTCCAGCGCTTCGTCATACAGATAGCGACAGTCGTGCAGAATTATGCGGCGGACATGCCTCAATCCTTCTGTAAGAATAGTTTGAAAAAAATGCATCCATTTCATGTATCACCAAAAGACAAAAAAAAGAGGGGGGGGGGGGGGGGGAAGAGAAAAACAAATATTTAGTACTGGCAATCTTTAGTTTGGATGGTGCAACATCATAAATAATGACTGGCCATTTCTAGGGCACATAAAAAAACGACCATGCCTACTGCATGCTCAAAGCACTGTAAAGCCCGGTGCACACTAGCGTCGGTGCTACATCGCGCGCGCCACGCGTGTCGCCCCTTGCGTGCTTCACGCACAGTGAAGGCTCTCACACGTGGAGTCTTGCGCGCCGCGATCTCGCCACGAGTCAGTGCTTCTGAGTGTGCGATGGAATGCGAAATATTAGGGATCTGAAACGAATCATAAACTTCAGGCTGCTTGTTCGCAGTCTGAATAGAGACTGGTGATCGAGGCCACGATAACTTGATAGAATTTAGCTACAACAAACCCGGCTTTGCTGTATCGTATGATATGATATCGTAGACTGGGACGATGAGAGACTGATCAGTGACAACCCGGCGGTTCCGATGGTTGTGTCTAGTTTTATTTACTCCAATTATGTAGCATTTACCGTAGTGTGAGTCAGCGGAGAGTGACACCACAAAACGGCATACCCGTCGACTGTGATATGAATCGATCTGAAAATTGTAGAGGTTTCCTGTTCACGATACCGGTCGATGAGGCGAAACATTTCGTCTTCTCGCAATTCCGCCATCTTGGAAGAGAAGAGGATGGCGAGTGGGCCCTTGCTGGCTGGCTCTTCTGATTGGCTGAAACCACGCTACACGCGCGCGTCAAGCGCGCCGAATAGAACAGGTCCTATCGCCGCGCGACAGAATTTTTCAATCGTGCTACGCCTGTCGCTTCGCGCTTCAAGGGGTTGCATACGTAGACGCGCGACAAAATTTGCTGCACGCGTGGCGCGACAATGTCGCATGACGCCAGTGTGCAAGGGCCCTAAGTTTTCAAAGCTTGAAGCCTGCTGAGCACCTCTGCCCCCACCCCCCACCAACTAAAGAATGGCAGATTACACATTGGTCAAATGTGGCACAACAATCCACAGCTACCCACTCAGATGTGGAAATCCTATTGCCATGACAGCAGAGCCTGTAGCATCAATCTCCTCAATCTTGTAGCGGTCATAGTTGGATCCAGGCAAGGAATTGTAGTCCCTCTCCCAGTGCTCCATGTTCTTCCACCGGACACCTGCCCCACAGCGCAAGAGCCACTCTGCACATGTTCGGTCTGGGCCAACCTCTTTTAGGCGATCCTCATCCACTCTAGTGGAAAACAAGAAAAAAGACTTGGAATATATCACACAGCAGCTACAGTACAGACTGCGGAGCAACCCAGTGGGAAACGTGAACGTAAGTGTCTTAACCCTGGAGTCTTGCTGAATTAATTCACCTTATGCTGGAAAAGCCATAGCGGTAGTCTGGGATATTACGTTCTCAGCAAGACCAGGGTTAAGCATGTGGCTTGCGCTGAATGACTGTTGCGGACAAGTAGCGGCTAAACACAAAGCTGACAAACCTATGTACAATCCATATCAACAGAACATATACAATGGCAATGCATGACAAAAAAGACGTGAAAACATGAAATACACTCGGTAGTAAGTAACTCAAGAGAGGGTACACACCTGTTAAAAACAGAATTTAGCCAGCCCCATAGACCTCTTTCTGGCTGTGTATTGCGCAGTGCATGCCTGGTCCATGTCAGGTTTGATCTGAAGGAAATGCGTTTCTGGAAAAAAACAATTCACATATGTGAAATAAAATCACAAGTTACTGGTTATTCACAAGTTGTCACCATATCTAAAACCGCGGACACTCCTTTGCAAAATTAAAGTGAAAGTAAGCTCATCGTATCAAGAATGTCGTCTGCTTTGGACTGCTGCGTTGTATTGACCTTGAAACTAGAAAATCGTTACCATTAGAAAGCCATTATTAGCATCGACATTGTGTAATTTAGTACTAGATGTTATGGAGTTACCACATGCAAAATAACAGAGATGATGAACGTGTTTAGTGAGGGAAAAATCAGTTCTGAACCTCACACAAAGTGAACGGAGCGCCATCATGGATTCTCCCTGCAAGCCTACCGCAGCCACAGATCACGGTATATCGCAAAATCTAGTGATGCAGTTTTTGCGCGGAGCTCAAATGGGTGTCTCATAGACAGAAGAGTGCTTTCATGGTAGGCAACTGTCATAGAAGTGTTTGGCAAAATGGCAGCATTGGTAAGATCACTCAAGGTAAGGAATTATTTGTAGGCTTGTTTTGGCGATGTGTCACGTTAAAGCTAAGCATCGCTGTACGAAAGCATCAGATCTGTTATTTTTGTACATGTACCAATGTGAAATATCTCGACATCCATTTAACCATGATATACTTTTCAGTTTAGAACATTCATGTCTTTGCACGACAGACGCATGTTGTTTTCTGCCTTGAACACCCTTTCTTCCATGAACACCCATAGTCAACTTTCTGACCATTACTTGTATCCTTGTCAAATTTCGCTTATTTTCAGCAAACAAGGCTCCTTCAGTATGTTGTGCCTTGGCGCAGTAAATTTACCTACACCAAAGTGGAGGGTGTTCCTCGGGAGTGGATAAACTGGCTGTCGATGGATTTTGACCTCAGCAGGGATAATATTGCAAGGTTCATGGCAAAAAAAAGATGGCAGGCTCTGTTAGAGGACCACAAGTATGTTGCTGACTGTTAAGATAAATTGTGTCAGTGATGATCACTGTCAAACACATGTATACATGTATATATATATAATAGACATACATAGAAGTTCAACAATGTAAGCTGCATGCCTTTCTTGGGTATATAGCTAGGAACTCCTCAGCTTGGGATATTTAACTGAAGAGAAACGCTAACTGAGGTACAGCTGTACAGACTTATGCAAGTGTTTTGTTCAGTGACATTCGAGTTCAAGTTACCAGTACTTCCTTGCCATATAGACAGTGATCGCGTTAACCGGTAATTACCGGTAAAATACCGTTTGCAAAACCAGAATACCGGAAAAATTTGGAGCTGCCGGTCCCAGCGACCGGTTGTAATTTGCTGGGACCGGTAAGCACTGTGGCCTCTGATGGGGGGGTCCCAGTTTCAGCGAACGTTAATCACTGTCACAATAGTTTGTTCCCCACTGGCCAGGGCTTCTTTGTTCTTGCGATGGACTCGCTGCTATCTTTACCTCTCATACCGATACAGTGTTCCGACACTGTGATTGTGTTTAGGTCGATTTGCAGTGTAATTCTTATCACTGGTTTTAATTCTCGTGGGACTGGTTCTGACACAGGTTGTTGAGTGACAGTGTGGGGTAGTCGCTGATGGGACCGGTTTTCAAAATTCCTAGCGCGATCACTGATAGAGTCATTTTGCCATGGGAGATGCTGTTATGCCTATTACAGTATACATATGAAATTCAGCATGAATTTTGCTAACAGATGTGTGGACCTGAGTAATTCTTATGTGCAATCTTTAAATTCATTCATCTCTGTTTAGACACCACCATCATGAAGATTCCGTGTGTTGTTAGATTCATACCAGAACGGCACGATACGCTGGGTCCAGACCTTGCCACAGCTCACTTTCTGGTGAGGCGTGGTGCCAAGGTGAAGTTTGTTGGTCGTGACACGTGGTTCAAACAGGACGAGAAAGGCAACATGTATCTTCCAACACGCATGGTTCCCGGCTTGTCCTTGGAAGCCATTGATGCCACAGGGATTGACATGACCTATGTTGCTTTTGACAATATGAGTAAGTTAAAGTTAGTAGCAGTCAGAATGTGTATGCCTGCATATGTTTCCATTTGTTTAAGGGATTCATGTGACAATGGCCGTAGAGATTATTAGCACAGAGCACTAACCATCTCCATTTTTTCCCCCTATCTTTTTTCAAAACCTCTCCCCAAGCACTGCGAGTACTCGGGGTGGAGCTGCGTGCTGTATCTTCTTCTCCTTCATCAACAGAGCAACAGTACTGATTAATAATAATAATAATGAGTATTGTATAGGCGCTTTACCCAATTTCGTGAATCGGCTGAAAGCGCCGCAAACTGAACCCAACACGCACGCTCACGTGAATCACACGCATGCTCACACACTGGACATAAACACATTACAATCATGTGGTGCGAAGTGTCAGCTCAGCTATTCAAATTTTGGAATTTAGAATAGCATTTATTTTTCAAATTTTGTGGGCTGAACATTTCCAAAGCATTCCACCGGCTAATCTTGTATGGGCTTCATTTTCACTGCATAGATCGTTAAGAATGTTTCTTTTGCTTAAATGCACGCTGCTGTAAACATCTCTGTAAACCTGAATCTATGTTTAATGTGTTTGTGATTATTTTTCCAAGTACTTGTTGACACTTGCACAGGTCAGACTGGTATTCTTAACTTTTTTCAGTTATGCTGGATGATCTATGCTACCTGAACTTCAGCAAGTGCAGGTATTTCAATGACTGGTGTATGGCACGGCTGCATATATTCAAGGATACTTTGGAGTTCTTAGACATCAGCGGCTGCACTGAAGTCACGCACAATGGCCTTGCATGCCTCCATCATCTGAAGTAAGTGCAGCTTAGGTGGCGTTTTGTGTTTTTAAGGTTTGCCGTCTGATGGCAAGCCTGGCTTGCAAAACCCCTTCTTGATTCTCTAAAAATAAGTCAAATTTTTAAAAAGTGAAAGAAAGGGTTTTGCTGAAATGGTGACTGTATCAGTAGCACCAAGTTTTGAAGTATGAGCAAGCCAGTCGTGCACTGATGTAATAATAGTAAGCGCATAAAATAGGCACTTTATCCCAAATATTTGGCTCAAAGCGCTGCGAGCTAAACCCAACACGCACGCTCACGTGAATCACACGCATTCTCTCACACACTGGACATGAGCGCATTACAATCACGTTGTGCGAAGGGCCAGCTCAGCAATTTAAGTTTTGGAATTTTAGAATTGCTTATAATTTTTAATTTTGTGGGCTGAACATTTCCAAAGCAGAGGGGGAGGAAGCCGGAGTACCAGGAGAGAACCCCCAGTGGTCTGCCCGAATGAACAGTGCCACATGAGAAAGAAAAATTCTTCATCTCGAGTAGGACTCGAACCTGACCTCTCGCATTGGTGACTAAGTCTTAACCACTAGATCACCGACCACCCCATGATGTGATTAATGATGACTGTTATGCACTGTTTGCGTCAAAATCTGCTCTTCACCTTTCAGCTAGTCAAGTCTGTCCCTGTCAGTTAACTCATATGTATCAGAGACGGTTGAGCAGTGCTATTGGTCAAACATACAGAACTTATGTGATGTGGGGAGTAATGCTTTTGACCTCTCTTCCAGAAAACTGAAAGGCCTGAAGCTGAGTGATCTGCCAAACGTCCAGGACATCGGGCTGATGATTCTGTTGTTAGAGGAAACGCTTCCGGAGTGTACCGTCTTTGGTGTGGACCTAGACAAGCTTCAGCCACCAAGTGATGGTCAGCTGTCAGCCAGACTTGCTGCTATCACCAGTGAAAATACTGCAGAGAGACTCCAGAGTAGTGAAAGTGAGAGTGACGTTCAACACACGCATGACAGTGAACAGGATGGACTAAAAGAACCGGATAGAACGAAACATGCTGGTAGATGATGCACATTTTGTAGTGAAAGCATAATCTATTGTATATATATGTATGTATACTGATCTTTATTTCTTAGACTGTGTAGTGTGTTGCCATGGGATGGCTCAAGTGCGTGCTTAAATGCAGGAGTCCAAACTTATGAATTCAGTTTGGCCTTGCAGTGTGATCAGTTGTGAAGTGTTTTGCTTCAAGAGATACTCTGAGAAGTTGATGGTGTTGATTATATGGATACACAAGTAAATTCTCAAAAGAAGCAAGCCTGGAAGGCTTCTGTATTGTGTTGATATGTTGAGGAGGATCACACGGCTGTGTATCTTGTCTGTGATCATGGAACTCGAATAAAAGCAGCAAGGAAATTTCATGCAAGATGAATGAAAAAAAAAAATTGACGTTTTAACCGAAGCATCTCTCTCAAAGTGTTTTGCAGAACTTATATGCCATTGTAAGTCTTGACATGTGCCATGAATGATTTTTGGCTCGCTTGTGTGACGGCGAGTTCATATATTAATCCTCTGTCGTTTGTCCGTGCATCAGTTTCTCAGAATCTACAATCAGCAGAGGCATCCAACGTGGCATTCTAATACTAGTAATAGACAGTTACAAGACCTTCCAAAACATACCCTCTTAAAGTCGACATATTTACAAAAATTGGCAAGACCTTTACCAACATTCTTGTTTGAATGTCCTTGACCCAATTCACAAGTGAGCCAAGTAGGCCTCTGCATCTCTAGCCCCCCCTTCCAGTTCTAATTGGATGGATCAATACTGTTTAGAATACGGTTTATTTATTATACCAGTTAATCTCTCAAGGTGATTCAGTGTTGTCTAGTGCATGACAAACCATACAGGTGTGTGTGCGTGCGCGTGTCCTTGGGGCAGGTGGGAACAAACCAATCTGGAAAGATTTCTCAATGTGATCAGTGACGCCTTGAACTCGATGATCTACATGCACTGTTGTGAACAACCAAGTTTGTTACAGCTGCACAAGACACAATAACGTACATGGGAATTTAAAATTTTTAATTTTATTTCAAGTGCAATAATGTTTCACAAAAGCAAGAAACCAAAACCCCCATTCCTGCCCTGAACAAACTGACATTCACAATGTATGAACATACCAACATGCATCCCACACACAAATCACTTCTTCACAACACTTGAAGCACAATCAGCCTGCTAAATACAAACTAAAAGAAAAAAAAAAGAACATTATGCTACCCCATACCCCTGCAGAAAACGCAGGTGCGGCTGAGACATTCTTTGAAAACATGAAACTGTGCATTTTGCAACGTACTGCTCCTGAAGGGAACGGCATTTGATTTACTGCTCAAAACAAAAGAAAATACTGCTGAGCATCAAAACCGCAGGACTCCGCAAAAACTGTTTGGCAACTGGAACAAGTCGTATACTAGCATCTGAATGTCTTTCGAAGTCAATAGTAGGAACCGTAACCACTGCCACCATAGCTTGGGGGAGGGTAACTACTCCACTGGGAATGGTAGCCTGGGTAACCCTGCAACAAATGTCGAGAAGAAAGAATATACTTGCAAGAAAACAGCTGATAGATACTACAGATTTCCCCCATGATTCTAACATCAATGTCAGTTTCGAGATGAAAACTTGGCCCTAAACAACCCCATCTTCACTGTTCACCAGTTCTAATGGAATGGATCAATACTGTTTAGAATACTAGTTATTATCTCTCAGGGTGATTCAGTGTTGTCTGATGCATGACACTAACAAACCATACAGGTGTGTTTGTGTGCACGCGTGTCCTTGGGGCAGATGGGAACAAACCAATCTGGAAAGACTTCTCAATGTGATCAGTGACCCCCCCCCCCCCCCCCAACTTTTCTTTAAATACCAAGACAGTGCTGTATTTTGTTGGTTGGTGGGTTTCCCCATGTTTTATTTTGTTTGGTTTTTTTGTGTGTTTTTTAGGTTTTTGTTTTGTTTGTTGCTTCTTTTGGGTTTTTTTTAGTTCTGGGTTTTTTTGGTTGTGTTTTTGCTTTTTTTGTTTTTGTTTGTTTTTGTTTTTTTAATTTTTTTTTTTTGGGGGGGGGGGGGTGGGGGGGGGGGGGGGCGCCCTTACCAGAACAAAGCTAGTAACTTACTGGGTAGGATCCCCAACCTGGATAGCTGGGGTATGATGGTGCTGGTTCAGGGGGTGGTGGCCCAGCAGGTTGCTCTGCACCACCATTGGTCGTCACTTCTGTTTTGACTTTCTTCTCTGGCTGGTCCTCACTGTAATTCATAGTAAGAAACAGATGGGAAATGCACCGATGGCAATGTCACCACCACACATACATATGTATCATGACAATCATTCACACGTCACTGACAAGTCAAACAATGTTACAAGCAGTTTTGGTTAAAAAAAAAATTCACAGCAGTGAAAGCAATAAACCAAATTTTAAAATGCAAACTCTCTGTGCATCCACACTAATTTACCTTCCATCAGGTACTCGTTTTCTCTTATCACTGTTCATGTCCTTCACAAGCTTCTGATGTTCGTCATACGCCTCAGTTATTCTGCAGACACAGAGAGAGAAACTATACAACAAAATCCGAACATTTTCCAGGAAAATCATTCATCTACAAAAGACAAACTGGAGACGCATCACAGATCTGTCTAAATGAGATACAACCAACATCTGAATGATGCATCCTGACCCTGCAGGTAATACTACAGAAAAAAAAAAAAAACATTGTCCAGACTGTGATCAAAACACTGGGATTTGTCATGTTCACCGTGTGGACAAAACTTACACTTCCTGTTTGGCATGTACCCAAGTACTGACAGCAAGCTCAAATGCGAACAAGCTCGGAAGTCAGCATAGGATGTTTTGCTATTGGCAACTTGTTTTGTCAGACATTGAGTCAAAGCAATGCAGACTAGCAAGAGTTGCCGAACAATTTGTAAGATTTTCTCAAAAATGACTAATGTAATGGATGGTTTCTACACCCAAACAGAATGTGGCTCCAGTAAAACAAGATCGTTTAAAAGGCTTCCAAAATATTATCAAAGATATGAAGTTTACAACTCATTAAACCTATATTCCTTTCCTATCTACAAAATTGACAGGGACATTGTCTTCATTGAAGGATTACCTGCGAATGCAAGTGCCAAAATCTTCCAGGAACTCCATTCGGCGCTGAGATATCTTGACTTTGAACTCAATGGAGAGGTCACTGGAAAGAATGTTCTGGAAGACTTCCATGATTCGATTCTCATCCACTGGATGGGCCTGGTACTCAACATCCAGCATCTGAAGGAAAAGCCGCTCGTTTTGCTGGCACAAAAAGAAACAAACAAAATAAACCAAGATGCATCGATTGAATGAATATGTCGTCACTTGTAAAAGTAATGAAAACGCAGAGGGATAGTTGATAAAGGAAATATCTATAGCCACTTGTGTGTGTGTGTGTGTGTGTGGGGGGGGGGGGGGTCTTTGGGAGAAACTAATCTCAGGTACTGGTACACTGCATCTGTATACATTCCTGATTCACTGTGATCTCAACTAGTCGCTCACCTTGTCGACATCAACAGCTGCTTTTATCACTTGCCGAGCTTTCTCAGTCTCCCCTCGTACCTGTCAAAACAAAAATGGAATGTGCAGGATTTTTTTTACATGTTACTGTTGGGCATGATACAGAAACCATGACAGTTATGAAAAATATGTACAGCAAATCATGCCAGACCTCCAGAAAAACTTCCAAACAGTCTCTTCTAACTGAACCTCTATGTGTGTGCGCACATCAGCAAATGCCCGTCACATGCTTACAAGTTTCATTTTCAAAAGGAAAAACTGAAAAAAAAAAAAAAGAAGAAAAAAAAGAAAGAAACTGCTGTTTCAGGAAAACACTGGGTGGCACACACGTGAAAGGCTGCTCACTTTTTGTAAGTAGCGAGTGAACTTGATGGCAAAGAAGGTGCGACATTTGTTGCTCGTGGTTTTCTCCAGGTTTTCTTGAAAAAGACGTTCGGCCTCGTCATGGTTCCCTTGACGTCGTTCAAGGCTGATGCGTCGCATGGCTACCATAACAAGACCAGGAACATTCTTCTCCAGGCGCGACAGGATTTCCTGCGCCGTTTTGTTGTTTCCTGCAACACAGAGCAAAATCAAAATGGAAAGATGCATTCCTAACTGGTGTTATTAATTTAAGTAAGTCCATGAAGGCACTGGAGGACATACTGGCATGTTCGGTGGGTGTAATGATGGCCCAAAAGATGTATGAAATGCACTAGTGGGTAAAATTTTCATAAACAGTTGATTACATTGTATGTGAACACCAGTTAGTCAGTCAAATAATTCTGTTGACTCAGTGAGTGCTTCTGAGACCCAAGCAGATCCTCTGACATTGCCCAATGCAAAGCAAAACAGCCCTCATCCACCCCAAAGACACTTGCCCTGCCAAGACATGCCAGGAACAACTTGTCCTTAAGGGCTAAAAGCCATAGGACATAAAGCAAGCCAATGATGAAGGTGAGTGCTCGTATTTTGTACCTTGCCTCTCTTCGAATGCAGCCCAGGCCAGGTGGATATAGGGTTTCTTTGGCAAATGGATTTCGCAGGCGCGTCTGTACACATTCCTCACACCCTCAATACTGTGCTGCTCCAGATACTTTGCATACTGAAAAATAGAACGGTAATACATTTCGTTTTTAATCAAATAACTGAATACAGCAGTTGCAAGTCTGCTGAGAACCAACGACTCACTTTGTTGCAGCTAAGAAAATTAGGGGTGAGTCTGCTTTTAAACAAGTGATTTGCTTCCTTTCAAAACTACACCACCCCACTTTGAACAATGTTTCAGAACAAAGCAGAGCTAACAGCTAGATGCTCTTGCAGATCTCCAGTACGCATCAATACGTGAGAAATACTGATTATCATCTACAGGATGAAAAGGACTGAAGACAAAATTACTCTGGTGGTGTTGAGAACAGAATATTCCGGACTACCTCTACACTACCTCGTTTTCAGTATAAGACAAATTAATTTGGCAAGACCAGGGTTAAATTCACAACATACAGGGGTCACACCTTCATCCAGAAGTCCTCATACAGGGCACAAGCGATCATGCATCGCTCAAAGAGCACGACAATCCTTTCATGGTTGCCTGTACTGATCTCGAAGTCTAGATACTCTCTCCAGTTCTTCAGCTGTGCTCGCTCCAGTGGCTTTACATGAAAATATGGCCGCCGTATCTGAAACAGAAAAAGCTGCCACCTTAGACTGCATGCTTACTTCCTGCAAATTAATACCAAAGATTCAACTTTCATCAATCTCTCAGATCCCAACATTTCTCCCCCCCCACTCTACTAAATCAGTCTAGTAAGAAAGATGGGGTGGGGTTGGGGGCAGGGGAGTGGGATGGGGCTTGTGTGTAAATGTAAAGGCAAGTGGAAACAAAGACATACAGAGAGCAAAGAGGTCAACATGAACTGCTCACCGCTTCCCTGCAGGCCCACCACTTGCTTACGTGTGTAAATTTCTAAAAAGGTAAGGGGGTACAGAAAATGAGACACGCAGAGCAAAGAAGCCAATGTGGACAACTTACCGCTTCCTCGAAGGCCCATCGCTTGCTTACTTCATTTTCATTGCTTTTGAATATGGCCTCTCTGTTGTCGATGATTTTTGCCTTCACCTTCTTTATTTCTGCTTCATCAACCTGCCACAAACAAAAGAAAAAAAGTCAACTGATGAACCGGTCAAATATTATATAGTCAGGGCTCTTTAAAAAAAAAGAAAAAAAAGGGAGACCACCACAACACATAAACACGAAACAATACAACTGTTAATAGAATACAAGAAAACATTCACACATCTACACCAACTCCCTCTCTAGACGATCTCTCTCATTCTCACACACTTAACTGACACACACACACACAGGACAACTATGGCACAGTAACCATAAAAGCAGTTCCTTGTTCTTGTTCAAGCATGGCGGGGAAAGAAATAAATATGTATTAAAAAAATACCCCCCCCCCCCCCCTTAAAAAAACACCACCACCAAAACCCAGGTAAAAACCCAAACTGAAATTTCAAAAGCACCCTGACCATTGGATCTAAACCAGGAGGGGCATCAGCACCAGGTGGGGCATCAATGCCCAGAGCAGTCGACTCTAGTTCTGCATCATCATCAGGGTCACCGGAGTAATTGTGAGCCTTGGCAACAACCTCCTGCCGTACTTTCATGAACTCATCGAGGTCAAGGATTTCTTTTGGATGGTGCTTGTTGATGTGTGCCTTGAAACTGAAAAGCAGGAGAAACTGTATTAGCAACACTGCCAAACACAAGCTGTGTAAATTTATACTGTATGTCGCTTAATCACATGACTGTAGAAACTAACAGGAAGTGACACCAACACCTGGTGATCATAAGCTGCAATGCTTAACAATTTCACTTGGCACCTAACGCAACTGAAGTGAGCAATCAAAGTTATGCTCCAGTAATATAAATGATGTACACATCACCAGCTCTGGCCGTGAGCTTGATGCACACACGTGTATACATGTAAACCTATCATCGCACACCACTTGTTGTAATTTGTATGGCCAAAATGTTTACTTTATTCTCCTGATTTTACAAACAGAGCATTCATGCACCACTTACAACACCATGTTACGACGTGTTATGCTATGGGTGACCAGGGGCATGCTCCCCTGGAATTATTTTTAAAATGTTGACTAAAATCTGCAGCTTTTTTTCTCTTTTTTTTTCTCCTATCTTTCCTTTCAAAACCTCTCCCTAAGCGCCATGAGCACTCAGGGTGGAGCCGTGCGCTATATCAAGTCTCCATCATCATCATCAGTTTGGTACATTTTGACATGATTTTAAAAGCTTCAGAGGGGAAAACACTTTTGGCAGGGTTGCACATTTAAGTCGGTCCCAGGACATTGACCTATAAAAATTTCAAATGTCCTATTTTTCCCACCTCAAGCGGACATTTGTCCTATTAAAATTTTTATTGCCACTAAGTGGTCAGGACACTGTGTCCTATCACTTTGCTGTTTCCAGGACACTTTGTCCTATAGAAGCTGTGGAAAATGTGCAACCCTGCTTCTGGTGGAGGATTTTTAGAACTGGACTGAAATGTGTGCAATTTGGTGCACTTTAGCATCAGGTCAAGTGCTTTAGAGGAGGAAACTTCTTTTTTTTGGGGGGGGGGGGGGGGAGGCATATTTTTAGCCAAAAGCGGAGATTGGCCATAAGGTGGAAGATTTTAAGCCCTGATACTAGCATTGCCACAAGAAAATTTGAAATAACTAGTTCTCTTTTCTTTTGAGCCTTGTTTTAAAGACTGTCCAATTCTGAGCTCAGAGCACTTTGAATTTTTAAAATCGGACCAGTAGTTGCAGAGCTATGGTTAATACAAAGGTGTAATCTCGTGCCCATAATTAGTCTCACAAATCACTCATGACATGACTATATTGAGAGAACACTGGTGGACCTCATTAGTCTAAATGAGCTCTGGAATATAGCCTCTCATTCAAACACTATTTGACGCATAGTTATGAAACTTGGTGAACTTATAGAATTTGACATGCTGAATTCATTGGTGATCATTTCAACCCCCCAGTTCATTAAGTTCACTCTAATTTGCATAAATTAGCATAATTAATAAGTTTTGCCCATATATCCAAGTTATGACAACTAATGAAAACACAGTTGCACTTCTGGGGGCAATACTGATGTACTACACTATTCCAAGAAACAGTAGGGGCTTTCAGAGAAAAAAGTATGCATTAATTAGCATACATTATGCATTAATTGGCATGTTACAGTATGCTAATAAGCCAAAGAAACAACTACTTCAGCATGCTTCATTGCCATGTCTTTCCCCGTAAATATAAATTAACAAGTGCAAATTAATACAAATGGTGGATTTACATTATTCTGTGGAAACT
Source organism: Batillaria attramentaria (assembly GCA_018292915.2). Classification (NCBI taxonomy): domain Eukaryota; kingdom Metazoa; phylum Mollusca; class Gastropoda; family Batillariidae; genus Batillaria; species Batillaria attramentaria. Next base: position 462,700 of record JACVVK020000225.1, read on the forward strand.
TTCCATACATCTGCATAATTAATGATGATTAACGAACTGAGGGTGTCTCATGCCCATATCTCGAAAACTACTGGTCCGATTTTTAAAATTCAAACTGGTCTTTGCTCAGAATTACAAGCACTATTATAATTTACATGTATTAAAATCAGCTGGTATTGAAAAAAAGATAGAATTTGCTGCCTCCAACAGGCAGGAAGTCAGTGATGCAAAGTACAACTACAAGTGGATAACGTACCATTATTTTAACTGTAATCCTCTCTCATCTCCCACACACACTCACACAAGCACACAAACAAAGATAAAAGGTTCATTTATACATGTACTGCAGTCCTTTAATTAATATCAGATGCTGGTGTTTCGTTTATGTTAATCACTAGCTTGAGGGCTTGGTCCCACAGGCTCCTTCCTCCCCCTCTTCCTCCTCCTCCTCAGCAGTCTGACTGGCACCAAACTGTGAAAGTGAAACAGATGATGTTTAGATTCAACAGTCACTACATTACTGGATGAATTCTTTCACTGGATGAATAAATTCTGTTGCGCTTGCAGGAAGATCGCTCTCCCGTTTACGTTTCAACCCCCAACTCTCCCCGCTCACCCCGAGTCGATACCCGTTGCCCCCAAATACCTCAATGGACCCAACTGTTGGGCCAGTTCAAGTACACAAGACACAGGCGCGTTCTATTTATAGAAGGGGTGGCCAGATTGTCCGATCTCCTTTCGTTGGTTCAAACTATGAAATTAATAGCTCATAATCACTCCAGCCACCATAAAACAACATATTCTTTACATCAGGGTAGTTTTTGGCCTTTCAAACACATCGAAAGCGTTTCACACACGCCGAGATTGTCGGCTAGCCCTGCCGCCATCTTCGTCACGGCTCGCGATACAACGCTGGCGAAAACAGAGGGGGGTCTTCCACTATTCGATCTTACTGCAAAGTCATTTTTCATCCAAATCACAAATGATGTATATGGATTTATTCAGAAGAGGACGTAGATTATGATTATGAGTGAACGAATGATGAAAAACACCGTTTTAAACGAGTAAATGTGAAGAGAAAGCAGACTGTGTTTTCTTACCTCCATATCTGACGAATGCGTTGGGCTAGAATGTTCGTTCAAACACCACGCGAAAGAGCGTCCTTTTCTCTGGTTGGATGCCTATTTTTAGGACAATCCATCCATCCAATCAGATGCACGAACCGTTTTCCGATCGTGACTGAGCGAGCGACAGACAAGCCACGCGGTGCCGCGTGCCCGCTGAGCCGTACACACGTGCTTTCGACCAAATAATCGTCTATTTCTCTTTCAAAACCGCAAACAAAGGCAAAAAAACATGCTAGACTACAAGTTTATTCATTCCTTTATTGAATACAACAGGTAAAAACAATAAATAATAGTTTTTTGTTGACATAGCTGCTTATGTTTGAGGGGACCCAGGCCGTACAGCCGTTGTGTCACAGTTCAGAGCGGCGCTGTGGCAATGCTACTGATACAAGTTACAACAGGCAGACGACACCAACCATGAACAACCTACTTATCAAAATGGTGGCTGTACAGTTGAGTGGGGACTTTGATCAGCCTGTCATAGAGAGTTGTCACAGCCTTCAGATGTTCCTTTGACTTTTCCCAGGCAATGTATGAATCCCACAGTTTGTCTGAGCGGAAGTCAGTCCCCGATGCAGCTATGGCACGCTCATACAACCTGAAGGGACAAAGTATACATGCATAATTAATGCTAAGTACAGCACCTTATTCGAAGACGCATAACCAGGGGATGGGGGGATGCAGGAGATGCAGCTGGCCTCAGGATCTTTTCCAACTCGGTCATGTACTTACTCTAACACCTAGCAAACGCTCTGAACGAATGCTACACAAAGAAACATGCATATTCTGGAGAAGATGAAAGAGAGAGAAAAAAAAACAAACTAAAATACAAACCAAAAAATCCTAACTGTTAGTGCACAGGCCAAGAAAATTTACTGAAATACCTAGATCAGATCTGATCCGAACTTACTTTCGAAGTTTTTCCTCTGCATTCTCCTCGTTCGCAAACTCGGAAGTGTTGAAGTTGATGTAGTGCAGCCACAGGTCAACACTGAGAGGAATCGCCTTCAGGCCTCGCTCAAACACCTGCACAATACATGTAAAAACCAAACAGCCTGAGCACAGGTGGTCTACCACCCTCCTGACACCTTCAATTCGGCCGGAAAATCGGAAGATATCTGAAGGAACGATCGTACCGAGCTCCAATGTCAGGGCAGTTTTGCGGAACTGTTGCCCGACTTGTATTACCCGTTCAAAGGAGGCTGCCCATGGAGGTGATTCTGCGTGTGCTCTGTTGCGCCTGAAGTCCATGTAGAAGTTTGTGGAGGTGTGACACTCGCGGACAGAGACTGTAACACTTGCCCAGTCTTGCCCGGAGTTGGTGTGACGTACGCTACAGTGGAGAAAAGTCCCGATTTTATATTGCAACGAAAAGTGTTTGAAACTTTAGATTAAATGTCTTCACGCAAACAAAAATGACGCTCAGACCATTCAGCTACAGTACAAGCCAAATTTGACTTCAAACTATTACTGACAAAGGGAAAGGGAAAGATTTTGCAGATGGTATGCAAATTTAACAGCATGCAACAAAACTTGCATCTTCTTTTGACATTTTTTCAGTACTCTTCCTCTTAGTGTTTTTTTTTCCCTGATGTAAAAACTTCATCAAATTTGACTTGTCCCAAAAAAATCCCTGTGGTTGACAGGTCCAAGCGCCAGCTGCTATCTCCTGAAAGAAACCAGCATCAAACTGGGGACAAGACAGGACAGACATCTCAAAGATCCATACAGATTATTTTGAAAATAGCAAAGATGAAACCTTGTCCAATTCTAAGGTAAAGAATAAAATACTCAGGATAGTTGACATACTTGAGAGGGACTGGGTGTCGCTGTGAAGAGGTATGTTACTCTGTGTGTGCGCGCGTGTATAATGTGCGAGAGAAACTGTGAGGGGTTGGGGGGGGGGGGGAAGAAGCTACGGTGGGGGGGGGGGGGAACCGTTGGCAACTGAGAAAATCAATAATAGTTAAAATCAGCCGGAACCAACTGGTCCGTATGTGCCTCTTTCAAATGAGACTACACGTATGCATACATGTGGGAGCGTGTGTGTGTGTGTGTGCAATGACCCCCAATGTACATGTATACATAACCAATGAATACTCATCAACTTTTCTTCATTGTTTCAATGTGTGACATCATGTGCAGATACATGTGTGTGTACATACGTACTTTGAGTTTTAGACAAGAAAATGAAACTACTGGTGCCCCCTTCAACCCCCCCCCCCCCCCCCAAATACAAAGAAACAGACTAAACCAAAAAAAAAAAAAAAAACCCTCTTGCGCACACTGATCAAAATACATCCGCACGGTATACTTTCTGTTTCACTATGATGCAGGAACTCACCTCTGCAGCTTTAATCAGATCACCATGCTTTTTATGCATGTCACTGTACTTTTTCCAGTATCCGTAACAGTAGGGGTAGCGTTGAAAAAAAGCGTCATATGCTTCAGTACAAGCCTTCTGATCACCCTGAAAAATTCAAAAACGAAGTGACAGTACTGATACTTTCTTATTACAGGCAAGTTTACAAAGTTACCATCAAGTCAACTATTCTGTTTTCGCAAGGGTTTTTTCCCTTTGGAAAATTCGCAAAAGTTTGTCCTCATGTAACCCAACACCAAAACAACAGGAAGCCATATGTTTAACTTTAACAATTTTGGCAACATAACACCATTTACCTGACAAGAAAAAATAAAATCTGTTGCTATTAAATACACTGATGCCCTGAACTCTCATAAAATGTTAATGTGGATTGAAATTCTAACCCGCGAGACACTCACTTCCTGCTCAACAAACTGCAGAAGGTACGTCCATCCGGTGAAATCCATAGGATTCTCCTTCACTGTCTCCAGTATTTCTCTAGCTCTGTCTCCTTTTTCTTCTTCTCCTCCTCTGTCTTCCCTCCTGCACCTGGCTTGTCTGCACCGGACGCTTCATCTGTTGCTGCTGCTGCTGTCGCCTTGGACTCATCTGTAATAGGTATTTCATCACTTATGATATACAGTATTACACATGTTATAAAATGTGCTAAGGAAACCAATTTCCACAGAAACACCATATCTGACAGTGACAAGGAGTTCTTTCCAAGGACAGCTGCCTGCTCTGGAAATTGTGTTTGTTTGTTTTTTCTTTTGGCAGAGCCTGTCAGTCCTGATACTGAGGGCACAGCATTTTAACGTGCTGAAAATATGTTTGCTGTGCCTTCTGAGCTTGGGCTTCTGCTGCAACTGAGTTACACACAGGTGCCCACAGTGGCACACCAAGACCCTGGTCCCACAAACCCGATTCGCAGACCAGCTCCTAAGAAACAGTCTGCCATTGCAATACTGTCCTAATGTATTTTTCCCACCCTGAGTATTACTAAAAGCTGTGCTTGTTCATGCTCATTAACTGCTACATTTCTACAACCTGTGTTGCACTAAACTTTGTTCGAACAAAAATTCAAGTCTCCATTTCCATGAACCTGTGCCTCTGAACATGCGTAGTTTAGGTTAACTATCAGATGATTCTTTGGTATGCAAGTGAGTAACTGCAATTTGCAGCAAAGCTCTCGCCTGCCAAAAGAAGTGTCTAAAACATGCACCGTATGTTTAGTTGTGTGGATTCCCAAACGGCTCACCCTGAACTTGTTAGAAGGCCTTTGCTGTTGCTGAACTAAATGATCTTTCCATAACCGAAAGGACGAAACACCTTATCGGTGTCTCTTCAGACGCCACCTACGTGCATACATAGATCCTCCACCCCCCAAAATAAGTGCTCGCGTTGTTTAGATCCCAGAAACACCTAGAACCAAACCAAAACATTACCAAGCTGACGTTCCAGCATGTTACGGGCGGATCTCTGAAAAACCTAACAGAATGAAAAAATACACTTCTGTGCACTTGCATAGCTTATTTCTCATTACTGCTATTTTCAAAAAAACTAACACAACGCGCTGATTTCATCAGATTACCTCGATTGCTGGGTTCACTCGGCGCGCCGTCAGAGCCGTCTGCCATTTTCCTAGTCAACCAGGTTACTTTCGATTTGGAGCCAAATGAAGACTATTCCTAATTCACGTAGTTTAGCCGAGTTTGGTGTCAATTTCGATCAAGTATGTAAAGATAAAAATTTCCTTAGAGTTCAAGTTAGGTAAAACAATCATTACTGGCTGAAAAGATAATTTTCAAAAGATGTCAAAGTGAACCAAGAAAAGACAACTCCTCAAAGCAACAGCAACTTCCGTGCCCTTCGACAGTGGCCGCCCATCTAATTCTTCAGCATTACGAACGTATGAACTTCAAAGTTCGAACTGAAAATGGGTCTGGGAAATATTCTCCTGTTGGCCCAGGTGACAATTTGTTTAATACTGTTTATTCTGTCCTTCTTCATGTTCGTACCTGTGAGTGTGAATCTGGATGACTTTGATGGCCATTGCCTGTTGTATGCCACTGGGAAATGGAAAGCAGAGGGAGGAGAGATCGACTTGGATGTCATCAACTGGGGTTCTACCAGCCCCTGCAATTTTGCCGTATTCACGGGAGTTGTGGTTATGCTGACATCATTGTTCTACGTTGTATGGTACTCCATCCTTCTGTTCAAAGCAGTTGACAGGTAATGGACTTACGCAGACATTGTGCTACCTATGTAACTTACATGTGTCTGTTCAAAGCAGTTGACAGTTTATGTACTTGTCCTTTTAGCCACACAAGTTCAGAATATTACTGAATAAAAACGTATTATGTACAAATTGCGTGCAGATTAATTAGGGAGCATTGTGTGTTGATGAAACTTCTGTTAGAATTAGTCTTACAAAATTAATGTTTACATCTGGGGTCCTACTAATTACCGAAAACAACCGAAAACAACTCTTAATACGGGTAGAACGCAGTTAAAACATAGAAATAACAACACATAACCATGATTAAAGGTGAAAAAAGAGGCCTTAAACTAGTTAAAAGGAAAAAAGTACTTATTCACTCCAAGAGAACAGGACGAAATGAACGTGTCTCCCAAGGGAAGCGACTCCGTGTGGTCCGGACTGGTTATTTTCTGCAATGTCACCTTTTTTTTCTTTTTAGCTTTTTAAAGGCCTCTTTTTCACCTTAAATCATGTTTGTGTGTTGGTATTTCTCTGTTTTAACTGCGTTCCACCCGTATTCAGAGTTGTTTTCGGTTGTTTTCGGTAATTAGTAGGACCGTTACATCTGCTATTTGTTTGTTCATATTGTACACACAGTATCATTACTGGGTGTCACACTACACTGAAGGTGGAACGTACTGATGTTATTACATTTAAGTATAATTTTTGTAATGTTTAATTTATGATCTGTAACTTGCAGCTCCTGGTTGGATGCCTTTATTTCTGCGGGCCTCAGTTTCCTGCTGATGATATTTTCCTTTGCCTCAGCCTTGAACATCAGTGTTGGCTTCCGGGACTGGTGTAGTTTGGTCACTGCTCCAAAAGGCAACATTGTGAGGTAAACTGTTTGGACTTACAGGCTTTCTTCACTCAGTTTCAGTCATTGTGGTTCACAAAATGGGATTACATTATAATGACTCCATAAATGTTATATTGATGTTCACTGTATGAGGCAGTGCCAAGCATTGTAGATCTGGTAGAGCAATAATGGTTCACTATTGCAGGATGTTATTGGGAATGAATCATCTGTTTGTATTTTTCTTGTTTTTCTTTTCTGACAGAATCCTTGGCAATGCATGTGATCATTTAAAATTTAAATTTATTCTCTGCAACTTTCATTTTCCAGCTGTGAAGATGGAGATATTGTTCCTTTTGGCAAAAAATTTGGGATCGATACAAGACATTTCTACACAGAATTTGAGATGGCACAGGTAATGTACTATGTTGTAGTAAGCCAATTAATTTGTTGTTTTTGTATGTAAACATTGTCAGTGTCCTTGTTTCTTTGTTGCAACATTATTTATTTATTTATTTAAGATGTTTTTATTTAACCTTTTGCTAGTATGAACTTAAAGAGAAATATAGTAATATAGTAATTAGCTCTTCTGGACATTCAACCAGTGAAATTAAGTCATAGAATCTGATCGGAAGTAGAAGTGATCGAAATTTGTAGAAATTGAAACTTGTCGATATCCTCTCAGATATTTTCGGCTGTAGTTGTAATGGTGTTTTGTATATATTTACAGTTTGGTGCATGGAGTGTGTGGATCTTTCAACTGTCAATGTTCGTATTGACAATAATCAAGCTGTACCGCTATCATCGCCAAGAGGCCTTCCTTACCTCCATGACAAGAGAGCGCCAGCGCTTGTTGCAGCGGGTGCAGGGGCAGTCTTACCAAGATCCTGTGTCAACTTAAATGCTTTAATCTTGCTGCCCTGTCATTGTGGCAGTTGGTAGTGTGTTTTTACAGAATGACAGACTACAGGGCTTTTCTTCTTGCGTTTAATCTTCACCAAATAAGGATCGGGACAACATCAAAGGAAGCAGGCAATTTTTGTGACAGTGTGTGCTGATTTTTCCACATCAACTGTCGATGCATTTCAATGGAGTGTATGAAGAACTAGGTGAGAGAGAAATCAAATGTTTTGATACACACAGGTGCATGTGCACCCACGAAGTACAGTGGAGGTTACTTACTACAGCTACACACACTTTGCATGGGTTGATTAGGATTGTTGTGATCCAGCTTTTGTGCACACCTTGAGATTTTACTTTTGGTTTTGTTTTATCTATATATATATATATAACCAGATGGATTCTAAGCACCAGAACAAAAAGAAATTAACTCTTGCGTAACTCAGAGGTATTAACGGGGCTTCTACGTCAGAGCCATTTATTACTCAGACCTTTGTCTTCCCTCAGCTTTTAATCAAACATTGCTGATACATGTAGATCTGTATGACATGTTTGATACAATGAATTATCAGTGAATCTGAAATTTTCAAGAACATGATGTGTCTGGAACCTGGTATTGTTGGTAGTCGATCAAACCAGATCATTTCACTAAGGTGACACATTTTATGATGCAGACTGCTGTATACTGTAGTTCATGCAATCATTGTAGTCCTAGTCGATCCTAGGAGGCATTATATTTATACTTATAATCAAGGCGTTTTGCAGTCAGACTTAGTGTATTTTATAAAGTTTTGTTCAAGATGGGTGTAAGGTGAGCTTTGCTTGATGGGAATTTGTGAGTGAAGTTAGTCTGCTTCTTCTTCTGCTATAGAGTTGGGCTCAGAGAGCGTAATTAACTCTGTGGTGTGACGGGAGGTGATTAGGAGGGAGAATTAAACAGTTAAAACTATGTACTTTGGGGTGGGGGGGGGGGAGGAGGCGTGGGGGGGGGGGGGGGGGGGGAAGAAGGGGGCGTTTAAGGGGTGGCGGGGGTTAACTGCAGGTTGTGGAGGCTGCAGCCAAGTCTCTCCCAGAAGGACTCGAGTTAGGGAGCTGAGATGGTACTTTGATGATAGTTTGTTCCAGACCCTCGGTGTTCATGGGAAGAAAGAGTTGTACAGGGCTGGGTGAGTGTTGTGCTCTAGGTAAAAGTTTTTGGGCTCCTCGCATGCGCTGGTCAGCTTGGTAACAGAAGTGGGAGGCGTTGATGTGTACAAGGCTGCTGTTGATCTTTTAGAGTGTCAGCAGTCTGATACTGGATCTGCGTTATTCAAGGCTCTCCCAGTTTAGACACCGCATAAGTGATGTTACGATGCCCAGGGTTCTGTTGGAGTATGTGTTTGTAGCATACCTTGCTGTTCGACTTGCATCCCTAGGGTTTTTTAAAAATTTTCTTTTGTCTCCTAGAATTTTTTTTTTTCATTTTATAATATTGTTTTGTCTCCTAGAATTTTAAAATTTTTGCTGAATATATTTGGACTCACCAATGTGCTCTTCTGTGTGTGTACATGTAAAATGATTTCGAAGCCTTTTTTTTTTTTTTTTTTTTTTGTACACATACCATGATGTGTAAGTGATCATTGTACCTAAACGTATAGTGTGACGTGTATATCTTGTAACTTCTATTTTCATGCTGGCAGCTTTTAAATACCACCACAGAGACAAGTTTTCTTTTTTCTGTAACATGGCACCAGAAAGTTTATTCTGTGGTGCTGTTATTGACAGACCTAAGATTCAGTGACTTGAACTTTTTGTTGTGTAAGGCCTTACGCCTGTTCAACAGTCAAATAATTTTCCTGTGCTACATGTGTGGGTGGTCAGACTGTCTCTTTTTGAACTTGGTTTAAATTATCTGTTGGCAATTTTGACGGTGACTCCTTTCAACTGTTCAGCTAGGCTGTAGTTGTCTAGATCTAAGATGGCAAGATGGCTTGGGTGTGTGGTATGAGTTCTGGCTTGTTTGCAAGTCCCCATCAGCACACCTCTTCTCACTGAAATCACCGTCACAGTGCACTAAGCAAAGAGCAACATACCCACTCTGTCCCTTGTATCTAGTTGAGTGGATGATGTGATAACTTTGTAGCTTCTTTCATCTGCGTATCTCTACCATTTGTTCTTGCTGTGTTTTGTTTATGACTGTGTGAAGATTTGTGTTGGATTTCTCCACATCCTGTCATCCAGCCGTGGCTACAACATTCTTGTGAGTGTGTTTAACCCTTTCAGCCCTGAAGGAATCTCAATAGCGATAACTGACGCTCTCTGCCTGGGAATTTTTCAAGTGTGCTAGATCTAAAGCTGGGCTCTTGCATACCAAACCCTATTTCTGAAGAAGTATTGGATCCATCCTATAGGGGAATCTTCTACTGTGCAGAGCATATGAGAGTCGGTCACATGCACGCATATTATTGTTAGGGTCTGCGAGACCGTAGGTGATACGGTGGCAGGGCTGAAAGTGTTAAATGAGTGTACTGTGTACTCTCAAAAGAAGTTAGTGGCACCGACTTTGTTGAAATTTTTCATTATGATTAAGCTTCAAAAGTATTCAGTATCGAAGATCACGCTAGATGCCTTGAGCTGCATTATCATTCTTGATTTCTTTGCAAATCTTGCTCCCAAAATTCTCTTACAGTTACAGCCAGTGTTGAACCCAGACAAGAGGAGCAAGGGGTTAACTCCTTCATGCAGCAGTTTCTGTGTTGATTTTTGCTGTTGGTTTTTTTCTTCCTTTCTTTTGGTTTCATTGTTAGAACTTGTTTTTAATAAGTACCATCTACACTAATGATACTACACTAGCATTTCTTCAGGGCATTTTGCCAGAACTCATGTAGTCATTGTTACTTGTCATTGTCAGAGCTTTCTTGATACCATCCACGTTGGTGCTAGTGTTGTTTTTTGTGTGTGTGTGTTTGTGTTTTTCCTTTCCAGGGCATACTCCCAGCACTTGGCAAGTATCAGCCTCCTCGATGTAGTCATTGTTACTTGTCATTGTCAGAGCTTTCTTGATACCATCCACGTTGGTGCTAGTGTTGTTTTGTTTGTGTGTTTGTGTTTTTCCTTTCCAGGGCATACTCCCAGCACTTGGCCAAGTATCAGCCTCCTCATGTAGTCATTGTTACTTGTCATTGTCAGAGCTTTCTTGATACCATCCACGTTGGTGCTAGTGTTGTTTTTGTGTGTGTGTGTGTTTGTGTTTTTCCTTTCCAGGGCATACTCCCAGCACTTGGCCAAGTATCAGCCTCCTCATGTAGTCATTGTTACTTGTCATTGTCAGAGCTTTCTTGATACCATCCACGTTGGTGCTAGTGTTGTTTTGTTTGTGTGTTTGTGGATACTTTCTTGTTCAAAATACCACCAACATTAGGAAAAGTCCCAGTACACCATCTTTCGCTGAAAATAGTTACTGTATGACAGATCACTTCCTGATAAACAGTAGTACTGCATCATGCTCCATGTATCTAGATAAATTCTACAGGAAAAACCAACAGAGGTTACACCTGAACGTCAGGATGGAAATGACAAAATACCCACTCCCACCCCAAACCACCCCATCACAAAAAGTATACAAACAAATTCATAACCACTTTTTTCATAGTCGGTGCATAAGGCCAAACTCTGCCTCTAGCACCATGTCACCATGGGAGTATTTCCAGGGCATACTCCCAGCACTTGGCCAAGTATCAGCCTCCTCATGTAGTCATTGTTAAGTCGTTCACTGTCAGAGCCTTTTCTGATATATATCACCTTGGTAATAGTCCACTAGTGTTTTTGCTTCAGATAACACGTTTCATTCCAATATTCTGTTGAGGCACTGTTGTTTATTGCATGCATATTTCATAATTACATTTTGTGCAATATTTCATTTGTGTAGACTCCTTGTGCATGTGGGAGACAGGATAGCTGAATGGTAGAGCGTTGGAGTTTCAGTGCCTGGGTCATGAGACTGAATCCCAGCTGCAGCCGAACAGCTGTGCTGACCTTTTTCTCGTTGCCCCATCTTTAATATCACCTGTATATGGTGGAAAAGGATGTTAAACTCCCGAACACCCATTCACCCTCCCTACTTGGCTTGTGGTCTTGGCCATAATTCTATCAAATAAACGCATCTGTCTTTTTGGCAAGGATGAAGCTGCTGTTGTATTTCCCTGAGAGAGAGAGAGAGAGAGAGTGTGTGCATGCCTGTGTTTGTTTGATTTGATGATGATGATTGGCCATTTGTATAGCGCTACGATAAAACTTCCATGCAGTAAGCATGCTCACGGCGCCTTTGGAGTGAAAAAAAAAAATATCAGGAGGAGAGGAAGGGAATGAGTATTGTGGGTGTGTGTGCGTGTGCACATCACTTGTTTTTTTGTGGAATATGCACAAAGTTTGCATTGCAAAGTTGTGTTTTATTTTGTTTGGTTGTCACAAGCTGAAGTGAGATATCCGACACCCACAGACATATAAAACGCTGACGAACTATGATGTATGTGTCAAAACCTGCTTTACTACATGGTAGATGAAAGTAGAGTAAAAATGCACGAGGCAAAGTGTAAAATTTACTGTAAAAATACTGTGTAAACACCACTTTTACACAACTCAGAGTTCAACCCTTCTGCATATAATATGATAACATCAACAATGACAAAGAAGTGCAGACAACCAAAACAGTGGACAAGTCAACGAAGCCTGGTGTTCTTGTTTTTCCAATGAATTTGACAAGTTTTTAAATATCATTTTATGGTAACTGTCCTCTGAGGATACTTTCTTGTTCAAAATACCACCAACATTAGGAAAAGTCCCAGTACACCGTCTTTCGCTGAAAATAGTTACTGTACGACAGATCACTTCCTGATAAACAGTAGTACTGCATCATGCTCCATGTACCTAGATAAATTCTACAGGAAAACCCAGCTGGGGTTACACCTGAACGTCAGGATGGAAATGACAAAATACCCACTCCCACCCCTAACCACCCCATCACAAAAAGTATGCAAACAAATTCATAACCACTTTTTCATCGTTGGTGCATAAGGCCAAACTCTGCCTCTAGCACCATGTCAATGATGATATGTTCAACAAGCAGCTGGGTGTCCATAAACAAAGCTGGTCCCAAAACGATTTAGATCCATAACAGCTTTTCAAACTTATCGGTTAAAAGTGGGTCTCTAAGCACGCGTTCCTAAGTGTACAGCCTGAAATTAAGTACATGCAGAGCCACTATGTTGCAGTTTCTGCATGAAGAGACTCTTGCTGTGAAACATTAATTTGCATGGCGAAAATGTATCTCCACGAAGAATTGTCATACATTCATGTCTATATTTTGCCACAAGAAAAAACATGCTGTTTCAACACTCATACTCTGTACATTTTGGACATCATATGCTGAGAGATCCCACTTCAAATGAGACTTTAACTAATCACTAACATTTCTCTCAAGCCATAAAAAAATTTTGCTTGGGGGAAAAAGAACAAAAACGGAAAGCAGGTCTCAGTTGGGTCAGCTCGTGTCATTTTTCTTCTAGATTCCATGAGATATGTATCCACAAATCATTACAATTTGTTCTCTTAGGCTCCACTAGCACCAGACACATGGTGGAGAGAGAAAGTTGAATGTCAAATGCCGATATGTCTTACTTGGACTGGAAAATACACTTGTTCAAATACCATGATTAAACCAAACCAAACCACAATGAAGTGTTGTGGATGTTTTTGCATAAAATGTAAAAGACACCAGTACATGCCTCTGTGCAAGGAGATTTCATGCAACTCTTTTAACAAATGCTACTGACTTAGAAGTTAAACCACGGAAAGTCTTGGCAGTGACCAGACAAATTTGATTTGATCTCTGTAGCTGCACCACAGTCGACTGTTTAAATAAAATTCCAATCGTCCAGCAAAGCTACCTTTCAATGTGCTTCCTATGTACAAAGAAACTAACACCAACACTAAAGGCCGTTCTTAACCGGGCAGACTTTTGGTTCGCGAACTAGGTTCGAGGAGTACGGCGAACTAGATTCGCGCACTGTTGTTTCTTAACCGACCACATACTTGTGCACAAACCCTGGTTCGAAAGGTTCGCCGAACTAGGTTCGAGGTCTGCACAGCGTGTTGTGGGAACCCTCGCGATCCTTTGGCCGATCCTGCGCTCTGATTGGTTGCTCGGGGAGAGCTGTTGTGCGCATGTACAAACTTGAGGAAAATGGCGGACGGCATGGCGGCTATCGACTCACTTCACATTTCCCTCTCTTGCGCTCTTTTCCTCTTTTCTCCTCTTCCTCGGCTTCCAAGAGTTCACTCAAAACTATAACTACCGCAAATGCCTGGTCGTGTCGATCTACGAAGGCGGCCATTTTGGTTGTTTACGATTGTCTCAACTTCCGAGTCCGCCTTGTTCGGGCGATGACGTATGCATATCATTAACGGTCAGTTAAGAAAGAGAACTAGTCCGGCCGAACCTCTGGAACTATGTACGTGTGCACGCTTGCCCTGTTCGTATACAATACACAGTTCACCGAACAAGTTCGCCAGACTGGTGGTTCGCCCGGTTAAGAACGGCCTTAACAGCACCTAGAATGGTTTCAATAAAGTTCAGCTGCTCTGTCTACAGATCATGCCAGCTGAATTTACAATGTTCACACCATACAGACAGATCCTAGCTAGAAACACAGACACTATGTACGTATATATGTGGCCTACAGAAGACGAACACTAAAGAAATTATCAAATATGTGATAAATCTGATCCAAGCCAATCAAAATTTCTGCAAGCAGCTGAAGTACACATTTGGCATCATACTTAATAAACATAGCGTGCCTTCGTAACTCCCTGTGTTTTCAATAAATGCAATGTTTCTTTAGTCACATTTTCTTCACAAACATAGTTGAATGTCAAAAGTACACATCGTATGGACCCCTAACAATCTCTAACACTCTCTCATGCAAATGAAAACAAGAACATGCAAATTATGTACAATGTGTAGTAGTTTGCAACACAACAATTCATCGTGAAGCATAAAAATTGATTAAAAGATAAATCTACATGAAAAAAAGATTCAAAAGCTTTCCTCCCACAAAAAAGTCTACAAAAAATATGTTTATCAGCAACTGTGAAAAGAAGGCTACAGAAACAAAACCAAACAGCAAACTGCAGGTTCAAGAAAACATCAGAAAAAAGAAAATTGTAAGCAAAGAAAGGTTATACATGTACATGTACTTGCATTTATAAAAAAATGCAAGGTAGAGATGAAATTCACACGCTTAGCCGACTCAAAGTCCACCACGACTGCAAATAACAAAAACAAAGTCTAGATACGGCCAGTATATGGCATCGATACCAGTGTCAACCACCAGTCTGAACCCATCCCATCACCCCCCCCCCCCACCCCCTTTTGAAACAAGTAGTATAAAGATAACGCACAATGAATTCAATGCCAACAAAACAAGTCTACGTGCAGCCCCTATATGGCACAGAAACCAGCGCACCGCAACGACTTTAACTTTTCAACCACTTCTTACATTAAGAAATAATGAATTTGAAGGTCAGGTCAAAAAGGCAGGAGCAAACAAAAAGTTTCAGTTTTGATGTCGCACCACCTTCACTGAACATCATGTGTGCCAGTGGAGCCAATAACTGTGACCATGCTGCTTGAAACAGTATCTTGCATCAGAGGGCCTTGAAGTAGACAAAGTGTTGTAACCCTTACCTAACATTGTAACACCATATCCTCCTCATCTTTTTAATTGCGCACGAACATTTTACACCTTCTAAACTCTCAAACCGACCACAGCATCAAACCGAAACTTGCAAGATGGCAGAAACGGAAGTGATGAAGGATGACTGCTCTGTACTTCTGGCCTCACAATGGCGGTATCAACAAAGCAATTGAATGCCAAACTGGTTTCATTGTTCCATTTTTTTCTGGACACTTAGCATTATCGTCAAGTTGCTACTTAGCTTTACTGGTGTGGTTGAAGACTTAGGGACAGATTTTTGGTGCCTGGTGAAAAAGGAGTTTGGTTTTTTACCTAACTTTCCCAGATTTTGCACTGTGGTTGAAAAGGAAGGAAGGTCGAAAAGTTACGGTCATTACAGCAAACACCAGTCTCAACACCCCCCCCCCCCCCCCCCAAAAAAAAAAAAAAAACACCAACCAAAAAAAACAAAACAAAAAAAACTTAGGCTAAATAAAGAGGTCAGTCTCTGTCATCTAAATATGTCTGGCGCCATTCCCCTTGTCCTGTGCCTTTCTTTCGTGGTGGCGCTGTAGTCTGCTCGTAAGCTCTGTAAGATGACTGTGTTGTAGGCCCCTGTCCACCTCTCTGAGGATACAAATAGGTAGAGGCAGACGCTGACGACGGTGCACTCTGTGGCGCTGATGACAACCCTGAAGCTGAATGGTGGCGGGACTGAGAAGACGGATGGCCCACGTAGTACGTTGCCGGTGGCATTGCCCGAGAAGGTGGAGGACGCTGTTGGGTTTGTTGTGGTTGCGGGGGCGGGGGATTGCCTTGTTGGGCATGAAGTGGGTGGATTCGTTGTTGGTATCTCGGAGGCTGCTGTTGCTGCTGTTGTCGGGAAGGCGGCTGTTGGTGTGGCTGTGGCATCTGTTGTGGTGGTCCTTGCTGATAATGTGAGGGCTGACTTTGGGCGAGAGGACCCTGTGCGCGAGAACCTGCAAATCCTGAGGAAGACGGGGTAGAAGAATATGGTGGTGGCTGTGATGCGTTAGATGGACGCACAGCGGTGTGCACGGATGGTGGAACCACTGGCTGTGAATATGACGGGCCTTGCATGGGTTGACTTCTGTTATTCTGTCCAGAGAAATGCCCCTCACCTCCTTGCATAGACTGGTAGTAGTTCCCTTGCCCTGACTGACTAGTCGAATGCCTGGGACCCTGCGACGACAGACCCTTTCTGTCTCCCTGACCTGACATGTACATAGGACCGTCCATGGACTGATTCAGTCTGCTGGGGCCTGCCTGATATGGCTGGGAGCTGACCTGTGGAGGGGGTCGCTGACCTGCTCGACCCTCCTGATGGGTGCTGGGCAGGTCGCTTGGACTGGTGGGAGAGGCTGGGTGACTAGAAGCCCCTCTGGGAGGACCGGGGTGGCCGCCGCTGATGTGGGATGCCATGGCAGACTGCGGCCGATGTGACTGACTGGATGGTGCTGGACCAGCAGAAGGGTGGCTGCTCCCGGGCGGGGGAGGGTAGTCACCAGAGTCGCCAAGTTTACGCCACACAACCTGGCAGGTACAGAAGAGTTCCACTCAAAATCTGAATTGTGTGAAACAACTAATCACAGTAAGAAAACCCTACATCAGCAGTTTAAACATTTCGAAGTTCACAATTACAATAAAGCAAAACCCCTTGATAACATCTCCGTAGTCCCGGTTGCACACACAAAAAAACCGACAACAAAAAAGACACAGTAGAACTTGACAGAACACTGGCAACCATATGATTTGATAACCACCACACTGAAGAGTGTACCAGTATTTCTCAAGGTACGTTCTCAACACACACCACAGATACCATCTGGCAAGTTTTTAACACTTACATTACACATCTCCCTCACAATGGCTTTCTCTGTGTCCCCCAAGTTTTCTGTGCCCACAGGGTCTCGTGGTCGCTCCAGTTGTTCATGCACTTGCAACACCTGTACACCAGTGTACAGTCGACAGTCAAGCTAAATGGCATGCAAATTACCAAGGACACACTCTGAACCTAGTGGAAGGAGTATCTATCTGCTCTAGTTCCAAATGTTTTTCTCCCAAAGAAACACTTGAAGAAAATTCGGTTAAATATTTGCTACGGGAAAAAAAAAAAAAAAACAACAGCGGCATGCTCTTCTCTCACATATGAAAAACACTTTTTTTCCGTCTTGGGTCTTACTGCTCAAGGGTATATATATGTATGCACATAGTTAAAAATCTGAAAACTTGTCATTCTGCATGCAGCATTAACTTACTGATCCTTTTTGTCCTGTGTATTTATATTTTTAACTATTTCAGACCATATATGAAAATTAAAATAACTGTCATTTGTGTCAAAGGCAATCAACTGTTATTTACAACTGTCACAACAATGCCACTTGCACAAGTATTATTGTCCTGGCTTAAACCTAAATGCAATCAAATTAAAATTCAAAATTGGACCTGAATTGGAAATACATGTATTTCATTCATAAGCTGAAATTTAACTGGGATACTAAGCACTATATATGTACCGCGTAGGTTACTTGAATAAGTCAACTGGTCTTACAGAAATGACGAAACACAAAATTAATGCATCATCAATCATTCAGTGACGAGACATGCAAATGAGGACTACCGGAATCATATTAACATGAAAACAAACCTTCATAGCATGCACTACAGCTTCAGGTTTGTTCATCGAAAATGAAGGTGCTGTCCCTTCTCTGGCAGAGAGGCCTTGCTGGTTATCGATAGCATGCCCTAGCTTTGATTCAGAAACACAAACATGTACTTTCTTAACAAAACATGCATACACATCATACACATTACAATGAATTCCAGCAGTGCTGGTATGGTTGCAGTGGCAGGATTGGCGTGTGTGTGTGTGTGTGTGTGTGTGTGTGTGTGAGAGAGAGAGAGAGAGAGATTGAGAGACTGAGAGAGAGAATTTCATTTTTTTCAAATCCAGTGATGCTAATCTGAAATACCAAGTTACATCATTTTCAAGATGCTTTTACACATATACCGTATTTTTGTCAACTGTGTATATTTCTCGTTTGTTTACTTTAAAGGGGTTACACGTGCACTACTTTCTTGCACTCTCACTCTGCTACTGAACTTCTAAACAAACCAGTCAAAAGGTACTGCATAACCTGTCCTGAAAAAAACAGACCATGCGCCTGAACTAGCTACTTATTATCGATAGTGGACATGCTGCAATGCAGGACAAAGGCACTAGAATAGAAGTAGGCAGTGCTCACCTGGTTGAGGTCAGAACTAGTGTCCATCCTGTGAGTCGTCAGTCCATCCTGGTCAGCAGGGTGGTAGCCATCAGCCCCATTCCTCTCCACACGCTGCAGAAACAAAACAACAAGTGTGTCAGAGACTTTAGATGGCTATCCTATACACGCACATGCATACAAGCACTCTTACCAGGTTTGCATACAGTAAAACAGGAAAGCACATCTACACACATGTGTGTGTATATATATATATATACATTGTACCACCTTCATCAGAAAATATGGTCCACTCACAGTGGAATGGCAGAATAACACGTTCGGTACTTTAAGTTACATGTTATACCAAGACACATTTACCTGGGTACCATTCTTTTCATGCACCACACATGCCAGTGACTTTCTTGCTTAATGCTAACAATAATCCTGTACTCACCTGTGCAAGCTGCTTCTTCTCTTCCTCCAGACGGTGAATCTTTTGTTCCAGTTGGCGAATGTATGCCGCAGATTCTACATCCAAAAAAAAAACAAAGAAACAAATGCGTGTACTGTGGGTGCGAGAGTCCAAACCACTGAAACTTCTACAACAGTTCTGGTCCATGGAGTAAGGTAGTCAGTGCGTCAAAAACTATCCTCTACACAATCTGTGCACTGTAAGCAGAACAAGGAGTGTGTGATAAATACTGCTTGCACGCATCTACAATATGTTGCAAATGTCTACAACAGACAGAAGTAAATTGGTGTCCTGCTTAATAATAATAATAATAATAATACATAGCTTTTATAGAGCGCCGTTCTCCAACTTCAAAGACTCGCTGTGCTTAAGTTAAAGCACGCACACACACTCACACACACACACACACGTGCTATTTACATCCCCTCGGCTTACATAAAATTTTGCAGTGCAACGAACTCACGATGCACACACACAGACTTAACAGAGGTTCAGCTATCAAAGGCAAGGCGGAAGAGAAAGATCTTCAGATGCGATTTAAGCAGAGGCAGTGAGGTCTGAAGGTGGAGTTCAATTGGCGAGGAGTTCCAGACAGTCGGGGCTAAGAAGCTGAAAGAAGCTGATTGCTTTAGGACCAATAACTGTTTAAAAGTCGTGATTTTTTTGTTGAACAATAGTGTGCCAGACTGCCAGAACACATTGCCCGACAAGTATACAGGTCATTTTGAGTATGACGCCAACTTTGGGAAAGTGGATGTGGATACTTAAGTCAGGGTGTCGGGCTTGTAGAGATGTCTAGGTCTAGACAGGTCTGACCGTACTTGTACACTCGATGGGCCGAATGAAGGAAATAGCACTGTACATTTTCTTTCAGGGAACCCATGGGAACTTTACAAGTCCTATCATCAATTTCACTGTACATGTCTACCGAAGCATGCTACACTGAAAGTGAACTGTACCTCCTTGCTGAGATGGTGTTGGAGTGGGTGTTGGTGTCACCTGCCCATCACTGTCAGCAAGTGACTGCTGCTGCATCTCCTCGTGTCCTGTCATAGTACCGTTGCTGCTGCCATCCCCTTCATCTCTGTCTCCACTGATCTGTGAACCATTAGGCCAAAATTAATGTACAAAATAGTTTCAGGATAGATGGCCAAAAAAGGTTAGGTAGGCTGGTTAACCAATGCTTTAGTTGTTGTTGTTGTTTTTGTTAGGTGTGTGTGTATTACAAACGCTTGTGCACACATGTGCATCACTTTCCTGTCATTGTATGTGTGTGTACCGAGCACGAAAAATTGCTCAGGGTCACAAACAACAAGTAGGGTTGCCCAAAACGGGACACCCCCAAAAAAAAGGTTCTTATTGTTTATTCAAAATTGTTGGCCTCAATGGAATCCCATAATCGTATGCCAGTACACATAACTTTTTACCCTAACACACAAATTTATCACAGCATTTCATTTTTTTTCGTCTACCTGCCCCTTTATTCCAAACATCTGACCTCTGGTGACTACACTACAGAAAGTAGTAACAACATTTTACCATTTTGAAATTTACCTGACTGCGTTCATGATCCAGAAACAGGCAGAGTTCCTTCAGTTCCATGTTGTCATTTAGAAGTTCTGCCTGCCGGTCTTCCAGCTGCCGCAGTTTCTCTTGGTAAGCAGCCACTTCACTGTGCATAACACTCGCAGTGTATCGCCCAAACCGCTGCCATTCGCGCGCTAGTTTCCGACTCCTCTGTCGATCATCATCAAGGAAACAGCAGAGGTCACGTAACTCTTGGTTATCATCTTGAAGTTTCTGGTTGATCTCTTTCAGCCCGCGAGCCTCAAGAACGAAAATCTGGAATCGTCGGTTCACATCTTTGACCATACTGCTGTGTTCGGAGAGGAGACCTTTGTAGTCCGACTCCACTCGACGCAAGATTCTTAGAAGTTCGTCTGCTCCCTGAATACAATTATGAGAGCAGGAGTTACAAGTTTGGGACTCCAGATACAAGAACTGAAGAAAAACACTTTATGAAGCCAAAGGGCTTTCTTCACTGACAGTGAGACCCAAAGACTTACCTTATATAGATCTGCACTGTACTAAAAAAAAAACACTGATGCTAAACCAAAGGTTCCACTGAAATTCTTAATTGATTTGGCCAGTGTAAAATCTGACAGTGATGCAAGTAGATACCATGGAGATTACCAGTCAGTGTTATGTACCCCCTTCTCTTCTCCCCTATACGGTACAGAAAACAAACAGCATCATGCTATCACATGTGTACCCATAAACAAGTACATGTAAGTAAAATGAAATCACCGTTACCACAATACACATACCAGAAATCTTCAAAGCATAAATTTAACAGTCTAATTTACCCATTATAACAAATCCAACTTGTCTACCTTACGAAAAAGTTCATCATCTGAGAGTTTTGACAGTGCTGTGACAGCAGGGCTGGGGTTGAGCTGTTTGTAGGGAGGGATTCTCTCCCTGGAAGAGTTGGTGCCACTTGTTGATTGGCTGGAAATGCTGGTGGGTGTGGAAGGAGCACTTGGACGCTGATTTTCCCACTCCATGACTGACACTGTCACTGTGGCACCAGTTAGCAGCACTGTCTCGAAACTGGGTAGACCTGCAATCGATAATGTCTTACAGCGCGCTGAAAAAACTCCATGCACAGCATGCTCTTAGCACGGGGGGAGTGGGAGGGATAAGTACTAAGGTAAAATGGGAAGGTGGGGGGAGGGGGGTGTCTGCATAAGAAAAGTTCTACATGTATGAGAAACGATGGCTGAGGTGGCTCCTAAAAGACTGTGGAGGAGCTGGATTTCAAATATATGGCAGATGGGGTGAGTGAGTGAGTGAATTTTTGAGGCTTAATGCTGCGCAAGCCACAAAGACTAATTCGTGGCTGTATGGCGGCAGGGTGTTCCACAGAGCAGGGTAGAGCACTTGAAGGAGCGAGCTCCAAAGCGCTTGTTGGTGCTATTGTCATGAAACCCAGGGATGGACAAATATGCAGAAGTTTACACCAATGGTACAATGAAGTTGCTAGTCTGCAGTCTGCAAGAAGTCTGCAGTATTTCTGCTGACATTATACTGGAATATCTGTCTCAGGCATCTACAACATGAGGAAATTATGCTGGGCACAAGTGTACATCACTACATGTACTCAAAGAGAATGAATGGACGGTAAGAAGATCGCTTCTTTATCTCCTAACTGTCCACACACGAATCACATCCTGGCTGAATCAAATTCAAAATCGTCACAACACAAGACAGCACTATTACGCAACCTCGAGGCCAGTAGTCTGCCCAAGAGACAGCATAACAGAGTGCACACGCCTTGCCTAATAGTGCTGTGGAGTGCTGTCTAGTGCTGTTTAGTGGTCCCATGAGTTTTGGTAAGTCTTGTCACATAGTGTGGACAAGGGGGTGGGGGGGGGGGGGCTGTGGACAGTTAGGAGTTATCTGTACAGTGCTGACTACTGTGAAGTATTCATTATGACAGTACTCCTGCACATGTAACAGTAGTACTAGTAGAGTAATAGTACTACTGCTCAGTTGGTATAGTTCGCCTGTTAGAAGGTGCAAATGTACACCATTCTTTCACAGGGGGTGCAAATGTTACACTCCAGTCAATCACGAGGAGGGGCGATTGTACGCTCGCTGTGCAGGAGGGGGTGCAAATGTATTCTAACATTCCAACCGGTCAACTCTCGCAATATTTCCAGGCTATGGTCAGCTACCGGTGCATTTCCAGCAAATCAAAGGAAGCAGACGAAGGAGTTGTGGATATATATATACACAATTAAAACGCAATCATCTTACACAGCGATATTCCGTCAATACGTTGCATAAAGGGAAGTCAGCAGCCAAGGGACTTCACTTCGCGAGACCCAAATCTGGAGTACATTTGCAACCCCTCCTGCATAGCTGGGAGACAATCGCCCCCACTAGTAGATGACTGGAGCACATTTGCCCCTCCTGCACATGACTGGTATACATAATAACATTTGCATCCCCTACCAGGGGAACTATACCAACTGAGCAGTACTAATACACCCATTACTGCTTAACCCTTATCAACCAACGAAAGACCTTACTAAAATTTAACTTATTTAAATACATCTGACACTTGTATTTCATTCTGGATTAATAAACCTGATGCTGGTGGTTTGTTATTTTCAAGCAGACACTTGGTGTCGCAAATTATGCAACGTGTTACAACTGCCAAAAAAGTTCATCTACCTGTCCTCTGTGGGTAATCTTACATGTACTACTAATATCACAGCAGCCCTCAATCACTCAGCGTCAAGATCTTCGGCCTAATTAGAAAATCTGAAGTAACAGCAAGATATCTATATCAAATGAGATGAGACAATGATTTTGAATACGGGATAAACTTGACAGAGGAGCCTGCTGCTTAGTCGCGATCACACAAGTTCGTGAGGCCACACACGAGGTGAAGCCTGTGTCGGAATCTGGCGCAACACACTCGCTGCCTTCGCCGAGGAATTCCCTTCATTTACGAAAGAAAACGTGATCAATCTGTTAATACAATAACACTACTGAAAAGCATGTGAGCTCAGACACACTCAGATAAATCGCCAAAAGTCATTATTTTCATAATCACTGTGTGTACCTGAAAATTCGCAGCCGAGTGGGCTGGGGATTCCTTTTCAGTGTGTCATGTTCGTGGTTCCCTCAAGATGGCGTTGTTTTGGCTAGGGAATCCCCGCCAGAGGGCTCTATCAGCTGCGGTTGCGTCCCTTCGCTTCTACGGGCATTGCAGTTTCGTTTTGACGATCACTTTGACGGCCTGGGTGTTGTTCCGTTTGTCTTCTTAAATGCTAAGGTTCATGTAAGTAATGCAGTACATGTTGTGTGTCGTACCAGTACTCAAATTCGACTAGCGTTAAAATTAGGAGCTCCAACTCTGTACCGAGACCGGCACTCTCGGTAGCAACTCCGGCACTGACTCAGTGACTGGCCGGACACCCCAAACCCCCAACCGGCCCCACTCCATACCCCGCCCCGTCCCCCCCCCCCCCTCTCTCTCTGATTCCCGCGGCCAGGGCCACGGTGTGGGCAACTTTAGTAATCTTGGCAACTGCACAACGTTTTGCCACGCTTATCATGCGTTTGATCACATCAGCCGTACGCCGGGCTGACGTCATGATTGCAAGGAAATAATAATACAAATAATAATAATACATGGCTTTTATAGAGCGCCGTTCTCCCGCTTCAAGGACTCGCTGCGCTTAAAGCACACACACACACACACACACACACGCGCGCGCGCGCGCGCGCGCGCTATTTACATCCCCTCCGCTTACATACAATTTGGCAGTGCAACGAACAGACCGGACTGACCCCGTCGGCTGCCTGAGCCGGGCGGGACGCGCGGAAGCGGGGGGAGGGGGTGGGGCGTGAATTACCTTGAAAGACGGAAAAACTTGATGAAACTTCATGGCCGGGGGGGGGGGGGGGGGGGGGGCGGCCAGGGTCATCAGTCTAGGCAAACCGGCACCATGAACTGACTGAAAGCCCACCACCGGTCTTCAGTTTACTGAACGTCAGTCATCTCAGAGTCTGTACAGTGCAGCAGCCTGAGGCCGGCCTAGGCTAGTACTCCCTAGGTAAACGGCTTTCAGGATTTTGTTTTGTCAGCATTTCATTTGGCTACGCCGGCTGCCTGCCGGCTCGGAGTGTGTGTGTAGTGTGTACTGATGTGCTGGTCACTCTGTGTGTGTGTGTGTGTGTGTGTGTGTGCTGGTCAGCCACTGTGTGCCCGTGTCAGTGTGCCCGTGTGTGTGTGTGTGCCCGTGTGTGTGTGTTTGTGCCCGTGTGTGGCCGTGACGGCGTCAGTGTGAGAGACTGAGAGAGAGAGCGAGAGATACACGCAGCAATAATGAAAGTCCGAGTCACAACTGATATTCAAGGTGTTTTTATTTTTTATTACCGTAACAGTTTCAGACTTAAGTCACCGAGTCTGTATTCAACAACTTGCACGTACACATTATCTGAAAACTGAATCAGTAATGTACCTCAACCCCCCCCCCCAAAAAAAAAAATAAAAAAAAATCAGTCAAACAACTGAACAAAAAAAAACAAAAAAAAACCCAGCAACAGCAAGTGTACTGATCTGGTCTCTATCGAGTCACTAATACTCGATGGTATGGTCGTCATCAGGCATGATCAGCATTTACTCAATGATGGGAAAACTTGAAATCAATGACTGACCTAATCACTTGATCTAGTAATAAATTATTTAGAGAAACCTGGCACACTCAATCAATTCATCATCAGTTGAGAAACATTAAAATTCAAAATTCGTGTATTGCACATTGATCCTAATCAGTCAGTTTTCCACAAATCAGTGGGCCCCCTGGGCATCAGTACATCAGTTAAAGGTGCATGTGCCACACTAGTCAACTCAAGCTCAAAGATTTACACCTGGGTTACAGAAGCATGGTAAGACAGGTATGAAATTATTGCCGGCCTTACGCTGTGGCCGGGGTGTCGTTGGTACTGGACATATGAACCAATGTATTATACAGGTATGAGTCTACCAGTTATGATCGGCCATACCTGACCGTGATATCGACCATTCAGCGGTTTCAATAAGCGGCAAACACAAGTAGTAGGTCAGAAACGATTCCGAAATACCTACTTCAGCGTTGAGATGCTGACACCAGACAGCCGGCAAGCGATATTTTGGCTTCGTCCCGCAATACTGAAAAAACTATCGGCCAGGTGGTAGCGGCCATTTCGATTCGATGGCATGTATTACAAACCTACAGAGGTCTACGATAACCCTCCAGTCTAGCCCGAAAAAATCACGTGCTCTCAGGCTGGTGCACTGCACACATAGGAGCTCTGGTGTGATGCAGATTTTTCGGGCTGAAACATGAACTGAACAGGCACAGACTCTGTTGGAAACACTTTCTTTACTAATGGTCTTCAGTTCAGTTGCTCGTCCTAAAATATGATGATGATGATGATTGGCCATTTGTATAGCGCTACGAAAAGAACTTCCATGCTTAATAGACCGCTTCAACTACTTTGAGAGTCACTGAAGTTACGATACTAATAAGTAAAAAAAAACATAAAAAAAAAACAGTACAGCACAAGAGGTGTGTTCTGCATTCTCGGAATCAAACAGAATAACATTACAGAAGGTGGTAAACTATGATACAAATTTTCTAATTATTCGTTTGACTATGCGTCGGTCTGTGAATACACAGCTGAGGCTGAGGTAAGACGATACAAATTAAACTGTACATAAGATCACATTGTTTTAACAAATGCCATGGTGGCGCCGCTACACTTCAGTCAGTAAAAACAAACATTTTTAAAAAAATCAACAAAAGACAGCAACACAGCAGGTTTTACGTCAATTTTAACGCAAAAGACGCATGATGTACATGTATCTCCTAAATGCCGTTTTGGTATCTCAGTGTGCACAAACATTTACTAGTGACGTTCTCAAACGACGTGGAAGATCAATACTAGCACGCATTTTACTCCTAATACCGACGTAAACACTCGAAACACCTTATGTCGTTTGACTTTCGCTCTACATTCGCTCTAGGACTTTGAACGAGCAGACACCGTGTAAAATGGAAGAACCTGGCGGCATATGTCAGTGTATACAAGAATACAGTCTGTATCCATGTATTACCGACTGAACCGCATCTCCGCAGATGCAAATGGAACAGGAAACGTTTGTTGGCGATGAATTGAGTTTTAGGTGGAAACAATATTATTCTAAACGAACTCCAATTTCGCGGCCACCGTGAACAAAACAGGAATGTTTTTAAAGTAATCAATCATACCCTTACCGTCACTTGGTAAACTGAAAGGATTTAAGCGCCGTGGACTTGATGAACATTTAGGCTCTTTTCAGTACCAAGTGACTGTAGGCCTGCAGAAAGAACAATGGCATGCTCAAAATGAACTTGAAAGTACGGTCGGTTACACGGCGTAATTATATTCTGGTGGTTAATGAGTAACGACTGACACGCAAGGGACCCTGTGAAATCGACTACTTCGTGTCTGTGCTCGACAAAACGTCCCATGACTAGAGTTTAGACGACGAATCTGATACCGTGAACACATCCGAATCACCACAGTCATGAAGTTTACTTCACACAAATAATGCCCTTTACCCTGCTGTTAAAGTGCACCCAAACATACGACATATATTGTGTGGTATCTCTGGTACACTGACGTCAGTACAAGATACAGATGACTAGTCTGCCGTCACAGTGAAACAAAGAGAAAAAGGAAGAAAGAAACACGTCAAGTTTGTCATGTTGAGAAGAGACCTCAAAGCCCTGCGTGCGCCGTGATCAATGCACGCTTATCACAGTACAGGAAAACAAAAACCTAAACTACACGAACGGATATAAATGAACGTATTTACACAGGAATGAGATACATGTATAAATGAAAAAATTTACGTAGCATAGGAATGTAATACACGTAAAAATTAAAATATTTACAATAACATAGGAATGTAAATGCAGAACTGCATGAACGACAAAGATCCCCCCCCCCCAAAAAGAAAAAAAAAATATATAATAAAAAACCAACAACAAAAAAACCCACAAACAACAACAAAAACAACAACAACAAGAAACGGGATGGGAAATTACGTGAACACAAACACGAACTGCCTTTGTCATATGAAAGAGGGTGGGTGGCGTGTTTGCGGGTTTAACGTACTTTTCCACCACATACGGGTGATATCAACTGATGATGAGGGGGTAACAATGAAACAGCCAGCATAAATATTTGGTCCCAGCCGGGGGTATTATCATATGAAAGACATGTCTGTATACATACCTAATTTGAAATACTAGACCATACGGCAAATGTGGCTGGTACATCATTAAAAGTCAGTATCGTTTAATAAAATATGGCGTTCAGCTTTGAGAATGCGAAGCGGCCGAGAAAGGGAGAGGGGGAGGGGGGGAGGACGAAAGAGGGAAGCAACAGACGGTATCAGTTAACATTTTTTCATGAAGTAGTATACTAAGGACAATTTTACAGACTTCATCTTGCAGTATACGCTTTTCTAGAACAAGTAACTACTTTACTGGTATCCAACTAAGTTTCCCCTTGTATTAATGTCTGTTATGTTATTGACATTTCAGCGCGTTTATGGTAACTACAGTTTGATCGAAGAACGAAACTGATAATTGTACTGGGCGTGGACGCGATGTGTAGATAAAACACCCGTAATGGCCGCGTAGTTCTTCTAACAACAGTCGTACCACACGGCGGCGGTACGTAAACATTACACAGGTATTATCTCAATATTATGACTACATTTTACACACAGATGATCACGCTCGAATAATATCCGTGCTGGCGGCTGTAAAAATACCCTGCTCAATTACACCCGGCAGTCAGCCATGCATGAATGCAAATCAATAAAAATCACAAATCTACACCCACAAAATTTTTTCACAACTTCGCCAACGACCATTAGATTTAATGCATCCCGGCATCGCATATAGCGCTTACACACAATCCATAAATGGTCACGATCGTCAGTCAACCAAATGTGATGGGTGACTCTACAGGGAACGTAAACAAGACTCTGAATTTGGTCTTCAGAGGAAGGGAAAAAAACCTGCTTTCCCTTGAATGCGTGTCTGCACTGTTTGAAGCCGCAGCTGTGGTTGGACGTTGAAATGAATATCTTTGATTATGTCACGAAAATAAGTGTCGCAAAGGCAACGCAGACACAAGTAGACAGATTACTCGTGATTCGTGGCCAAAAATATAAAAAAATGTGAGCTTTCACACTAAATAGTACAGGCCAGCAATAAAGTTGAAACAGCTGTGGTTTCTGCGTGTCAAACATGCAAAAATACGCCCGAATATGTCATCAAAATATGCGGCGGGTAGTACAGCAAAGGCACAACTCTGTGAGAGATTATTCACACTTCAAAATCTTGGTTTGAATTTTCGAAGCAAATGTGGCTAAGCTGAGAAAACTCGCGCAGCGTTTCCGTAACTCTAATTTTCATCCTTTTTTGTAATGTTTTTGTTTCACCACCACCGTGCTCGTTGGTTCCTTCAGCTCAAGTTCCGAGTCACTGACTTGCACGGCGTTAAACTCTAAAAACTCGCTCACTCACTCAGTCCTTCAGCTTCACGCATGGAGGAGTTGCAAGTTGCGAAAGTTCCCTCTGCCGAAGGTTTACTTTTGGAAGCAGTGCCTTTAGGTGCATAAAATGCGACTGAGAAGATCAGTATACACGTTCAGCGTAACTGCATTCACCTCACAACCTTTACTCGTTATTACTGTTGTTTCGTGAACGTGCTTGTGTATGTCTTTCCATCTGCAAGACATACAATTCAAAACAGGCCAAAAACGTAGATAAGCTTCATCCGATTATTGTATATACTGAAACTGTATGAAGCAATTATTGCTTGCATTTCGTAATCAAAGTTTTATTGCTGTACGATACTGGCATCTTTTGGTCATGGTCAATGCATAAAGACTTCAGAGGGAAACCTGAAAGCATGTCATGTACTTATTGTTAGAATTATTACAGCTTCTTGGAACGTTCTCCCGCTGTTCCGTTTTCTCGTTATTTATCGCCGTAATATACGGCATCCTGTCTTCCCGAGAGGCCTCCTGTGCCTTCAAATGCATTTAGAATAAAAATTCTGAGCATAGTTTGAAACAGGTACATATGTGATATAATCGGTACAAAGGAAATAACCCAACAAACAAGGCCCGACATGCACTGCGAGAAGTCATAACAACTTCAACGACAAAAAGTCCTAACAATTAGTTTCAAGTACAACTGCAGTATTATTTTCCGTCTTCTAAGGTTTGAGAGACTTGGCAAAATACGAAACAGACTCCCATGTAAAAACACACAGAGAGTGGTTAAATGCGCAAATTCTTAGAAGTCCCCAAAACGGCGACTCTTCAAAGGATGTGACTAGTACCGGTAATACACGAAGTTGTTTCACTCAGTGACATACGTGGTCTGTCTTTACAAAGGAAAAAAAAAAAGAGGCAAATTTGACATTCATGTCTGTCCTTGATGTGACTAGTAATAAATGCAGTCAGTTGTTTCATTCAGACAGTGACAAACGTGGTTTCTCTTTACAAAGGAAATCAAAAGAAAACACACACAAAAAAAAAAACAACCCAAAAAAAGAGGCAAATTTGACATTCATGTCTGCCCTTGGCTTGACTGACTTCGATCCAGGGCGTATTCTCCAAGATTTATACGACCAGACGAACGGCCAGCAGTTCACAGCCGTGGACTAGATAATGTCCGAAAACAAAGAATCGATGTCTGAAGACTGACGATCTGCTGAGTCGGTATAAAGGTTAATGCCCATCATGGGTCTGATGCATGGAGGGAGACTATATTATAGACTACTCTCAGACTTAGCAGCCTAGTCTCATGGAGGGTGGGTGTTTGGGAGTTTAAGTTTAACGCTCTTTTCCACCACAAATGGGTGATATCAAAGACGGGGCAACGAGAAAAAGACCAACATAAATATCTGAACCCAGCCGGGATTCGAACTCACGACCCGAGCATTGCAAGTCCAACGCTCTACCATTCGGCTATCCCGGCTCCCCGCAGTCCAGTCTCAGACCTATGACGTCGGGACCCATCAGTTTATAGCGTTTTGTCCCACCGACTTGCCGTAGTATCCGCCTATGCATCTCGAACTAACCATTTAGTCTCAGCTTAGTCAAGCTGACTATACGAGTTTATGCTAAAAACCAGTAGTGGATAAAATGGTTTGCTACTGTTCCGCTACTGGGCACCCTGTTTCGCGGACTTGCCAAATGCACCAGTAAGCAATGCTTACAAGAACAAAACTCGCACAAAAATTATCATTGTTACCCATGTGTGGCAACTGAACCAAATACCTGAGGTAAAAAAATTTTTTTTTTTAAAAAGCTACAAATTTACCGGGTAAAAAAAAATGGCACGTGACTGACACTATCAGTATCACATATCATCACGTTCAGGCAGGAAAAGTTTGTCACATGGACTTTGATTGACAAATTGGACAGATCTATCCGACACACTGGGTCCAGCCACTGTCGATAGTGACGGCAAAAGCACAAAAAACGAAACCGTATTTCAACGACAAGACCCCCACACAGTGGCCAGTCCATTTCCCTTCAGGAACTTTTCAGACTGAGCGTCGTCCTCAACCTGATCAACCAGAAATACGTCTGTAAGTTCCGTGCAAAGCAAAAGTTCTCATTTCAAGTCAAAGTGAGAGAGGGTTAAATCGTTTCTGGCGTCAGCAGCAAGGCGTTTAGCTGCTGGTGGTTCGGATGAGTGTGAGAAACTCCTCCCTCGTCTTGGGGTCGTCTCTGAACACGCCCAGCATAGTGCTCGTCACTGTCTTGCTGTTCAGTTTCTGCACTCCTCGCATCACCATGCACATGTGGCTGCACAAACACGCAAAGACAGAGAAAATGTTAAAAAGTGGTGACTTTGACTCGTGTACAGCACGCACTGACGCACGCACGCACGCACACACCAAGTGCTCCGCGCATCACCAAACACATTACAGTGATTATCATGATGGTGTAAATGCACAAACGCCCAAAGGTAGAATGTACTATGCAGAATCGTGAGTCGCGCGCGCGCGCGCACACACACACACACACACACACACACACACACACACACACACACACACACACACACACACACACACCTGTGCTCCGCGCATCAACAAGCACATTATAGAGTGATTACAGTGAATGCACAAACCGTGACGCCCAAAGGTAGAATGTACTATGCAGAATCGTGACTGAGAATGTCGAACAGCGCGCGCGCGCGCGCACACACACACACACACACACACACACACACACACACACACACACACACACACACACACACACACACACACCCTGCTAGTACCCTCCTTGCGGGGTCAACGAAGAGCAACCTGAACTGCCTTCTTACTTCCTCTTACTAAGGCTGCGTTGGTATAGTTCGCACCGTTGTGTTATTTGCACCTGCTGTAAATGCGCTGCGACCGTCTAAACAACATTAGCGACTGCACCATTACCACAAGGTAACCCCAACCCTAAATCTAAACCTAACCCTAACCGGCCCTAAACCTAAACCGTACTAAGCAGGCTATAACAACTCTACTATACGAGCGTGGCTGCGTTGGCATAGTTCGCCCAATACGGCCCAAGGGTGTGAACTATACTCACTGAGGTTTACTAAGACACCGGGTAACGGCTGTGATCAGTTGGGGGCAAGAACTGGCGGACAGACACACAAGAATAATACACACCTAGCTTCAATAACAACTCCCACCCCAGACGGTTGTACTGCTTCTGTGATGGCCACTGCTATCTGCTTTGTCAACCGTTCTTGCACTGTAAACAGAACAAAGTCCAGATGGAATCACGACTCAGTTTCCACAAATGAAAAACAGACGCGAGGAAAAGCAAAAAACAATGGAATTAAGGGGGTTGGGCTCGGGTGGGAGGGTGACAGGCATCAACACGTGAGAACGAGGTCCGCGTTATGGTCGCACTGCATTCTTGTGCTTTAGTCTTTAAAAAAAAGTGCTGCAACGCACTTAATACTTAAATGGCATCTAAAGCCCAGAAAGTGCCAGTATCAATGACATTATACCATATGTTTTGTTACACCTCTCTCTCTCTCTCACACACACACACACACGCACAAACACACATACACACTGACCTTGAAGCCTTCTGCTGAATACTTCGACAATCCTGTAAAAATAAAACATAATGAAATTAGTACAGAAAGCACACACACACACACACACACACAAACACACACACACACACACACACACAAACACACACACACACACACACACACACACACACACACACACACACACCGTCTGACTGCGAACATACGCGGTGCATACAGTGCCAAAAAAAAAAAAAAAAAAAAAAAAGAAGAAAGGCTTAGTACGATTTTTGATCGGTATGGTGAAACACACTGCTAAACCCTTTTCTCTTGAGCCATAGTAATAGAAATGCGTTATCCTAGTATGGCAATATTTTTGTGGCTTCTTCTTGAGGGTGAGTGGGCGTTTGAGGGTTTAATGTCCTTTATTTTTCACCACATATCACTGATATCAAAGACGGGGCATATGTGTGTGTGTGTATGTGTGTGTGTGTGTGTGTGTGTGTGTGTGTGTGTGTGTGTGTGTGTGTGTGTGTGTGTGTGTGTGTGTGTGTGTGTGTATGATTTGCAGTGTGTTCATTGCGTGTTGGGTTTAGTTCGCGGCGCTTTGAGCCGATTCATGAAATTGGGTAAAGCGCCTATACAATAGTCACTAATATCATTATTATTATTTAGTAGTAAATCAATAAAAAAAAAAATGTCGTGGTCCTACAACGCACAAGTGGAAGTTATTTTCAAACAGACAGTCAGGTGTACGGGAGTTAAAAGACTCAAGAGTTACAAAAGTCTCAATGCATATGACAGGCATACAACAGCGTGTGGAGAACTGTTCATCGAATGCGCTGTGTGCATCAGAATCAGTCACTTGGGTCACAATATAGCATCTGAGATCATTGTGGTGATTCTGGCCGGCGTCAGTATTAGCTGTAGACGGATACCGCGTTCTGAGCAGACGACGGTATTTGGTTGCGGACTGAGGACTAGCTAGACGGCACTGATTGGTGGCTATTTTTAGAAGCTTTGTCTAGGCCCAGTCTGTTCAGGAATGGATCTGTTTCTCTACTATTAGAAGCCACAAAGTCACGAAAACTGACGCAATTGCCAAAGGAAACACACTTCTATCTGGCGCAAGAGCTTTGAAAGCGACAGTTTTCCACCTCAGCGGCGATACGGGAATAGAGGCTTTAACAGTTACAGTCTATCCCTACATTCAGGTCAGAACTCAGCCCGAAATATCCACATCAAAGCTGAGGTGACCTTCAGGCTGCACACCAGAAAGCACGTGATTTTTCGCAGAGTAAGCTGAACTTATCAGACCGATACGCCGAGATCAATTAGAAAAACACAGCAACACGCTCGATCGTTCGCTAAATACGTCCTCCCTTTGATTTACAGTGGGAACCGTGAACGGAAATCCATATTGATACTGGGCTCGACCGACTGCTAACAAGCCCACGTTCCCTTCATTTGTTCTCTCCCTGGAAATACAAACAGGTCGTCATCGATTCCACAGCGTGCAGCGGCCATTGTAGGCGATTTACTCATTTAGTTGAATGGTTGCTGTAGAAGTTCGGTTACCGAGTGGGTGGGTGGATGTTAACGTCCTTTTCCAACAAGTACACGCGATATTAAGGACGGGGCGACGAGAAAAAGACCATCGGAAATATTTGACCCCAGCCGGGACGGTTTCCGAGTGGACTTTACATGGTGAATGAAATTATTGTTGACTCCTCGTATATATCATAGGTATTTTGGTCAGTTCTGTGAAAGCACTCTGGGTTTTTGTTGTTGTTGTTGCTGCTGCTGTTTTTAGTATTCATTGTTCGTTTCTCGGATCTAGTCTCTAGTTTTATTTTGTTACAGAAACGTTAGTTTCAGTTATTTCTGATTAGTCGATTCATGATATCATGGTCAGCTCTCTGTATCCCCATTCCTGTTCGTTTGTGTTTCGGTGAGTCAAGAACATTAGCAGTGGATGCCGTTGGTGATCTATGATGAACCTTATTATCTATGTGCATGTGTGTCCTTCGCGTTTCAACGTCGTAAGTGCAGAATCTTAAGGAAAACTTCAAGCTGACGGAAATTGCATCAGACATCTAAGTTCTCCCACAAACCTACGTTCCCAGAGTTTATCTCAGTCCCAAATTTTGAACCTGAAGTGACGAAATACACTACAGCGAACTAGGCATACCCAGGTAGAATCGAGTGACTCCTCCTCCTGAGAGTGGCACAAATATTTAACAAACCGAGCGGAAACAATTGATGGTCCGCCCACTCCCCAAAGTCTGTTTTCGAACCAAAAATCCCCACCCCCAAACTTCAGCCAACAATATCCCAGTATCATGTCCAATCCATGCACTGCAACTTATTTGTGAGCAAACATTTCGGACACACGCAAGCCCCAAAGCGTAATAGACAACATGGTTTCCACTTCACTTTTCTATTCAAAGCTTTTTCTGGTCTTTTCTCGAACAAACAAAGCATTGCTGCGAGAGCGGCCATTTTCGGTAGCCATATCGGGGCACAGGAAAAACGGGTGCACATTCTGTACACAGGCGCTAATGGTCAGCTAATGGAAAACCGCTACAGAGAATGAGAAAGCATTGATTTTCTTTGGTGGGTCTCTGAAAGATATTACATGTTACAGGTACGACTGACGGTAAATCATAGCACATTCTGCAACCTCTGTCCGCGGTTGATTCTGACCGAATCCGGCGGCGAAATAACTCGCATAACTCAAATTTGTGGAAATAATCTACATTTTGATAAACTGATGAACAAACTAAGTACAACTCACTCTTACATAGCGGTGTTGCAACTTTTGTTTAAGGTGGGAAGGGTTACTGACGAGAAAGGGATAGGGAAGAGTGTTTTTATGATGGTAAAACCACAGTCTGCGTCTGGACCAGAGGGACCTCTATTCTGTGCATCAGTTCCCGCAGCAGGGTGGCCGAAATCTGGTGTGATTTACCCTAGTGGAGAGGTGGCGCAGTGTCAGACCAATATGACAGGCCATCTAAAATGGTTTTCGTGCTGCCCAGCGAGGCGAGAACAAGACACTACAAATGGCCGCAAAACCGTGCCGTTTTTAGCAACAGGGTGTGTGCGTAACATAACGCTATAAAGTCATTAGGCTTCGACTGATCAAATTAACACTAACAACCACTTCTGTCTGGGATTGGCCACCTGCTCAAGTTGCAGGCCATCGACGTAAAAATGTTTCGCGGCTACTATGAATTATGCATACGAGGAAATAAAGACATTTCCTCGAGTAACGATGGGTTGGGCGGCTGAATAGGCACAGTGCGTGGGTGGGGTGTTACGAGAAGTTATTAAACACACAAAAAACAAAGCACAAAAAATGCATCCACAATGAAACATGATCTGCGCTTACCGTGCAAGTTTGCTGAGACCCAGGATCCTGTTGTTTGGAAGGTACCCTATAGAAACCTGCGCCACAAGAAAACAAATTAATAAACGACATCCCACCACAGAAATTTTGAGCTAAATGGCCTGCTGTGTGTGTACGTGCGTGCGCGCGCGCGCGCGCGCGTGTGTGCGTGTGTGTGTGTGTGTGTGTGTGTGTGTGTGTGTGTGTGTGTGTGTGTGTGTGTGTGTGTGTGTGTGTGCGCGCGCATGCGTGTGCTGATGATACGATTCCCTCTGACTTTACTTGTAGTGACATTAGAAAGCCAAGGGAAGGTAACTCTTCAACCCCTCCCCCACCCACCCCCCTCCGGTTCAACAGAACATGCAGTCCCAAGTGCATGTACACTCAACGTGAAGGCTCCACACTAAAGTTAGTTACCATGATTCGACGCTGAAACAGCAACAGTGCCTTTTTCGCAAACGTTTACATTCCGTAAATGCAATACAAAAAAGAGAATAATATACTAACCTACAATGGCTACACGCATCAAACTTTCAAATAAAACACTGCTAAGGCAATTAAAGTGACAAAAAAGTCTAGGTGACTACGTTGCGTCGTTATTATTAGTACTGAAGCACACCTTGCCCATAAAAGGCACCAGATGGTGTTCACATAGGGAGAACATTTCGATGTCTTTGACGATGACCATCTCGTCGTGGTCTTCATCAAACACTGCATCATTCAGGACATCTGCAAAACGAAATGAAAATAAATAAATAAAAGAAAATTTGAAAATCCAGGACTATATGCCGGTGATGAACTATAAACGACTATCCAGTATCCAATGACGTTTGCTATAACTGGACAGGACTGACGGACGCACAGAAACTGCCGCTGTAGTTTATGGGTAGAAATATAAAAGAAAAAGAAATATTTCATACTGTCCCTTCCTATCTCTCTCTCCTCTCTCTCTCTCTCTCTCTCACACACACACACACACACACACACACACACACACACACACACACACACACTCAGACACACACACACACAAAAACGCACGCACACACTCCACTTGAAACACTGGAATGGGACACTGAGAGAGAGAGAGAGAGAGAGAGAGAGAGAGAGAGAGAGAGAGAGAGAGATGGCTTTGAAAATGTACTTCATGCACAGGTAACTGCCCTCTAAGTTGTGTGTGCAGATAAGAACTGCGTTAAGTCAGATGCGTACGTTTTAAAGTTCACGTTTGCGCCCTATTTTGTATGAAAAAGAAAAAAAACACTGACCCCAAAGTCGACCCACTGACTATGTGTGTGCACATGTTTTCAGCTGTAACTAAGTAAGACAACTTGGTAGAGGAAATTTCTTTTACTCAGTGACGCAAAGCGGCCACTTAGACGCAGCTGGGACTTGTATTCAGTACAATAGTTTACAACTTCCGTCACGCCTCTCATGGTTCAGTAGTAGAAAATATGGCAGCAAGGTGTTCGTGTATTTTCGTTCCTACAACTTGAATTCACAAAGAATGAAAGATATGAACGATAGATTTAAAAGCCCAACTTTAAGGGAGGTAACTGTCGCTTACTTGGGATTTTTTCTTAAAACGAAAATTGGTAAATTGGTAGAAAACCCTCCCAACGTTCTCTCTAGTTTAAAACACACACACACACACACACACACACACACACACACACACAAACACACACACACACACACACACACACACAATGCAGCTCATACCAATTGTCCATATGTCGCAAAAACGCTGACAAATACGCTGTAATCAAGCATTTAATGCGAATACCAGACCTATGTTCGACACGACGGAACTACCAATGGACTTTACGTTCTCTTATCTAGAACAAATCGAGTAATTATTCTAAATAACAACGTTCTGGCTGGCCTGATAAGTTCCTGGCCTCCTGTTACTAGCTTATCTGCACCAGAAGAACTATTCGCCGAAAAATGTTACCTTATAGCTCTTTTCAGCAAAGGCGCTGGCTGGCTGCTCAATTTATTGAAACATTTCCACGGTATTTACCTATTCAAAAAATATAACAGCGCGGGTTCAAAGAAAGCCGCAGTTCTCTAACAGTAGAAGCCTTAAAGTTCAGAAAACGGTCGCGATGTCCAAATGGAGTATCACATCACATTCGGTAAACAGCCTCAGAGCTTTGTCTTCCCGCATCCGTTCACCGCGCATCCACATGTCGTTATTTTAAGTAAAGCTGCTTCCAGTCTATAATTTAGCCCTCTCTAAGTCTTGCGCACAGCACGGGTTCAGTTAGGGACAGCGCGTAGGCTACCTCAGGTTTGAGGTGGAATTTTCAGACTGAAGCATGATCTGGCTAAGAAATGAACACTTAAACAGAAATAACTGAAAGTTATACACGTACATAACTTCAAAGGAGACTCGCCACTGAACACGCTAATTTTAGTTTTCACCAAGCGCCGCACCGTTTTAAACTCTGAAAAGCTTACTTTCCATCTGGAACTGGTCGATGGTCTGCTTAAAAGCTGCCCAGAAAAGCCTACCCACTCCTGGAAACGCCTGGTAACATCTGCTGCAATACCGAAAGAACTTCTGTCTCCAGTCTTTTTCACGGCGTCTTGAAAACAGGAAAGCAACGCCGTGGTAATGGTCCTCATCCATTTGCAAACTACCTTTCCAAATATAGCAGACATTAAGCCGCGTGGAAGAGATAAAATGAATACATAAACACTTGCGCTGGAGAGCCTTTTTCTTTCAGCTACGATCGAAACTGTCTGGTCGTCTTAAGACCATTTCCTTTACGGAGGGACTTTATTAGCCTGAGGCATGCATATTCTGTTTTACAGCTGGATGCCCGTCATGTCTCTCAGTGACGAGTTCTCGAGTGCCAACTCTTGTAAAACTAAACTGCACAATAACAAACACGCTTTAAGTTTTCTTCTTCTTCTTCTTTTAATTCTTCAGCCAAAATCTTGTGGCACTTTACTTCGTAAAACCTCCATTAGCTTGCAATTTGCATTCGTGTCCACGATGTATTTGTAGCAGGGCGAGCGCTCAAGAGTGCCCGCCGCCCGACCTGCCTTCTTTGTATTCATTGGCTTGGGAGACCCCGGTGACTTCCCACCCACAATCTAGAGGCGCTGGATCAATGATCCCGGGCGAGGGGCAATATGCTTTGGGCGTAATGGTGAATGGGTATTCAGTGGCCGCTACAGAGGGTCCGTGCTGATTCTGTTAAGCCCTACACATCGATTCCACATCTCGGGAGACCGATCGACAGCTCCAAGGAAGTCATACTGATTGATCCTCTCCACGTGAGGGGGGAGGGTGTCTGCTGAAGCGAGAACATGCAATCAGCGCCTCTTATCCTTTGTAAGCGAAGCCGTAAGTCCCTTCGTCATGATTAAGAGCGGCAGGCAGAGGTCATGTTTAATCATAAATCCTGAGCGCTTGTTCCGTTTTATTCCCGATGATTCTGGCTATTTCTAGCTCACTGCGGAGGTGGTCTGATGGTGTAATAAATGAGAAATAATGAGAAAATCATGAAAAACACGAGCTGCGCCACTATAATGTAAAATATATACTGTCCATTTCGATTTCAATTCGTGTTACATATAATTCTGGGTTGGCTTTCTTTTTGTCTTGGTTTTGTTCGTTCAGTTGTTTTGGCTTTTTTAAAAATTATTTTTGTTGTTGTTGGTTTTTTGTTGTTGCTTGTTTGTTTTTGTTTGTTTTGTTTGTTTGTTTTTTTTGGGGGGGGGGGGCGGGGGGGGGGGGGGGGGGGCTGATTTATGTTGAAAAAGATAGGCGTAAAACATTAAAAGTAAAATAAGCAGTGGCAGTTCAAACTGTATTGAATCGAAGGTGCAGTCAGAGACAGAGGCAGTTATCAAATGTCATTAAACATACAAAAGATTTCAAAATGGTGTGTGTGCGCGTGTGTGTGTTTTGTCACTAAGCGTCTTTCTCCCGCCAGTGGTAAAATTCCCATCTAACCACACACACACACACACACACACACACACACACACACACACACACACACACACACACACATTGCTTTAGCAGGCCACTTTACATTTCAAGCCTGATTTAACATGCAACAGAGGAAAAAGAAAGAAGTACAGTAGGAAGACTGACTGACTGCAAAAATACTGAACTCAGCCACTACTGAACCCACACTACCTATTGGTCCAATAAAAGAATGTGTTTTACAGCCCTATGTCACATTATAATTCTTTATATTGTGAATTTTGGTGATCAGTGCTGTACATTATGTAGATGATTCACCACAGTACCTGCCTAGCACGCACTGCTCCCCCCCCCCCAACTCAGTCCCTCCCCCCTCATACACACACACATTTAACAGGCAAGAGGACAAAAGCCTGATTTAACACACAATAGAGAAAAACAAAAAACTAAAATAGGAAGTCACTGTCTGCAAAAATACTGAACTCGGCCACTAAAACACCTGGCCAGTTGTGGAACTCATTCAATTTGCATTATTAACCATTGGTACACTGTAACTCAATGTTAAGTGGCACCATACAAAATGATATGTGAACTCTCACACTACATACTAGTCGAATTAAAAAAAAGTCTTATATACATTCCTATGCCACATTATAATTATTTATAACATATAATTATGTGAATTCTGGTGATCAATTCTGTATATTATGTAGATGATGGACCACAACACCTGCCTAGTAGGTACTGCTCCCCCTACCCCTCATGTTTTGTGCGAGTACACACACACACACACACACACACACACACACACACACACACACACACACACACACACACACACAGATTTCGCGGGCAATAGGACAAAAGCCTATTTTCACACGCAGTAGAGAAAAACAAAGAATTAAAGTGAGAAGACTGACTGCAAAGATACTGAACTCAGCCACTAAATACCTGGCTGTTAGAGGAACTCATTCAATTAGCATAAATACCATTGGTACACTGTAACTCATTGTTAAGTGGCAGCATTTAAAATGACATATGAGCTCTCGTACAACCTGTTGGTCCAATTAAAAAAAAAGTGTCATACAGTCCTATGTCAAATTGTAATTCTTTTTATCATACATATGTGAATTTTGGTGATCAGTGCTGTATATTATGAGATGATGGGTCACAGCTCATATCTAGAACTAGTAGACAGCATGTCTTCACCCCCTACACACACACACACACACACACACACACACACACACACACACACACTGTGACACCTTTGTAAGCAAAGACGTCCGGCTGAGCATCAGCAGTAAATACTGCCATTCTCTCTCTCTCTCTCTCTCTCTCTCTCACACACACACACACACACACACACACACACACACACACACACCTTTGTAAGCAAAGACGTCCTGAGCATCAGCTGTAAATACTGCCATTCTCTCTCTCTCTCTCTCTCACACACACACACACACACACACACTGTGAGACCGTGACCGAGGGGGAGAGGGCCTCGGAGAGGGAGGAGACAGAGGCACAGAGAGAGATAGAGAGAGAGCAGACGTGGAGAGCCCGACTGAGAGAGAGGCTAAACGTGATTAAGCGTTTA
This sequence comes from Batillaria attramentaria, assembly GCA_018292915.2. Classification (NCBI taxonomy): domain Eukaryota; kingdom Metazoa; phylum Mollusca; class Gastropoda; family Batillariidae; genus Batillaria; species Batillaria attramentaria. Next base: position 504,166 of record JACVVK020000225.1, read on the forward strand.
CCTTGTATCCGTTCTTGGTAGCCTTTTGTGAAGAACATTAGGGCCTTGGCCGCTCTCTCGGGGGTTTTAAGCAGACCCTGCCTCTGTGTGTCTTCGCCCAAGTCTTGCAGAATGGCTTTGTAGTGTTTCGCCATATCAGCTGTCAGGGCAGCCTCTGAGTCCGGTTTGCGCTTGGCTTGGTCCTTTTCTTTCACGATGCCGTCTTGAAGCACGTACTTAGCGGAAGGCCTGTCGAGGCTACTGGCTTCCGGCCCTTGGCCAAGGCTCGGGTGCTTGACCATTGTCAACCTTCGTAGTTTCTCTTCCAACTCCATGTCGGGATCGGGCAGTCGCGGCGCTTGAACCTCGCCGTTGGCATTTTTCGTGTTGTCAGCTGCTCCAGACATGATGAGAATACGAGCGTCGCTACGATTTAGAGAAGTTGTACGGTGCTTGTCGTCGAGTCGAGCCTCTGTTCGCCAGAAAGCGTAAAGATCCGCGTGTGGCAGTCATCTTATAGCCGTTGTTGTGTTGCGTCACGACCCCTGTCGCCGGCGCAGACGACAAGCTTTCCCAGACCGCTGATTGGTCAATCGTTTACTCTAGTACTGCGCGCGCGACCGCTCACCTGTGTAAGCGGCCTTCGCGCCGCCAGGCATGCAGGTAGAGTTGAGGTGTACTTAGTGCTTCACTGACACAAGCGTAATTCGGTGGGTTGTGTAAACGGAGACTTAAGTTCCGTTTCCATGTAACCGGCAAAGACATCCGTCAATCCGTCAAACCGTCACTTGCTGGAAAAACGGATTGCCGTTTGACGGGCTGTCTGTTTCCATGTTCACCGTTTATACCGCCAGCCTCTCTGTTCGTCAACTGGGAGGTGCAATAGATTTCCCGCCATATTTTCCTTTTTTTGTGTGTGCAAGGGTGGTTCAACAGGGTGTTTTGGTGGTGTTTTGTTTTTGGTTGCTGTAGTTGTCGTCGGCTGCATCATACAACATGGGGTGTTGCCTCACAATATTAATAAGTTTCTCTATGACACCGGCGTCGTATTTTCCATTCTTCATGTTGAAAAATGAAAATGGCGGGAGAATATAGCACAGAGTTTTCTCCGAGAATTATCTCCCATCACCCGGCACGGCAATCCGTTTTTGCTTTGGAACGGAAGAGCAACCGTTCGCCATTGCCGGACATGTTAAACGGGCAGATTAACGGATTGACGGAACGGAACATGGGTACAGTCGTTCTTTTTCTTTACTTGTTCGTTAGTTTGCCGGTTTGCCGGATGCGGTTTGCCGGTCAGCAAAAACGGATGCATGGAAACGAGCCTTTACACGTGTCAGATAAGATTAGGACATGCATGGCCCCATTCTCTGGTCACCATAGCTGAGAGAACATCTTATTCAAGATTACACACACATGCGCCAGCGTGACAGTTCACGTGTTTAGTAACCTCCAGTGTCTTCTCAGTCTGTCACGTGTAGGTCGGCATGCTATTGTTTCTAATCTCGGGCCGGCTTTACTCCAGTATTTCAGTGATAACTGATGTTCATTTCCGTTTTGTTTGTTTTGTTGTCGCAGTTATTGTTGTCAAGTTGTTGTGTGTCTGTATAGAAATTTTCGCTCCGGCAAAGATCAACAAATCAAGCTCTGAAAAGTACTGTCGCACCCAGTAACTTGAACAGCATTTGCGTTTTTGATACCGCAGAAGTGGTGTGATTCACCGCAGTCATTTGTTATTGATCAATATTCCTTTGGACATTTTCTCTTCCAGTTAGATCGTGTCCGCTCCACACCCTCCTCAGTCTCTAAACACTGAGAGAGGAGGCGCCCGGCGCCCTCCCCCTCCCCCCCCCCCCAAAAAAAAAAATCAATAACAGCAAGGAGAGGCTGTCTCACTTCTGGTAAACCTTACAATGGGCTTTGCGCATTCCCTCAGTCTCTGTCTGTCCGTCTGTCCGTTCCTCTCTCTCTCTCTCTCTCTCTCTCTCTCTCTCTTTTGGGAAGCCGGGGTGGCCGAATGGAAGAGCGTTGGACTTCTAATGCTCTGGTCAGGAGTTCGTATCCCGGCTGGGGCCAAATATTTGTGCTGGTTTGTTTCATCGTTGCCCCGTCTTTGATATCACCCGTACTGACGTGGTGGAAAAGGACGTTAAACCCCAAACACCCACCCACCCACCCTCTCTCTCTCTCTCAGTGTGTGTGTGTGTGTGTGTGTGTGTGTGTGTGTTCCCACTATTTCCTGTGCCAGGAGTTCAAAGAAAGGACACAAACACATAAACATTTCCGAAACAGCATTTAGCTCGCATAATTCATGATACCGGACCGACCTAGCCGACACCCACGGACGTAATAACTTACAGTGTAAGATCCGCCTTTACGGCACTAACGAGCGAATGAAATGTTATGTTCTCCGACTTACAAAACTCTGTTCTGAGTAAGGTCTACCGCCACCGCCTCGACACTGCCCGTGCCTGTGCCTGCCCCACATGAAATTGCAGCAAGGGTGGGTGGGTGTTTGGGGGTTTAACGTCCTTTTCCACCACATAGGGTGATATCAAAGACGGGGCAACGATGAAAAAGCCAGCACAAATATTTGGCCCCAGCCGGGATACGAACTCACGACCCGAGCATTAGAAGTCCAGCGCTCTACCATTCAATTTTTATTATGCATGACAGACATACCAGACAATTTTGATTATGCATGATGATGGAGATGAGGATGATGGTAAGATGATGCTATGGAGGTCCGTGTGGTTTGGGACTGAGGGACAGGGCCGCATTCCACGCTTCCTGTCATAAATATCCCGGCATTAACCAGGCCCGGGAACTACGGCACCTGCGGTGCCGGCCGTGTAATCATCCACATCATAAGACATGTCATACTAAGGGAAGCGCCCCCAAAGTCGCACCCGTGAAGTGAGTGAAACTCGGCTGTGTGGCAACAGCCTCCCCATCGGGCCCATAGCACACCCGCTCTGGGTAGGAGCCGACCTAGGTAGGAAAAATCCCGCTTGCCTCGGCTGGGACTCGAACCCAGGTCTCCCGGTCCATGATCCGAAGTGCAAACCACTACACTACGGGGGCCGGTCTTAAGTCTTTTTCTGGGATCGACATCCTTTCTGTAAAGAAAAACAAACGAAATAAACTTCCAACGTGAACTGTTTGTAGTGATGTCACTACGTCCGCTACAAAACAGGTGCGTGCGAGTGAACTTTCCCCGTGGCCTTCCCACAGAGATACGTCACGTGAATGGCTACGTGTTACGGACAGGAAATGGTGGACGTGACCGACATCAAACTGAAATCAAGTTCTTCGGATCAGAACAGAGTAATGTTATCACTCAGGGTAGGCACAGACTTGGATATTATGCAAACAATCAGTTAGCGCTCGTACACGTGCGTTTGTCTCACTGATCTCACACACTATCGGTATTATCTACACTGAAGGGTGTCGCGTTCGGAGCCTCGTGTTACTGTCCTTACGAGGTCACTTATCGTGACATAAGCAGGTTATTATCTTACAGAGACAACTTCCGAAAGTCAGTATATTGCCGTCGGGTAAGGGAGGTAGCTAGAGGTTTCGGAAGATTCAGCCTCTGTGTATACAGAGTTGAAGGCCGGAGTCAGTCATAACGCGTGTTTCAGTTTTTCCGTAATTACTGTACCAAGACTAACGCCATGAGAGGTTTTTATAATTATTTGTTTGAATCATTCTGTCTGATCTACGACTGTAGTCGTAACAAAATTTCAGCGGTCCCCACAGCTGCACTACGACTACAATCGTAACAAGATTTCAGTACGTCCCCACTGCCGCGCTACGACTGTGGTCGTAACAAGATTTCAGTCCCTACTGCCTGGGGGAGCCGGTGTAGCATCCGGTCCGGTCCCCCCTCTGAAGTAGTCCCCCGGGGGACCAATTCGTGGCAAAAACTGCTCTATAATGGTCCCCCCCTTAGACATCCAGCCTCGTTTTCGACTGGTCCCCCTGGGCGATTTTGGTCCCCCCTCGCATCCAAAATAGGCCCCCTCTCGAACTGGTCCCCCTCTTTTCTAACCAATGTAGAGCTATGTCAGTATTTATTTTTAACTTTATTGTTACAAAACTTTATTGTCCCCAAAAGCACAGGGCCATAGGAACATTTTTTTTTTCTTTTTTTTTCCCGATTTATGTGCTTGTTGTTATTTTTGTGTGTGTGAGATATATTTGTTTGGTTGTTGGTTCTTGTTTCTTTCAGTTGTTTTTTTGCATTGGTTCTTTTTTTTTTGTTTTTGTTTATGAGATGGTTGTACCGAATACTAAACATTATTACTAGAATTTCAAACAATAAATAAATAAGTCAATCAATATTCTCTCTCTCTCTCTCTCTCTCTCTCCCCCCCCCCCCCCCCACTCTCTATCTCTCTCTCTCTAGCAAAACCTGAAATAGACATTTACGTTCTTTGACAAGAAAAACTTTATTTCAAAAGGTATGTCCAGTCAAACTGTGTCAAAGAAACAAGAAATGAAACAAGAAACAGTTAATGAATAGCAAAGAGTTGCAACAGAAATTGTTAACCAGAGCGCTGTGCACTTTATAACGCAACATAAATGTAAATTAATAAATTGTTAATCGCACATCTTGTCCTGAAATGAGCAAAATAATAACAATAGCAAAGTACAAAACAAACTTCTACCGTACTGTCTTTGCATGAAACGTCATCGAATGCATGAAAGTCCACATTTCCTGTCAATTTTTTTAAACTGGAAATAGCATTTAGAGAATAACATCAAAGACCAAGTATCTAATATTTTCTATACAACGCCATAGAAAAATATTTCTTCAAAATTAAGTAAGTGTCCATGACATGAAAACTAGTTGCCACCTTTGGCTTTCAGCGTACTTCAAGTAGACAGTCAAGACTGAGTACCAGTGTCTCAAATCATGACGCTTGAAACAACAAAAACAGCAGAAGACTAACAGTTCTGGTCTAAGGAGTGACACAAAAAACAGGAGCAAAGTGATGTCCAAGATTCATTATATAAATTGCTCTGTCTGTTTTCAATGGGGCCGATTGCCAAACTGGCCCGTATTTCAGCCACCTAGGTTGTCGGCCTGGAGCCTCTCTTGTGAACACATACACGGGCGTGTCCAAGAGGGTGGCTGCAGCAAATATCTCAACCTCGGTGGCCCAAGTACGGTCGTTTCTCATGTTTGATGTCGCGACGTAATTTTCACGTGCGCTCGTTCCGTAGAAGCGTTTGTCATTCTTTTCAATCCAATCGCAAATGATATTTCGGAATTCCTTATATTTCGACTCAGTCCCCAAAACAACAAAGCTCACAGACCGGAAAAAACAATTCCCATCTCCTTTTACGCTAACGCTATCGAGAGGTGTAGCCGTAATGTCAACTTCAACACTTTCCCTTGAGGGGTGCCGCCTGAAAAGTCTGGGGAAATTCAAACTGGAGGCCCGATCCTTTTGCCAGGCACCATCAACGGGGTGGAACTTCATTCTCAATGGCGGCTGGCAAGAGGGGTCAGCCTGTGGATGATAGGAGGGGTCAGCCTGTGGAGCATGGGAGGGGTCAGCCTGTGGATGATAGGAGGGGTCAGCCTGTGGATGATAGGAGGGGTCAGCCTGTGGAGCATGGGAGGGGTCAGCCTGTGGAGTATGGGAGGGGTCAGCCTGTGGATGATAGGAGGGGTCAGCCTGTGGAGCATGGGAGGGGTCAGCCTGTGGATGATAGGAGGGGTCAGCCTGTGGAGCATGGGAGGGGTCAGCCTGTGGATGATAGGAGGGGTCAGCCTGTGGAGCATGGGAGGGGTCAGCGTTGTCCTGTGTACGATCATGGAACAATTTGACGTTGCTGATATTGTAGAGATTCTTCAGTATTTTCCCACTTTTAGTGTTCTTCAGTTGAAGTCGACCCTTCGGCAACACACTTATGACCTCATATGGCCCGACGAATCTTGGTGCCATCTTGCCTCCCATTCTGTGTACTCGTGCAGCATTGATGATTAAGACTTTGTCTCCGATGCGGAACCCGTGGTCATATGCACGCCTGCTGTCATAGTACTCTTTCTGCTTCTTCTGCGCCCTTGAAATGTTTTCACCAATTTTGTTCTTGACTTCCTCGTGAATCCCCTTCATAGTGTCCATGATTTCTTCGTTCAGATCTTGCTCGTTGGCATCACCAGTGACGTCAAATGGTAGTTTTGCCTGCTCACCATACAATGCCAAAAAGGGTGAAAACTGTGTAGACTTGTGAACGGATGTTCGGTAGGCGAACAGGGCTGCTGGCAAGAGTTCATCCCAATCATCATTGTCTGTGATCTTTACCAAAGTGTCTTTGAGTGTCCTATTGTCCCTCTCCCGTTGGCCGTTCGTCTCAGGGTGGTAGGCCGAAGAAATGCGATGGTTGATATTGAAACGGTCGGTGAGAATATCAAGCGCAAAGTTAATGAACTCACGGCCTTGGTCAGTTATGAGGGAATCAAACGCGCCAAAGATGCAGATGGTTTCGTACATGAATCTGGCAACTTCCTCTGAACTCTTGCACGGGATGGCCTTGGCAACGGGAAACTTTGTAAAGTGGTCTGTGAGGGCAACAATGTACTGGTTACCTCTGTCAGTGACCTGCAAAGGTCCTATGATGTCCATTCCAACGAGGCTCCACTTCTTTTTGGGCACTGGGATGGGGTGAAGCGGTGCTGCTGGCTTCTTTCTGCAAGCGTTCATGTTCTGGCACACACAGCATGATCTGCAGTAGTCTTCAACCTCCTGTTTCATTCCATGCCAGAAGTAACGCTCCAAGACCTAGAGAGAAAAAAGAGTAATGAAATATTTATAAATACTATGTCTTAAAGATAACTGGTAGATAACAGTGTGTGTGTGTGTGGGGGGGGGGGGGTGTGAGTGAGAGAGAGAGAGAGAGAGAGAGAGAGCCAGCAAAGGAAATGTCTTCAATCCGGAAAATGTCCGTTATATACCGAAGACATCGGCTATACCGGAAAATTTACGTTATATACGGAGTCATCGGATATAACGTCCACCAGGACAAAAGTGGCCGCTATATCCGATGTGTTGGTTATACCAGACATACCAGAAACACACAAAACCTCGTTCCCATTCTAAAGCCTGTTAAAACTGGGAGTACAAAAACGGGTGCTCACCTTCTTATAAGTCTTGTTCATCCCCAAATGTCCTCCGCTCACATAGTTGTCATGAAACTCTTGCAATATCTCTGGAACCTGGTTCCTCTTTGCCACGAGGATTCCGTCGTGGTAGAGCACATCCTCTCGAATTGTGTATTTTGCAGCAGTCTTTCTCAACTGTCTCTTTTTAACTTTAGTCACATCACGGTTTTCCCCTTTCGCGGTCAGAGGGTAAGTGCCATTTTTCAAATAGTTCAACACGTTGTCATACAGAGTGTCGTCCATGATGATAGTCAATGAAAAACGAAGACTGGTTGACGGAATGAATTGTCGTGTACTTATAATTATAGGCATGTTTGACACGAGTCACGTGACGTGTCAAGAAGCGTGGCGATGTTTGACACGAGTCACGTGACGTGTCAAGAAGCGTGGCGACCGTTTTCTCATCCCACAAAAAAAAAAAAAAAAGAGAAAACAAATCTAAACTTTTAAAAGTGATTTAACTTCGTAGATTTGCCGTTCTATGTAGCCTATACTTTTGTTTTTTAGTGGCGACCGTTTTCTCATCCCACAAAAAAAAAGAGAAAATAAAAAACAAAAGTATAGGCTACATAGAACGGCAAATCTACGAAGTTAAATCACTTTTAAAAGTTTAGATTTGACACTGTAACCTTGACCCAGTTCAAGATCATCTTGAATAACATCTCTGTACAAAAATGAAAATAATTATACATATAACGAAAGAGGGGTGTGTGTGTGTGTGTGTGTGTGTGTGTGTGTGTGTGTGTGTGTGTGTGTGTGTGTGTGTGTGTGTGTGTGTGTTTGCGTGCGTGCGTGCGTGAGTGAGTGTGCACGCGTGCGTGAGTGCGTGCATAATGTGTGTGTGTGTGTGTGTTTGAGAGATGGGGGGAGGAGAGAAAGTGTGGGGGGGCGAGAGAGAGAGAGAGAGAGAGAGAGAGAGAGAGTGAGAGAGATCCAGAGTCACGTTTTCTACTGAGTTGACACACACTATAACAATAAAGTTAAAAATAAATACTGACTACATTGGTTAGAAAAGAGGGGGGACCACTTCGAGAGGGGGCCTATTTTGGATGCGAGGGGGGACCAAAATCGCCCAGGGGGACCAGTCGAAAACGAGGCTGGATGTCTAAGGGGGGACCATTATAGAGCAGTTTTTGCCACGAATTGGTCCCCCGGGGGACTACTTCAGAGGGGGGACCGGACCGGATCCTACACCGGGGTGGCCGAATGGTAGAGCGTTGGACTTTCAATGCTCGGGTCGTGAGTTCGAATCTCGGCTGGAGCCAAATATTTGTGCTGGCTTTTCATCGTTGCTCCGTCTTTGATATCACCCGTATGTGGTGGAAAAGGACGTTAAACCCCCAAACACCCACTCACCCATCCCCGTAATCACTGTACCAAGACTTGAACGCCGTGAGAGGTTTTATATTTGTTTGACTCATTCTGCCTGATCTACGACTGTAGTCGTAACAAAATTTCAGTTCCCACTGCCGCGCTACGACTGTAGACGTAACAAGATTTCAGTCCCCAGACTCCCCACTGCAGCGGCACGACTACAGTCGTAACAGTCAGTAATGCGCGAAATCGTCGTTCTGTTCCACCGTTGCACGCCATTACCAGGTTTTCTTGGAGCGATTGCGATCTTCCGTAGAAACGGTTTCTGTTTTCGTTGGTTACCGTTGTGTACGTTTTTCATGCGGTTTATGCAGTTAAAAAGAATGGCCAACAGAATGCGGCTTGGTGTCACCGCTGGGCGCTCCGGGCACCTAGCGGGGTACCTAGCGTCAGTGCAGAAAGGGTATAGGCTTACTCCATTTCAAAGAGGCCAACTTATGTTTTGGAACAGTCAGTTGCCATAGTGCTTTTTGAGTGCGCCTGTTCGCTCGAAATACATGTATTCTATTTTTAAAAGTAGTAGATCTCTGAATGTAGCTGTCTGCATGCTGCGCGAGCAAATTTCTCTCTCTCTCTCTCTCTCTCTCTCTCTTTATGTTTTTAATGCTCCACTATTTTCTCGTCGTTTGAAGCCTTCTACTGACTGGCTCAGTTCCAGCTTGTAAGATGCTGTCACTGTCAGTGCAGGGCGTGTAAGTCAGTGGTGTAGTCGTCATTGGCTAATGGTAACCATGGCACGGTGGGGATGGGTGGGTGGGTGTTTGGGGGTTTAACGTCCTTTTCCAACCACATACGGGTGATATCAAAGACGGGGCAACGATGAAAAAGCCAGCACAATATTTGGCCCCAGCCGGGGTTCGAACTCACGACCCGAGCATTAGAAGTCCAGCGCTCTACCATTCGGCCACTGCGGCTCCCCCTCTCCCCCCCCCCCCCCCCCATGGCACGGTGATCATGACAATGAATGGTGAGGTGAGAGAATGAGCGTGTGCATGTGTGTGTGTGTGCTTGTGCGTGTGCTGCCTGATCTGGACAGTTATCCCTACCCTAAAGTAACCTCTACCGATCTTCAGCCTGGTAACCTGCATTCTGTGCATGTTGTTCGTCAAGATGAGTTCGTCTCCTGCGTGGTGTGAGTGCGGGAGTGTGCGGGGATGGTTTGTCTGAATGCGTGTGTTGTTTTGCACCGCCTCAACGGCCGCACGCCACATCCTGACAAGCATGACAAATAGTTACGTCGTAGCCGAGAAACGACTACAGTGGTATGTTTAAAGTCTCTATATTCTGAGGGGAAAAACTGCCGCTTACCGGCAAAGCTATAAGGCTGTTTGCCAAATGAATAGATCTGATGTTCCTTTTGGCCACTGATTTTCGTGACTGCAGCTCCGAATAGTAGAGAAATACGATTTCTTTCGGACTTACGCCTCGGGTCGTGAGTTCGTATCCCGGCTGGGGCCAAACATTTGTGCTGGCTTTTTCATCGTTGCCCCGTCTTTGATATCACCCGTATGTGGTGGGAGAGGACGTTAAACCCGCTAACACCCACCCACCCACTCGGCCTAAGGGTTCGTCCAGATGACAAGCTGCGCTGTAGCCGCGCTGTGAGTTAGCGGTAAGCGAGCTGTTGAGCAGTGAGCGGTGGGTGGCCACACCAAAAGCGGCGATAGCTAGCAGCTAGCTAGCGAGTAGCCAGCTGCGCTGCTGATTAAAGCTTGCGTGGCCACATGAATAACTGCCGTAGCTAGTTGTATGCTAGCCTGCCGCTAGCTGTGCACGGTTTGTTGTAATATCTGTTCATAGACAGAATCAAAATGGCAGAGAGGAGGTATCCTTTACTTTCAGAGTTGTCTGAACCATCGCCATATATACGACGAGGAATTCTTTTTGATGACAGAGATTAGGTTTGGTCGGCGTATGTCATTTTCAAAAGCATCTTCTTCTGCAAGCACTTACGTTGCGAAAAAAAGACACAAAAGACGAATTTTTTTTTGGGGGGGGTGGGGGGGGGTGTTTTTTGGTTTGTTTATTTACTTTATTATCCCTTTCGGAAAATTCGGGCTGCCTCCCCCGATGAGCAGCCCGGCAGCCACGAAAAACCGGTATCACATATCACAAGCTAGACCTGGGCTCGAACCCACTCTTCATCGCCGTGACATTGGTGACGGCCATTCAGTAGCGCAGCCGCTAAATCCAACGCGCTACCAGACCACTGCTCACCCCCATCACGTTTTAAAAAAAAATGCATCACATTTATTTTTAGGCCGGCCACCGCGAGCTTTGAGTGGTGTTAATTGTTTGGAACATTACCACCGCTCGACGCTAGCAGTGAACTCGCGGTAACCGCGCGGTGGTAGCGACTCGTGTGGCCACTCCAACAATAAACTCTATTACTATTTCCGCAGCGCGGCTACAGCGCCGCTACAGCGCGGCTCAACCGCTTTTCATGTGGACGCGCCCTAACGCTTCGGCACAAGTGTACTACACCTCTATGCGACCAAGTCGCTAAAAATAGCAACCAATCAGTCCGCAACCAAATAACGTCGTCTGCTCAGTACGCTGCGCGTTTCTACGCACGTAGAACAACACATACGTCAGCCCGAGTCACCACAATTGTTTCAGATGCTATATTCAGTGTGTCCTACGTGACTAATTCTGATGCATGGATTAAAGATCTAAGCTCCCAACAAAAAGCTTTCCGAAGTGTGAAACAATTTTACAGAGTCGACTGTGCAAGCACGGTCAACTCAGTCACAGCTGTAGTGTGGACGGACCCCGACAAGTGGGGACGTGGGGGCTGTTTTTCGGCACGATTTTGTCGTGGCTTTTGGACACTGTGTGAACACTGCAACTGTGACAGAGTTGACTGTGCTTGCACGGTCGACTCTGTAAAAGTTTGTCACACTTCGGAAAGCTTTTTGTTGGGAGCTTAGATCTTTTAGCGCATTCGATGACTGAAAAGTTTTCCACGGCGTTGTTGTATGCCTAACGAACGTATTGAGATTTAAACACTTTCAAAATGAGCTCAGAACGATTTTGTAAGGATAGATTCATCATCAGGTGGGTCTTTAAATAATAGACAATTGTAGTGATTGAACTGTGTGGAAGTAGGTCTAGTTTAGTAAGCATGTTCCCCCCTCCCCCGGGGGAGCCGGGATAGCCGAATGGTAGAGCGTTGGACTTGCAATGCTCAGGTCGTGAGTTCGAATCCCAGCTGGGGCCAAATATTTGTGCTAGCCTTTTTCGCGTTGCTCCGTCTTTGATATCACCCATGCGTGGTGGAAAAGGACGTTAAACTCCTAAACACCCACCCACCCCCCTTGCCCCCTCCCTCCCCCTTTGCTCCCCCCCCCCCCAAAGGCTTGTGCGGCCCGTTTCCCTGTCACCGTTTCCCAGTCAAGCTACTGTAAAGTGCGCGGCAAGGCATGTGACCTTACATCGCGGGGTCAGTCAAAGTTCAGTAAGGACTCACGACGGGGCTTAGTCAAGATTGCGGATGTTGTTGGAGTTGCTGTTGTTGTTGTTGTTTGGTGCTACTTGGATTCCGGCTAAAGTTTTCCACGACACTCCCCTCAGAAAAAAAGCCACGTGTTTGAAATATGAACATTCACACGTGGCCGGAGTGTTTATTGTAGTAATGTGGTTGGTGAAAAATATTTTCTGGTTGATAAATGGCCCCAGTTTTCGAGCCCTCCGTGGATTCCGCCCAGCACATGGGCGGAACACCACTCAGTGAAGCTAGCGAAGAGATGGGGCCAAAAAAAAAAAAAAATTGTAAACATGTGTGTATACTACAAAAAAAGTGGCTTTCCGTGGAAGCAATCATCAGCCATTGAAACGTTTGAAGTCGTAGCTGGGGAGGCTGAAAAGGTAGAGCGTTGGACTTCTAATGCTCGGGTCGTGAGTCAGTTCGAATCCCGGCTGGGGCCAAATATGTGTGCTGGCTTTTTCATCGTTGCCCCGTCTTTGATATCACCCGTATGTGGTGGAAAAGGACGTTACACTCCCAAACACCCACCCGCCCTTGAAGTCGTAGTTGCACCGGAATCACTCTCGCGGCCATCTTCACAACCCACTCCACCCTCCCCTCTGCCAAATGCAGGAATGCTGAATTATTTGAAATGACTGAAAAGGCTATAATGAATTCCTGTTCATTTTTTTTTCTATCTTGCCAGATTTCACCACCGGCCAGTCGTCACGTACGAGTGATCGTAGCGTGTATGCAGTCATAGTGATTTGAGGTAGTGTGTGTGTGTGTGTGTGTGTGTGTGTGTGTGTGTGTGTGTGTGTGTGTGTGTGTGTGTGTGTGTGTGTGCGCATTTTGTGAGAGCCTGCGCTCGATAAGGACCCTGTCATTAATTACTGTATTCTTACAATACAGCGTCACATGAGCCAGCAGACCGGTGCACAGGAAAACTAAAATCCATTGTCACAGTGTGTTTGCGTGTGTGTGTGTGTGTGTGTGTGTGTGCGTGCGCGCGTGCGCGCGCGCGTGCGTGCGTGCGTGCGTGTGTGTGTGTGTGTGTGTGTGTGTGCTTTGCGCAGTTTGTGCGAGCCTGCACTCGTTTAGAACCGTGTCATTAATTACTGTATTTTTACAATACAGCGTGACATGAGCCAAGAGCCCAGTGCAGGAAAACTAAACTCCATTGTCACAGTGCCTTTTGCGCGTGTGGGTGTGCCTGATGTTCTCCTTCAGAGACAGTAGGTAGGGGAGAGACTGAAAACCCGGGGGAATCATTTTGCTCGATAAATCAGACACGCAGTGCACATGCTGTCCGGAAAAACTACTTTTTTTGTGCGTCCGTTCCGATAACCTCGGCTGTTTTCTAGTGGTTATATAATGTTTGTAGATTTAATTTAATGTGAAGTTCGAGATTACAGATTTGTAGGGTTTTTGTTTTATTTTATATCTAAAATTGTGGGGTTTTTCCCCTCGAAAACTCTGGTGAAACTTGTGAGTGCGATTTTGCAAATTTGCTTGATAAACTTCATTTTCCTTTGGAGACATTCTGCCTTCACCTGACTCATTCATGTTTTCCAAGTTCTCGTGCAATGCAGCTTCTAAACAAAACAGCCGGTTTGCAACCAAAAAAAAAAAAAGAAAAAAAAGAAGAAGAAAGTTCTGATTAAGGACACAAACTGAGCGTGGGGTGATGTGCAATGTTTATTTGGAGAGCCTTGTTTGTCGAGTGTGCTAGTTTGTACTGATTTTTGTTGGCATGAAAAAGCGTGATTTTGTTGTCATGAAAAAGCGTGATTTTGTTGTCATAAAAAGCGTGATTTTGTTGGCATGAAAAAGCGTGATTTTGTTGGCACGAAAAAGCGTGATTTTGTTGGCATGAAAAAGCGTGATTTTGTTGGCATGAAAAAGCGTGATTTTGTTGGCATGAAAAAGCGTGATTTTCGTGACCGTTGGCGGCTGAGATACGAAACGCATTATACAGAACTAAGCACGTTTACATGCACACAACAAAACCCGAACCAGCCATCATTAAGAGGGAAATGCAATACTTTTAATGGTCTTTCGTGCGTATAAATACATTCGTGGCGGAAACACATAGCAGAGGTGAAAAGGTAATTTCGTAAATGTACAACTGAACGGTCAGTGACCTGTCTGTACAATGACAAGAAATGGCACAAACGGATCATACATCCGAGCTATTTTCACGAATAGTAATGACAATGAGAAATGAACATGGAAAACAGATATGTCGTCACTTACACTGACTGAAAACACATTGTATTACTCACACCGTGAAACATACCTGATAATGAGGGAGAGAGACAGGCCAGACAGACAGACAGGCAGGCAGACAGACAGACAGATAGACAGAAACAGAGAGACGGACATAGTAGCATTAGTTCGTGTACAAGTTTCATTTTACACGTTCTGCAAAACCGTAAATGCCAGTAAGCACTTTAACTCAGTTCCTACCAAATAAGTTTGGGTTTGTACGCCAGTGGCCTCACATACACACAAAGATATATATCTCAATATCTCAATATAATAATAATTCATGGCATGTCGGCATGGATTTGAATTTGGCCTAGTACGAGTGTTGCGCACTTTGATTATACTCGTGTTTGCTGCAGTTAGAGCCGTGAAGGAAGAGTTAATCTTGCCTGATGTTCGCATACTGAGCCAAAACCGAAAAAAGCCCAAAGAGTCAAAAACGTGGGATACTCGTGCGTCGTACGAAATGTGTTAAAGCACTGACAAATTTCTTTCTTTTCAAGTTTCCTCGACAACACACACGTCATGAAAATGATCAGTGTGCACAGCAAAAGTTCTATCCCCGTGAATGACGAAGTGAAAGGACTAGCAAAAGAGACCTGCTGCAAGCAACGAATAAAGCATATGCGATGAACACAGAAACTGGAAGACACGTGAGAGAGAAAAATAATCTCTTCTGGTTTACAGAATATACGATAGTTCATCCTTGCTTTAAGACACGAATCCCTCAAGTTTGTACGAAGGCCAAACAACAGTAAAAATGATGTAAAAACAGAGATACCATTAAAACGGACAACGTCAAGGATTGTAGAGCATGTACACGAAGAAAGGAGGTCCGGCCACGGACGTTGAAGTAAATAAATAAATAAATAAAACATACAGCAGTCATACGGTTTACATATAGTGACACATCTTCAACATTCACTTCAAAAGAACAGAGACAGTAGCCAATAGTTCAAAAGAGCTTGATTAAACTGAATACGGGTCTTGGGAATCACCAAGTTTCCGCCCTTCCGCGCGCGAGATTTCGGGGCTACTACCTACTTTGTCTCTACTAAACGTTCAGAGATTTGGCGAGACTTGAAGGCCTCGACGCATGCGTACTTGTAACACGTTTTGAAATTCCGAAAGTAGGAATTAGCCCCGAATGAAATTCACTGGACAAACTCCAAGGTTTAAAAAAAGCTCCCCCGTACAAATTTGTTTTTCAAACAAACATGGCATCTGATTTTGGGGCAGTTTCGTTTATCGTATCAAAATATCTACCGTCTTAAAAGTAAAAGTTCGTAAATGCTTATCAATGCCATGGTGATAAGTTTTTTTTTTTTTTAACCAAATGACGGTAGATATACATTGATAAGTATGCTAAATACTAAATATGCATTTTTAATCTGCTGAGAGAAAATTTCATTATTCATCGACAGCATTAGAAACCCACTAGAGGCAAGACGTGATGATACGTTCAAGATAAATCCACAGTCACACACGCACAATGTAAAATCAGGCATTTCATACGCGCGCACTCAGCCATGCTAGGTCATCCACCATAAAAAAAAAAGTCCATCAAAATGAATGAGGTCATGCACGTGCTAACAGTCGACCTTGTGGGCGTGGTTGCAAACCTTGAGGTCCCAGTCGAATTTCGTGCTTTCGGGGCATTTCATCCTCAAGGCGCGCATGCCGTCTGGATGGGCCGGTACACACAGGTTGAAATGCACGCAGGAATCCTCGTCTCCCCAGATGCCCAGGCCGTACTTGTGACAGTCGAGTGAGCCTGAAAACAAGACAGAAAGAATGAGATCCAGAGAAAGGATTTTATCTGTCCAAAAAAAAAAAAAAAAAGCCTCAATACGTTTGTCAGACTTACAACAACGCTGTGGAAAAAAAAACCAAAAACTTTCCATCGAATGCGCTAAAGCCATGCGTCAGAATCAGTCACTTGGGACACAATATATCTGAAACTATTGTGGTGACTGTGGTTGGGGTATGTGTTGTTCTACGTAGAAGCGTAGCTACCGCGCACTGAGCAGACGACGTTATTTGGTTGCGGACTGACGACCAAATAGACAGTGTTGACTGGTGGTTATTTTTTTAGCGACTTTGTCGATCGACGTGTAGTAAAGGAGTGGTATTTCACATTAGAAGCCACAAAGTGACGAAAATGGTCGGCAATGGCCAAAAGGAACGTCTATTCATTCGGCAAACAGCCTTAGAGCTTTGGAAGCGGCTGTTTTTTCTCCTCGTAACTCATTACGAACATGGACACTTTAAATCCATACTTTCTTGAGCTCTCTGTCACCCCCTCTCTAGTCTCTGCCGTTTTCCTCTGCTCGCGGGTCAGGGGGGTGGGGGTGGGGGTGAGAGAGAGAGAGAGAGAGAGAGAGATCGTATCGTATCCTAAGCAAGTTAGGTTATTACAGGTTATGGCCGGAATAACCACGACTGCACCACTATGGTATGGTATGGTATGGTATGGTATGGTAGACTTCTCCTCGGCGCACGTATCCATCTCTAATGAGATGCTCTAGGCGCCGCAAGGCTGGAGGACGAAGTAGGGAAAGCCTGCTGCCGCTAGGCGCTACTACACACAGGATAACCTATTCAAAATCCGTAATTGCGCCGAATACATGTATCCGAAGTTCGGGTAAAGCTCCCAACAAAAAGCTTTCTGAAGTGTGAGAAATTTTACAGAGTCGACCGTGCAAGCACAGTTAACTCTGTCACAGTTGCAGCGTTTTCAGCGTCCCTGAAACCCCAATAAAAGCCAAGGGCAGCCTGATTTCACAGCTCAGTTTGCGTTTTGACACTGAGCGAGAAAGATCGTGCAGCACTCAAACATCCGCTGGACACTGTAGCGATGTGTCTCGCTCACTGACCAAAAGCCCAAATAATGTCACGGCAAGCTCGTGCTCTGGTTTTATAAGGGTCCCCGAAGCGCTGTAAACTCTGCAACTGTGACAGAGTTGACTGGGCTTGCACGGTCGACTCTGTAAAATTGTTTCACACTTCGGAAAACTTTTTGTTGGGAGCTTAGATCTTTAAATTCAGAGAGAGAGAGAGAGAGAGAGAGCGCTTACCTTCCTCAGGTTGTTCAAAGTTGTCCCAGTCACCTTCCGACCACCAGTCATGATCCTGCCACCACTCGTCACCGCCAGAGTCACCGTGGTCTGCAGCAATATCACCATGATCATCACCAACATGACCACAACCATTATCGTCACCACCTCCATGATAATCACGGTCATGGTCACCACCATCACCCCCGTGGTCTCCCCCACCGTGGTCACCACCATCACCACCGTGGTCTCCCCCACCGTGGTCACCACCATCACCACCGTGGTCTCCCCCACCGTGGTCACCACCATCACCCCCGTGGTCTCCCCCACCGTGGTCACCACCATCACCACCGTGGTCTTCCCCACCGTGGTCACCACCATCACCACCATGGTCTTCCCCACCGTGGTCACCACCATAGTCTTCCCCACCGTGGTCACCACCATAGTCTTCCCCACCGTGGTCACCACCATCACCCCCGTGGTCTCCCCCACCGTGGTCACCACCATCACCACCATGGTCTCCCCCACCGTGGTCACCACCATGGTCTCCCCCACCGTGGTCACCACCATCACCATCATGGTCTTCCCCACCGTGGTCACCACCATCACCACCACTGTGGTCAAAGCCATGGTCTCCACCACCGCCATGATCTTCATCGGCACGGTCGTCACCTAAATCAATGTGGTCGTCATCATAATCATGATCACCATCCCAGTCACCATGGTCTTCACCACCATGGTCGCCACCCCAACCGCCATAATGGTATTCACTTTGTTCATCGTTATTGTCATTATCCCAACCACCATGGTCATCACCACCATGGTCGTCACCACCCCAACCGCCATGGTCGTCATCGCCATGGTCGCCACCCCAGCCTCCATCTTCTTCACCACCATAGTCTCCACCCCAACCTCCATGTTCTTCACCACCATCGACACCACCCAAGCCGCCATGGTCATCACTATAGTCATCACCCCAACCGCCATGGTCATCCCCACCATGGTCACCGCCATAGGCACCACCCCCCCAACTGTCATGTTCTTCACCGCCATAGTCACCATCCCAACCGCCATGTTCTTCTCCGCCATAGTCACCACCCAAACCGTCATGTTCTTCACCACCACGAACATCACCTAAATCTCCATGGGTATCGTCTTCATTCTTATCAAAGTCACCACCCCAAATACCATGTTCTTTATCCCCATGAACATCACCTAAATCACCATGGGCATCATTTTCATTCTTACCAAAGTCACCAACCCAGCTACCATGTTCTTCATCCCCATGAACATCACCTAAGTCTCCATGGGCATCATTTTCATTCTCACCAAAGTCACCACCCCAAATACCATGTTCTTCATCCCCATGAACATCATCTAAATCACCATGGGCATCATTTTCACTCTTACGAAAATCACCACCCCAACTACCATGTTCTTCATCCCCACGAACATCATCTAAATCACCCTGGGCATTATTTTCATTCTTACCAAAGTCACCACCCCAACTACCATGTTCTTTATCCCCATGAACATCATCTAAATCACCATGGGCATTATTTTCATTTTTACCAAAGTCACCACCCCAACTACCATGTTCTTCATCCTCATGAACATCAACTAAATCACCGTGGGCATCACGTTCATTCTTACGAAAGTCACCACCCCTACTACCATGTTCTTTATCCCCATGAACATCATCTAAATCACCGTGGGCATCATTTTCATTCTTACCAAAGTCACCAACCCAGCTACCATGTTCTTCATCCCCATGAACATCAGCTAAATCACCATGGGCATCATTTTCACTCTTACGAAAGTCACCACCCCAACTACCATGTTCTTCATCCCCATGAACATCATCTAAATCACCCTGGGCATTATTTTCATTCTTACCAAAGTCACCACCCCAATTGCCATGTTTTTCATCCCCATGAACATCACCTAAATCACCAGGGGCATCATTTTCATTTTTACCAAAGTCACCACCCCTACTACCATGTTCTTCATGCTCATGAACATCAACTAAATCACCGTGGGCATCACGTTCATTCTTACGAAAGTCACCACCCCAACTACCATGTTCTTCATCCCCATGAACATCATCTAAATCACCCTGGGCATCATTTTCATTCTTACCAAAGTCACCACCCCAACTGCCATGTTCTATATCGCCATGAACATCACGTAAATCACCATGGTCACCACCTCCACCACCGTGGCCACCTCCATCATCACCATCCCAACGGCTATGGTCGTCGTCGCCATAGCTACCACCCCAACCACCATGTTTTTCTGCCCCATGTACACCACCCCAACCGCCATGTTCTTCACCACCATGAACACCACCTACATCACCATGGTCATCATCTTCATTCTTACCATCGGAACCACCATGGTCTCCACCACCATGATCACCACCAGAGTCACCATGGTCGTCTCCGCCATAGTCACCACCTCCACCACCATGGCTACTTCCATGATCAGCACCCCAACCGCCATGGTCGTCACCGCCATGGTCACCACCCCAACCGCCATGTTCTTCACCACCATGAACATCACCTACATCACCATGGTCACCATCTTCATTCTTACCATCGGAACCACCATGATCTCCACCACCATGATCACCACCTGAGTCACCATGATCGTCTCCGCCATGGTCACCACCTCCACCACCATGGCTACTTCCATGATCACCACCCCAACCGCCATGTTCTTCACCACCATGAACATCAGCTAAATCTCCATGGGCATCGTCTTCATTCTTGCCACCGGAATCACCATGGTCTCCACCACCATGACCACCACCTGAGTCACCGTGATCGTCTCCGCCATAGTCACCACCTCCACCACCTCCTTGATCACCACCCCAACCGCCATGGTCGTCACCGCCATAGTCAGCACCCCAACCGCCATGGTCGTCACCACCATAGTCACCACCCCAACCGCCATGGTCGTCACCGCCATAGTCACCACCCCAACCGCCATGGTAGTCACCGCCATAGTCACCACCCCAACCGCCATGGTCGTCACCGCCATAGTCACCACCCCAACCGCCATGGTCGTCACCGCCATAGTCACCACCCCAACCGCCATGGTCGTCACCGCCATAGTCACCACCCCAACCGCCATGTTCTTCACCACCATGTACATCAGCTGACTCTCCATGGGTATCGTCTTTATTCTTACCGTCGGAACCACCATGGTCTCCACCACCATGATCACCACCTGAGTCACCATGTTCGTTTCCTCCATGGTCACCACCTCCACCATGACCACCTCCATGATCAGCACCCCAGTCACCATGGTCTCCACCGCCATGACCACCATCGCCACCCCAGTCACCACCATGATCAGCTCCCCAGTCACCATGGTCTTCACCGCCATAATCGGCACCCCAGTCACCATGGCCTTCACCACCGCCATAGTCACCACCGCCATGGTCACCACCGCCATAGTCACCACCGCCATGGTCTCCACCGCCATGGTCTCCACCGCCATGATCACCACCGCCATGATCACCACCGCCATGGTCTCCACCCCAGTCACCGCCATGGTCATCACCACCATGTTCAGCACCCCATCCACCATGGTCACTGCCTTGCTTACCGCCCCAGTCACCATGATCACCGCCCCAGTCACCGCCGCCATGATCACCGCCCCAGTCACCGCCGCCATGGTCGCCGCCCCAGTCACCGCCGCCATGATCGCCGCCCCAGTCACCGCCGCCATGATCACCGCCCCAGTCACCGCCGCCATGATCGCCGCCCCAGTCACCGCCGCCATGATCGCCGCCCCAGTCACCATGGTCACCACCGCCCCAGCCACCATGGTCTCCCGCAGAAGACCACCAGTCGTGACTCGACTCGGCCTCACCACCGTGACCGGCTGATCCTCCGTGACCACCTCCATGACCACCTCCGTGACCACCACCATGACCGCCTCCTGAAGCTTCTCCATGACCTCCCGCTGATCCGGAGATGCTGGCGCCGTGCGAGGGACCTCCCGAGCTGGAGATGGAGCTAGAGCTAGCGGTGGCCCCGGAGAACAGGTCGTACACGGTGCGCAGGATGGGGTACTTGGGTCCTCCACAGTGACCATTGAAGTCGTCCATCTCTACGGACCACACGAAGGCTCCGGCAAGGTCCAGCTTTAGGATGATCTTGGCCTTGAGAAGACAAAAAAAGGACGAAAACACTTAAAGGAAAGTGGACGGTTGTTGAACCTCAAGATTATGGGCAGGGTCAACTACAAGCGGCTCCAGTAGACCAGCGGCCGAGAAAAGTTTACTCCCAGCAAAAGAGTTTAAGTTAACCGAGTAAGCTGAAACAAAAGCGTGCTTTTTCATACATTGGTCCTGTAATCTGGAACGGCCTCCCCTCTCACATCCGCCGTGCTCAGTCGTTAGCAGTCTTTAAGTCCCACCTTAAAATACATCTTTTCTCCATGCAGTAGAACCAACCCCCCATGCCCTTCCCCTCCCCGCTCTTCATCTCTGCATGCCACCTGCAAAAAAATCTGTGTGTGTGTGTGTGTGTGTGTGTGTGTGTGTGTGTGTGTGTGTGTGTGTGTGTGTGTGTGTGTGTGTGTTGCACGTTATATACGTTTATGTTTTTTTTTGTATATTATGTGTAGTTTATGTACGCGCCCTGAGTTCTTGTGAGATGGGGCAGCACAATAATACCCTTTATCATTATTATTATTATTATAATAACTACGTTTATGATCAACGATCTTTGGATCTTGGTGACGCTTTATACCTACCCAAAAGAAACAAACCCAACAAACAATAGCAAAACAATACCACCAACAACACAACAACAACAACAACGGTGCGTGGACTTGCGGGCGTTTCAACAGGAAAAGTGAAGATTAAAACGGACATAACGACTGCTCTACATTCAAAGTCAAAGTAAAATTTATTTACACTGAGATGTGTAAATCCAAACACTAGCAACTTGTAGGTGGGCAAGGCAGCGCGAGACGATTTACTTTCATTACTGACAGAACAGTCGCTTCAGGGTGTAGGTGAAATGCCCACCTTCAGGGACGTGCTGTCCGGGGAGTCAAAGCCGACCCAATCCCCCTCCCCGTGCGCGTAGGGCACCCGCTGATCCATAATCCACTCCACCTTCCAGCCTTTGTGGATGATATTCTCACAAATCTGTCGAGAGAACGTTTTGTGAGAATACAATACATGCAGAATTTTTACAGGGACAAGAAGTTAATGCGTAGTCGGTCAGTCCTTATTTTATAGTGTAGAATCATAGAAAGCATAGAATCTATCAACATGTTTGGATGATCGTTTTGTGTGTGTGTGTGTGTGTGTGTGTGTGTGCGCGCCGGTTCGGCTCAATGTTTGTAACTGTAATGATTTTTGTCAGTTTTGTCTGAGCAGACAGTGCAATTTCCCTTCGAGGGACCAATAAAGTAATATCTTATCTTATCTAATCGGAGCATTAGCATGGATATAACACTGCTGCAAAGTCTTACAGAAGCCATGGCTCCCGTTACCAGGCTTATAATAATACAGGGAGAATTCTGTTCTGGAACAGCTGCGCTTGTGACTGCGCCTGTCCGTCCCCAAAAATAGCCTGTCTTAGAGATTAGTATGGCTTTGAATGCAACACACGGACGTCTGATGGTTGTGCAAACGAGAACTCAATCGTCCGTATACGACATCCGCCACGTTGGTCGATTGTCGTCAGCGACACTGCCACCAGATAGTGCGTTTGGCTTCACTCAGCTGAACGTAAGCCTGTCTGTGTATGTATTTGTGTATGTGTCTTAGTGGTGTGATGATAGACACCACAAGAACAGCTCAGACCGATTTTTTAAGCCTTAAAAAAGGTAGCACTAGGGCCTTTAATCATCGGGGTCGTTAAAATGCTGGGGTGAACGGTGATCTAATAGGTAGCGCGTCGGATTTAGCCGCTGCGGTACTGAACGGCCGTCACCAATGTCATGGCGATGAAGCGTGGGTTCGAGCCCAGGTCGAGCTTGTGATATGTGATACCGGTTTCTCCTGGCCACCGGGCTGCTCATCGGGGGTTTCTCTCCGGGTAATCCGGCTTTCCTCTCCCAGCAAAACTGTTAAAACAAGGATAGTATTGGGTTTCGCTGCACCGCGGCGACGCGCTTCCCCTGGGGGAAGCAGCCCGACTTTCCCGAAAATGGATAATAAAGTAGGAAAAAAAAATGAGTATAACATCGGGAAGAGATAATTATCATAGCAAGCATCATTCTTCAAACCGTGCTGCAGTTTATAGCCCATTTCATAAACTTACTCGGGGAGCCGGGGTGGTCGAATGGTAGAGCGTTGGACTTCTAATGCTCGCGTCATGAGTTCGATCCCGGTTGGGGCCTAATATTTGTGCTGGCTTTTTCATCGTTGCCCCGTCTTTGATATCACCCTATGTGGTGGAAAAGGACGTTAAACCCCAAACACCCACCCACTCATAAACTTACTCTACTCTCATGACGCTACGGTGTTTGTCGGAATACACCTATAATATAGTATAGTACTAACCTCATAGAGAGCCAGAATTCCCGACTCCGCGCTGTACTTGCCCTTTTTGTTACCTCCCTCTGCAGAGACCCGTATGCCGTGGTTGCTGGGATCTGTGAGTTTCCAGCCCATACCGAACGTCGGCAAACCCACGATCAGCTTCTTCTTGGGCACACCGTAGTTCAGCCAGTAGTCGATGGACCACAACTGTATGATGAGGTTAAAGATAATGATAATAATAATAATAGGCTCACTAATAATAATAATAATAAATGGTATTTCTAGGGCGCATTTCTTTAAATAAAACTCAATGCGCCTATCACTCACTCACACTCAAGCACATCATACAACGAACAGACATAATACAGGCGCTTTATCCCAAATATTTGGCTCAAAGCGCCGCGAGCTAAACCCAACACGCACGCTCACGTGAATTACACGCATTCTCTTACACACTGGACATAGACACATTACAATCATGTGGTGAGAAGGACCAGCTCAGCAATTTAAGTTTCGGAATTTTACAATTGGATTTAATTTTGAGTTTTGTGGGCTGAACATTTCCAAAGCAAAGATCATGATAATAAGCAAGTGATTTGGATTTAAGGACAATACTAGGACGCACACAAAGATTTTTTGGTGGCACTGTTCATCAGAATTCCCACTCACTCGAACACGTTCATTCTCTCAGCAGCAATACTATCGACTGGTTTCTGACGTCTTAACGGGAAGATGAATTTCTGTTGACTAGGAATGACAAATCAGATGCACAGACGGCACAAACTTCATGGGATTTGGTCTAGTGGTTAAGGTACCAGACTTCGGACCCTAAGCTGCCTGCTACGATCGCTGGTAGGCATTAATTTGGTTGGAGTTTTTCATTCCAAATCGAGTCAACATCCTGTGCAGACTCGTTTACAGTGCCTGTCACGCCCTCGTGTACGCACGCACGCACAAATATCAAGTGTGCACGCTAAAACCCCCACGTTCATCTTTCGAAGAAGAGTAGGCTGTGGCCGATGGCGTGATAAACAGAAATACTGTCGAATGCACCAGAGTAAACAGCAGGGTGGAGGTTTGCGCATAAAGTAGCGATTAGCGGCAGCAGACTTTCACTGCTTCGTCCTCCAGCCCTGCGGCGCCATGAGCATTTCAGTACAGATGGATATGTACGCCGAGGAGAAGTCTACCATACCATACCACACCATACCAAAACATGATGGGACCAAGAGCATTGTAGCCACGAAGAAACGACTGAAAACGCCGACCACATCTGGAGAATGTGTATTCGTGCATACAGTTCTAGGAAGGGTGTGGGTGGTTCAGCTGTTGTGTCGAAAGCGATGCCATCAGCGAAAAACCACAGGCACTCGTAAATCATGTCAATAGCAAACCCTGTCTCCCTAGGAAAATATAGTAATACCTTTTTTAATTTGAAATATAGACAATTAACGAGTGCCTCTGCGAAAACCGGTCTCAACGAATTCTGACTTCTCGAAACTTGAAATCTTAACGTGCTAATCTTCCGTCAGATGCTTGGCCAGCTGAGCCATCGCGACCCGAGTGTGACGTATGTGAAACAATGGTGGACTCACCAGATAGAGCTCGCGCTGATCACCTGGAGGGTCCTTTCTGTGAGGGAGGATGGGGGAGTGATGGCCCGTCTCCATCTCCCAGCCAGACCCGTGGTAATTGTACGTCATCAACAGCATGTAGTCGATGTGCCTGGGATGACAAATTGGGAGAAAAACTCTATCGTCACTGGGTGAAAGGACGTGATGATTTGAAGGCCTTTTTAACCACCTGACGGTGACGCGCTCAAATGTTAAACATTGGAATGCTGACAAGAACAGCATACGCCTAACACTGAGTTTCTCCTCTGTTTCTATTAGTAAGCCCGTCCCCCCCCCCCCCCTCTCTTCTTTTTTTGCCTGTGTAGATCTGCAATGCGAGCACGTTGCCTTACAGACACAGTTTCCTCCCTTGCAGTTTCCAAGTCTCGATTTCGTTCCCTTGACTGAGTTTCTCGAAATGTCACTCCGTGTTTATTGGAAAATACGACATGTGTTGTCTTTCGACATGGGTCGAATGCATCAAGCGTTCTACACCCTTTGTGTTTTATATTCAAGACCGACGTACAACACAGAAGGAATGTTTAACTTAGCAAGTGCGCTTTCTACCTCGATTTTCCAAAACAGAAGTTCAGACATGGCGGCTGAAGGTTTTTGCAGTAAGTTATTGACGTAAACATGGCACTTCTCCTGGTCCACTCAGTGATGTGTTTGGTGTAATATCCGTCCGCTAGCGTCTGACGTATTTGTAACCAACTGGGTTGTATCTGACGTAGTCGTAACCCAATGGGTGTGTAGTGGCTTGTATCAGGGAGTGTGATGCCATTTACACTGTCTTCTTACGTCTCAAATTCTGTGTTCTTTTTCTACTGACATAATTTAATTATGATAAAAGGAAAAATGACAGGTGTAAAGGTTTCATACTTGTGTATTTCTTTAGGTTCGTATGATTTCTGGACGTAGAAGTCGCTGGACGCTGTGGCCAGGGTCAGAATCAGCCGATCTTTCCCGCTCTTCTTGGCTTCCTCGGCAAACGTGTCGTGCAGAGTCTGCAACACACACACACACACACACACACACACACACACACACACACACACACACACACACACACACACACACACACAGGTTTTCCAATTTCGTGTATTAGATCAATTGTTAAAATTAGCCCATCTGCCTCAAAGAGTGCAAAACCCTTGCTTCTCTTTCATAATATTTCTCTTCAATGTTTTGTCCGTTTCACCCAAGATTTCAGCTTCCCGGCATTACGCCATTGAAATGAACCTTTCGGCCCGATAAAGCGCGAACCTATTGTTCCCATTTTCATTCAGTTTTAACATTGTTGTTGCTGCTGTTGTGTTTTGCATGAACGTTCTTTTTCTAGCAGTTTCTCCGGAATCCCAAACTTACCTGCGAAAGCAGGCCACCACAAAATCAACAGGAAGTATGTTACAGCAACAATACTTAAGAAACAGGAAAAAGTTTGAATCTGTACGCATCCAGACTTGACTGTTTTTCTAGATGTGTGGTTGTTAATGATAACATTGTAGCGTTAGGTATATCATTTTTAATTTTTGTTATTGCCATGTGTTTCATTGGATAAAACAATACAACATAGGGATGTTGTGTGGTGTCACTCACATAAAAAGCAAAAGGATCTGCAGAGGACTAAACATACCTACACAATTAAACATTACTAAACATACCTCCTAGATAACACACACACACACACACACACACACACACACACACACACACACACACACACACACACACACACACACACACACACACACACACACACCTCACTTCCACCCACCCACACACCCACACACCCACACCCACACACATACACACACACACACTCACACAACATAAAAAGCAAAAGGATCTGCAGAGGACTAAACATACCTACACAATTAAACATTACTAAACATACCTCCTAGATAACACACACACACACACACACACACACACACACACACACACACACACACACACACACACACACACACACACACACACACACACCTCACTTCCACCCACCCACACACCCACACCCACACACCCACACCCACACACATACACACACACACACTCACACAACATAAAAAGCAAAAGGATCTGCAGAGGACTAAACATACCTACACAATTAAACATTACTAAACATACCTCCTAGATAAAACACACACACACACACACACACACACACACACACACACACACACACACACACACACACACACACACACCTCACTTCCACCCACCCACACACCCACACCCACACACCCACACCCACACACATACACACACACACACTCACACGCAGCACAAACACACTACATACATACCTTAGCTTTCCATATAAATCAGCAACACCAAGCACAATCACAACTAACAAGATAAGAAGTACTGAACATTATACACATTTTGCAGACCCACCTTCATAAGCTTGGTGAATTTGAACTTGTCCTCTGGTTTGCTGCCTCGTGTTCCGGGGAACTCCCAGTCCATGTCCAGCCCGTCAAACTTGTGCCTGCCAACCCAACCAACGCACTACAAAGTTAAGTTTGAAAAAAATAAATTGTGTACATATCCCAAACGCGAAGACTTTACTAGTGTTGCTAAAATATGGCAAGAAGAACTGTTAAAAACTTACGCCATCGTTTAGAAACACCACGCTTTACACTATCATTCTGGAACAACAGGCTGAAGTCTGCACCATCGATCGCTTAGAAACAAGGCGCTGAAGTTCACACCATCTCTTTGAAACGTGGCGCTGAAGTTTTAACACCATCGCATAGTCTAAGCAAGACGCTAAACTTTACGTCATCGCTAGGCGCTGAAGTTGACACCATCGCTTAGAAACAAGAAGTTCACACTGTCAATTGGAACAACACGCTGAAGTCTGCACCATCGATCGCTTAGAAATAAGGCGTTGAAGTTCACACCATCTCTCTAAAGCGTGGCGCTGAAGTTCAGTTACACCATCGCATAGTCTAAGCAAGGCGCTGAAGTTTACGTCATCACTAGGCGCTGAAGTTGACACCACCGCTTAGAAACAAGAAGTTCACACTGTCAATCGGAACAACACGCTGAAATCTGCACCATCACTTAGAAATAAGGCGAGGAAGTTTACACCTGCTTGAAACATGGCCCTGAAGTTTACACCATCGCTTAAAACCAACGCACTAAACTTTACATTACGTCTTTAGAAAAAAAACCGCGCTGAATTTTGTACCATGGCGTAAAAACAACACACACACACACACACACACACACACACACACACACACACACACACACACACACAGGTGGCATCGTGTTATAAAACGTCTGAAAGAAACCTAAGATGGAACCTCTCCATTTCTTACCTCCCCTTCCCCCTACCTAGATACACTGACGAGATTGAAAACATTAGTCCCCAGTCTATAGGCTGGGTGACTGAAGAACAACAGGAACAATTCACAAACAACCGAAAACGATTCTCCCAGTCCGCAAACAACAACAACAGACTACAACAACAAACGGGGACATCAACAGAACATGGACACAACAAACGAAACTGAAATAACTGAAGGAACCGGCCCCCGTAGTGTAGTGGTTAGCACTTTGGACCATATTGGACCGGGAGACCTGGGTTCGAATCCCAGCCGAGGCAAGCGGGATTTTTCCGATCTAGGTCGGCTTCTTCCCAGAGCGGGTGTGCTACGGACCCAGTGGGGTGGGTGTTGCCACACAGCCGAGATTCACCCACTTCACGGGGGTGTTACTTTGAGAGTGCTTCGATCCCTTGTTATGACACATCTCATGGTGTGCATGATTACACAGCCGGCATTGCAGGTGCCGTAGTTCCCGGGCCTGGTTAACACCGGGACATTTGCGACAGGAAGCGCGGAATGTAACGCAGTGTCTCAAACCACATGGACCCCCATATCATCATCTTACCATCGTCCTCATCCTCGTCATCATGCATAATAATAATTGCCCAAGCGTCCGAGCCCTACGTGAAGGGGGAGGACCCCCCATGGTGTGTTCCATGCCACGAATCATTCACAGTCGAGCAATTTTTACTCTTATGCGTTGATCTCGCCGAGATCCGCAACAAGTACTTCTCCGTGGATTCATTGAAGGTGTTGTTCAGGGATGTCCCCGATGACAACATCTTCAGCTCCTTGAAGGAGGCAAACTTGTTTCATAAAATTTAATTCCAATTCCTAGTCTTTCATTGACGTCCGTCCGTTCGATTTTTCTCCGAAACTTCTCATTTAAACGCAGTAGATTTTTAATATATATTTACATCCTGTTTTATTCTATGCCCTTTTATTTTTAGTGACTTGACAGAAAGCGATCTTACTTTGCCGCGAAATAGTCTTTGTTGCTTGCGCGGCGTAAAGCCCTGACTGACTAACTAACTAACTAACTAACTAACTAACTAACTAACTAACTAACTAACTAACTAACTAACTAACCGAGCCCTACGTGAATTCCACCCATGACCTGGGAGGAATACCGCTGCCGCCGGCGAAATTGAGGCATATAATAATAATAATAATAATAATTGTCCAGTGTTGTACGAAAATGACAAAACCAGAATTTTAAAAATATTATAATTCTAATTATAATAAACAAAATAACTGAAGGAAGCAACAAGCAGTCTACTGACTGTCTGAGGAACTTGACGACGTTGTTGGACCATTCGTGGTAGTCCTCGCTCTGCATCAGCGGGATGAAAGGCTTGGAACCGATCTTCCATCCGCCCACAGCCAGCAAGATCTTGAGTTTCGGGTTCTTCTGCTTCAGCTTCATCGTGCGAGTGTACAGACCTGGGTAAGATAAACATTAGAAATGAACTTCAATAAGCATTAACGAATTTACTTACTTACTTACTTAGGCCCATGGCTCCAAGTGGAGCATAGGCCATCGACGACCCTTCGCCATCGCACTCTGTTCTGGGCTACTCTTGCCACTCCAGTCCAGTTGGTCCCCTGCTTACATAGCTCTGCTTCAGTGTCCCGCCTCCAGCTGTTGCGAGGCCGGCCTCTCTTCCTTTTCCCCTGCGGGTTCCATGTCAGGGCTTGGCGTGTGGTGCTGGATTAAAGAATTTGATTTCGTAGATTTAATGCCAAAATCAAAAGTAAAACGAAACATACCGTAATCTCCGAGGTCGTTCCAGTTGTTTGATTTGATTCCCTTGCCGTCTTTGGTGATATCGGCGAAGGCAAAGATGAGATGCGTACAGAGGAACGGGTCGATGTGTTCAGGCCAGAACTTGCCCACGCTGGGCCGAGAGTTCGCCGAACTGCTGTAGTAGCAGAAGATCAGTTTCTTTGGTCCGCCTGCACACACACATTTTTCTTTTTTAAACCGGAATGGGCCTATATGCAACGCTTAGCGCACTTAGAAGAAATGCCCAGAATGAAATTATGTACAATTGAATCCTTCCAGATTGCTGTGGAAGTGTAACTGAAACACCAAGGCCCACATGTAAAAGTCGAGGTTAGGGATTTTAGCCCAGGGTTAGAGTCCAACCTCGAACTAAACTAGCTCTAGGGTTAAATTTTCTGCTGTTTTGTTGTTTAACCAGGAAGCGGGTCCATTCCACCATGGTGCCTAAGGTGTTGGAGAAGGATTTTTCCCTACCTTTCTTCGCATATTTATTTTTTTAATTCAACTTTGATTTTGGGTTTCTTTTGTCGTAGTCTGGGTTAGGCCCGTAGCCGTGGGTTAAATTAACCTCGAGTTTTACATACGGGCCCAGAAGGCATAGGAGAAAAGCTGCTGATACCAGGTGAGATGTCCAACACGCAAAAGGCATCTACACAGATCAGTATTAACCTCTAAGTCGTCGATCCAACTGGCTGTGTGCCCTCTCCTCAGCGAATACGACTTAGAGAACTGGGATGCCAATCACAAACTAAAATACCATGATAATGTTGAAATTCCCCAGTTGTTTTGAAGATGGGGTACATTTTACCAGGAAAGAAAACAACAAAAACAAAACAGCGGATGAGTAACTTATAATGAGCACAAAGAATTTACGTACCATGGAGGTGAGACGTCAGATGACCTTCAGTGGCGTCAGCAGGTGGGGTCTGGTCGACCTCTTTCTGTTCTCCGCCTTTGCCTCCGCCTTTGTCACCACCTTTACCACCACCGCCCTTCCCTTTTCCCTCCCCTCCCGCTTTCTTTGACTCTTCTGCCTTCTTCCCTCCACCGCCAGATTTTCCACCCCCTGCCTTCTTGTCCCCGCCTCCTGACGATGTCTTGAAATCTTCCTTCTTGCCTCCAGACGAAACTTTGTTTTCTTCTCCTCCTTTGGCCCCGAAGTCCTTCGGCGCGAAAGCTTTGGCGCGCACCATAGCACGTTGTCGTCTGGCCATGACCCCGCTCCCGTAGGTCGTGGATTTCACACCGTGTTTGGACGTGTCCAAGTCCGTTTTGTTTCTCGTGATTGCCTGGGACTGGTTGGCGTGATGAAGGAGTCCCGCGAGCTTGAATTTGAGGTGAGGTGACGCGGTTCCTTTCGCCTGAGTCTGTGACAGCTGGCTGTCGGAATTGAGCAGCTGGTCCTTGGTGAGGACGACGCTGGTCACTGGATCTGTCCGAGAGCTGTTCTTGGAGTCAGGAAGCTTACCCTCGGTAGCGCTAGCATTGCCTTTTTGTGACTGACCTCCAAGTGTGGTCTTCTTTCCACTGTTCGGCTTTTGCGTAGATGCTGTGGCGTTTGCTGCATGCGTCACCGGTGCCCGGCGTTTCTGCTCACTCTTCAGTTCACTTTTGCCATCGTTTACTTTCACACTTTCGGGTTTGGACTGGCCTGTTCCGGTAGAGTTTTGACTCAGGGAAACTGAAAGAAGTTCTTCCAGAGTGTCTTTGATCAGTTCATCTTTTCTGGCCTCTTTCTCAGTGCTGTTTGACTTCGCTAGCACCGCGTCCGTCTGGTTGGCAACGGATTTGGATTCGGATTCAGCACTTGTACTGTTCGTCTTAACCGAGGTAGACGTGGTAGTTGAATTGCTGGCGCTCTGCGTTGTGGTTGATGCTGTGCTGGATGATGTTGAACTTGATGGCGCGTGCGTTTCTGATGTGGCGTCACTGTGCTGGCTTACCCCCAGCAGGAGAAGCCAGAAAACAAGGGACGCCTTCATTCTGCCCTGCAACCCAAAGCACACACTCTCTGCCACATACTAGAACACTGCCCTTGCTAAACATTAGACGTGTCAATGCTGAGGCTCGTGTCACACGGGCGACGTTTTAGTCCGAACAAACATCGGACACGGCTCGAACATGAGCCGGAAAAAAATTAGAACAGAGACATGTTGTGGCCGTGTGTCACACGAGGAACATGGCAGAACTCCCTGATTGGTCGTGTTCGATGTTTGTTCGGACTAGAACGCTTCCCGTTGTTACATGAGGCTTAGTTGCATTCGCTGAATTTGTTGGTAATGAAGACAAACAGGACGAATCTAGTGTAGAAAGCGTGAAAAAAAAAAAAAAAGTAACTGACGTACAACTCGCAGTGAGTCCCTTGTGGTCCGTCTGCGAAAGGCGGTTAGCGTTCCGTGTAGTGTAGCAGGTTTGAAACAGAATGACCAGTAAGCAACTGCGGTTCAAAAGCAAACTTCACACGGACATAATTATTTGCCGGAACATAAAATGCCCAAGTCTTTAGGATCTCGCGAAGAGACACGTTTCCGCTCAGTAGCAGTCACCGATTTCACCGAAGAATAGAGCGCATCAGACAACGGTGGACACCGGCTGCAGAATTACGCTTCATGCCATCTCAACACTCTGATATCTGTGGCGTGAGGTGCTGGCTCGAACTGGCGTTGACTGGCGTCTGTCCCGCACACAACCAAGTGAACAACGATGCGCGCTTTCCTCTTAGGAACCTCCGAGATGTGACAGGGAAGACACAGACAGAGACGGGGATATCTCGGTCTGCTGACCAAAGATGACCGAACGTGCTTGACCAGGAGCTTGTCCAGCTAAATAATGCACCTTCGCCGACGGGTTGCAATGCAGAGGTCGGACAGTGTCCACAAAAACCTATGGTCTAAGTACGACGAAAACGGCTTATTGCGTCATAGCCTTTGCTTTTCGCACCTCCCACTCCGTCGTTGAAACAATAGCTGCCTGCGTTCCTCTGTCGTGTGGCGACAGAAACTATTGCAAAAATGACCCGGGCTGCTCGCTAGGTTTAGTTCAGCCGTGGATGTCTCTCCAGCACTGGGGGACACGTGCCGTCCCATGATATGAACTCGGTGGGAACAAAATAAACTTGCATTTGCATTTTCGTGAACACATTTATCGTCGTTTGTTTTTATAGCTACGCCCGAAAGTCCCACTTCGGTTCAGACTATGTCTTGCAAACACTAAATTGATTGACGCTAGTTTTAAGGCAAAGTTTAACGCCTAGAAAGTCCTATAAATGCAGTTTCCCGCACTTTTTTCGACAATAATTAGTGACGTGACGGCCGTTCAGTAGGGCGGCGGCTAAATCCGACGCGCTACCTATTAGACCACCGCTCTCTCCTCACTTGGTCACTAAACGCGACACACTTTTCCTCCTTGAGGTCATGAGCCATTTTAAGCCATGTCCTTCCATGTACCATTTTTCTTAACACTGCAAACGCACAACATACGCGTACATAATTATGTCAGTTGAAGACAACAAATGCAGACTTTTCAACAAATTCTAGGCATTACATTGATTCTAACGATGAGCAGCTGACTATTGTCTTTGGCACTGCAACATTTAAAGCTATGAACAAAACATTTGTTCAAATTTGCGGTATTTTCAGGTTGCAGTATTTTTTTTTAAACACAAGTCATTCTAAAATTTCCAGTGGAAAACGACAGAAAAGCGAAATAATATCAGATAATTATATGCATTCATTCGATTCAGGTCTGACCGTTTTTACATGTGTGTAAAATGTTAAACTATGAGGCGCACGTTTGTTCCTGTTTTTCTACATTTTGTTCTTGCAGCATTCCTTCGACATTTCTTTCTTTCTTTAAAAAAAAACAACAACAACCCAGAAATCAAAAGGGTGAAGTAATCAAGGATAACTCTCCAATTAACTTGTATCTTTTCTTACAAAACGTAAAGTTTTCACTGAGAAAAATAAGAACAAAACTTTCAACAAATATACATATTAAGGACAAAAATCATGCAATCTTTAAATCTCTGTCACAACCGGGCCGTTTTCTTGATACGTCTGAATCGAATGTCTGCTAAAAGTTACTTAAACGTAAGTCTCTTTTTACCGAAAAACGAGAGAAGATTTTCAGTGTTAATTAAACTGAAAGCATGTTAACACTGCAAAAGTAATCTTCAGTTTCTATAGAACTTACCTTTCAGTCCCTATGAGCAGATATACGCCTTAACGAAAGGCCCTCAGGTTTGATGTATTCTATCAATTAGCTCTTCTTTGAGACTTTCCCAGTGAGAGTTTTAGCTCGTATCATCCGTGTAACGTGGTCAAGCGAATGTCCATGTGCACCTTTTTTTCCTCGCACCCTTCTCCTTTATACTGGCGCGAACGTCCCAGTGTTCTCGCTTAGCATACAGCCAGGTTCGAGTAAACAGTCCTTTAAACACTGCGGGTCAACAGGCTGGACAATGGGAGAGACAGAGAGAGAGAGAGAGAGAGAGGGGGGGGGGCAGACAGACAGAGAGGCAGAGAGGGGGGGGGGGGGGGAGAGAGAGAGGCAGACAGACAGAGACGGAGACACAGAGAGAGGGAAAGGGGGGGGGGGGGGGAGAGAGAAAAAGAGCGTTATTCCCCCCCCCCCCTTTGGTTTAATTTCTTTTTTTCCCCATCAAAGCTACAGAACAACATTACTACTACTGCCACTACTACTATTGCTACTACTACCTATTACTATCACTATCACTATTACTACCCCTACTACTACCACTTATTATTATTAACACTGCTGCTACAATCACTGCTACTAACGAAAATGCTAATAATAGCTACATCTTACTGGCATGCAAGACATAGCGCGCCCTCGTATAACTCATCCATCACAATCAAGGATACATCAAATGTGGCCGACCTGGCAGTCCGATTGGATTGAATAGTGTTCAGCTGGACTGTTCAGCTGGGGTAGCTGTCCTTTCCCACCGTAACCTGCCCATCAATTCACGCCGTCTCCGATCACTCTTATGGTGTGGGTCTTGAAACCCAACTAACCAACCAACATAGCACTGGCGGCTATCCTGGGAACAGTACAAGTCTCAACAGGCATACGAGTTTTTTTGTGTGGTTTTTTTTTGTTTTTTTTTTTTGGGGGGGGGGGGGTGTTGGGGGGGGGGGGGCTTAACGTCCTTTCCCGCCACATACGGGTGATGTCAAAGACGGGGCAACGATGAAGAAGCCACCACAAATATTTGAGGCCCCAGCCCGGATACGAACTCACGACCGCGAGTATTAGAAGTCCAACGCTCTACCATTCGGCCACCCCGGCACCCCAATAGGCATACGACATACAGCGTGCAGAAAACTATTCGGCATCGAGTGCGCTAAAACAGTGCATCAGAATCAGTCACTTGGGTCACAACATAACATCTGAAATCATTGTAGTGACTCTGGCCGACGTGTATGTTGTTGAAGTAGTGTACCACTCACTGAGCAGACGACTGACGTTATTTGGTTGTGGACTGAAGACGGTGCTGACTGGTTGCTATTTTTAGAAGATTTGTCTAGTCCCAGTAAGTTCAGGAATGGATTGCAGGCTCAAAGAAAGTCGTATTTCTCTAATGGTAAAGCCACAAAATTACCGAGAGCGGTCGCGATGACCAACTGAAACATCCGTCTTACTGGCAAACAGCCTCAACCCTGTTCCGGGTCCGTCGATAACTCTAGGTCCCTGCGACGACGGCCAAGTCGGGCTAACCGAGACCGAGCCGAGCTAAGTGATACCTAAGAAGGAAAAAAACAAAAATACTCGGTGACAAGGAAAGTGGACAGTTGCGAACAACTTTGAGGTCCCCGTGTTATTTCACAGTGTGCACAGAAGCGGTGAAAACTGTCGCATTCACCAGCACAGTACACTCTCAGCCTGTTTCGAGATTATTGCCTGCATGAGCTGTCTCCCTTGCCGCAACAAGCACGCATTTTTCGTGGCAGAGCACAAAGTTGCCATGAAAAAATGCATGCATGCTGCGGGTCTGTGTATGCACTAATGTGACAGTTTTCACCGCTTCTGTGCACACTGTAAAATAACACGGGGACCTCAAAGTTGTTCGTAACTGCCCACTTTCCTTGTCACCGATTTTTTGGTGTGTTTTTTCTTTCTTAAGTATCACTTAGCTCGGCTCGGTCTCGGTTAGCCCGACTTGGCCATCGTCGCAAGGGCCTAGAGTTATCGACGGACCCGGCGCAGGGTTGAAACAGCCTTAGAGCTTCGGGCGCGGCAGGTTTTCATCTGAGCGGCGTTTAGGAACGTAGAGACTTTAATGTAAACCACCTTCCATCCCGGATCTGCGTTTTGCGGCATGGAAAGTTTGATGCGTCAACACAAACAAAAGACGGGCACGTATGTTTGAGTGACGCGAGTACACCTATCATCATATAACACGTGAGGCCTTCAAGACAAGATGGCAAAAATGTTAACATCCGGACATACCGGTAGAGGGCGGCTCGCACTCAGTTCTGAGGCGCAACACCTTATCATACTTCTCAGCCTACAAAAAAAAGGAAAAGCAGTTTCGGTGCAGTGAGGTTATAGACCCGGAGAGGGTGGGAGTGGGGGTGGCGGGGGGGGGGGGGGGGGGGAGGGGGGTTGACCGTTGGATGATGGGGGGGAGAGGGGGTGGGGAGAGGGGTGGGGCGCAAACAATCTCATCTGGATCTCCTTTAATATAAACTTCGCGCTAATGTGTGTGTGTGTGTGTGTGTGTGTGTGTGTGTGTGTGTGTGTGTGTGTGTGTGTGTGTGTGTGTGTGTGTGTGTGTGTGTGTTTTACATATAGTCAGCTGTTTCCTTCAGCTCTTTCCTTATCTGTGTACATGAGGGTACTGCGTCATACAACGAGAGCACACACACACACACACACACACACACACACACACACACACACACACACACACACACACACACACACACACACACACGCACGCACGCACGCACGCACGCACGCACGCACGCACGCACAGAGTTTACGACAAAAACGTGAGCTACGTCCAAAACTGAATATTTCTAGAAGATACATTTGCTATAAACGCATTTGATTTGACTTTTTTCTCTCTCTCTTTTTTTTTTTTTTTTTTTTTTTAGGTCAGCGCTATCTTGTTTCTCGGACGAGAAAATCGACATTCGCGTTTTCTGCATAGCGACGCAAGTAAATGTCATATGAAACACAAACAAACTTTTTGAGTACGGAAACACTGAAAACACACGGGAAACATGTTAACATTTCGGTTTACATATATAGATATAACGCTTCTTTCTTTGTTGAGCGACTATCCCGGCTGGGGCCAAATATTTGTTCTGGCCTTTCTCGTTGCCCCGTCTTTGGTATCACTCATATACGTGGTGGCAAAGGACGTTAAACTCCCAAACACCCACCCACCCACCCACCCCACCCTTGTTATGCGACCACCCATGGTGGACCATTTCTAGAAGTCACGCAGGCACGTAAAACTCAAGCAAAAATGTCCCTCGAGCAAACTCAGACGATATTGCGTCTTTCGACCATGGGCGAGTCACGAACTCCTGTTGTCCTGCAGAGTGACAGGCAAATGTGACCACGTCTGCCGCAAATGTGTGATAATCATTAACACAAAGTTTGCGTCACAATCATTGCTTGAAATCGCTGGTATGAGGCTCCCAGGGAGAAAAGGAAGGAAGTGGGGGTTTGGGAGGTTGGGGGGGGAGGTGGGTGTAAGCTATACTTGTGTGTGTGTGTGTGTGTGTGTGTGTGTGTGTGTGTGTTGTGTGTGTGTGTGTGTGTTTCTTTTTTCTTTATGGCCAGATTTCCAACAGGAACGAGGAAAGACAATACCTCACTTGCTTTTATTCTTTTTTTTTTTTTTTTTTCTTTTTCTCTTGAAAATGAGACACTTTTCCCCTCACCCACGTCTCGGGAGGCGGAGACATGCTCCTTGCTTCTTTCGCTAATTCGTAGCCTAAGTCTCGCCGCACTTTACTTCCTAATTACTTTACCTTTGTCTTCGTGATCGGCTCGATATTTGAGAAAATGTGTTCAAACTTTAGGAGATAAGTCTTTGTTACTCAATTTTCTCTTTCTTGGAGAATGACGTGGGGGGGGGGGGGAGGAGGGCGTGGGGGAGGGTGTTGCAAATGCCAAATGCCAACAACGGATGGAGAAAAAGAAAACCAATAGGTAAAATCACCTTCAATTGTTTTGTCTGCTCTGTGTGTGTGTGTGTGTGTGTGTGTGTGTGTGTGTGTGTGTGTGTGTGTGTGTGTGTGTGTGTGTGAGAGAGAGAAAATCCTATGTGCACATGAAAGAAGCGGAATCTCTGTGTTGATTCCCCTTGCACCTCCCCTCAGTATTTGTGGGCTTTCAAACGCCGATCTCGGAAACCACGGTTTCAGGACACAGTTGTCAAAACACCCCTCCTGTTTGTAGTGGTTTTGACCTTGACGGCTGTGTCTGCACGTGCGACATTGTCAACCGGAGAGGTCCCCGCTTTGCAAGCTCTCTTCAACACGTAATGAACCAACTCACGGGCCAATGTCAAGTTTCCCGTTGCGACATTTTGTTTTTTCTTTTCTGTTGGCTCTCGTTCTTTGAGTTTGAGAAACAGAGCAGCTGCAGCGGCCTCGTTTTGCGGGGTTCCTGTGTTCCTTTAGGCTTGGTTTTCAAATTTGGTTTTGAGCCGCAAGACCTCGACGGGGCCAGGTTTTTACCTGGGCTCTAAAAGCAACGCCTGTTCCCAGGTAATTAAGCGCCGTCGCTGACATATTGCCAGGAGGTGAAAAGGCTGGAACGGTGACTTCTTCTCTCTTCTTCTACTGCGTTCCCTCGGCCCTGCCTCAGGTGACTAGGTTGGTACTGGTGATGAAATGGGTGGTCCCCCACGGGTCAGTTTTGTTGGCCATGAGTTTCTCATCCAGCGTTGCTCCACTAGGGGGAGCCGGGGTGGCCGAGTGGTAGAGCGTTGGACTTCTAATGCTCGGGTCGTAAGTTCATATCCCGGCTGGGGCCAAATATTTGTGCTGGCTTTTTCATCGTTGCCCCGTCTTTGATATCACCCGTATGTGGTGGAAAAGGACGTGAAATCCCCCAAACACCCACCCGTTGCTCCACTGGACCAGTACTGTGTCCTTGCTTCTTGGAAGAACCCCTGCAGGATTGTAGAACCTGTTCTGGGGTCTGTGGGGCTGTTTCGCGGGGACAGTCTGATGTATGTGACAGTCCAAGGCGGTACAAGGAGGCGAACGGTAACAATAATTACAACTGATTCATGCAAGCTTTCTATCTTTTACTCAGAACTCAACCTTTGTTCAAGCTTTCAACACTGCGTGAACCGTTTTCGCTATCTAAGTCGATCCTAAATCAACGCACGTAGACAGCTTAACTCTTTGACGACGGAGCGCAATTTCTGACACACGATTTCCTATAGGAAATCGTGTGTCAGAAATTGCGCTCCGTCGTCAAAGAGTTAAAGAAAGAATGACAGCAGTGCCTTATTTCTTGGTCTTCTTTTTCTTTTTATTTGTTTTTTTTATGTTCTGATTTTTATGGTTCTATTTTTATTCTTTTATTTTTAATTTATCTATCTTATTATTGTTTTTACGTTTTACAACATAGACAATACATACATGGAAAACATAGGCCGTAAATTAACAAATAAAACAAATAAAAATACATACACAGATAAATAAAAGACAAAGCAAAAGAAAAAAGCACAAAAAAACAAACAAAGAACAAAAGGAGCAAAAAACCCCAAACATCCCAATAATTACAAAATAAACCCACGAAAACAGATAACAAAAAGTAACAAACAAACAAACAAACAAAAAATGAAGATACAGCTAAGGTACATCAGTAGTGCCTTGAGACATTGCCCATCAAACTTGAGTGAAACAAGCCATACAGTATGGAACTACTGCAGTGATATTTTTGTAATCATATTTTTGATGCTCAGACGCGTTAGACACACGTGCCGGCGTGAGTATGCGAATATGCGGGACAAATACGTGCGAACAATCTGCATCGGCCCTTTGAGATGACACAAAACCACAGACCTTCTTTGTGCAGCGAAGAGTTCACGTGAGTCCACACACTCAGTCCTGGCTTCAGTTGACAGACATTCGCTGGGTATTTCTTCCTGTCTTCACACGCGCTGTTTGCGGGCTGGTCGATTTCTGGCGTCTCTGAGACATGTGTGAAATAGTTTTGGACGATTTGGAGCAGTTTTTGAGCCAAGGATGCAGTGGTTGAGGTAGTACATGTAACAGGGATCATCGTTTTCTCAGTTCCGTGTCCAGCGGAATGAAGACATCCGTTTCCGGCGACAATGGTACGTTTCCTTTTCTGTGGGGAGAAGGGGCGGGGGAGGGCGGAGTGGGAGGGACAAGGGCGTCCAGGTGATGAAGGGGGAGGAAGGGGGGGGGGGTGTGGGAGGCTGGGAAAACTGACATGACAAAGATTCAGATTCGAGTCGGGATCTACGTGGAGCTGATTGACATCTGACGGATATGCACTTCAAAAAAAAAGAAAAGAAGAAGAAGATAAACACCCTTTCCCCTGCCGCTGCTGTTGCACCCCCTCCCCCACTACCCTCCTACCCCTTGTCATTCAATTCTGGCATTCTTTGTCAGAAGCCATTCGTGGACTCAAACACTGCTGGTATTTAAGTAGTCTCTTAGTTGCGCGTATCCTGTACTTCAAAATGGGTCCACCGACCAGGCAGATAATACACACACTCCTACAAGACTCATACATGACATTCCTTTAAATGGATGGTGTGTGTGTGTGAAGGGAATGGTAGCCCTCGTTGACTACTGACGTTATGCGTAACTGCATACATACGAATGAACTGGTCACAATAAACTGGTCACATCAACCAATCTTCGGTTTCCGTTCAGCTTCTTGTGGATGTACACGCTATTTATACAAATGAATCTGAGAAATGTTCCTCCTGGCTGAGGCATGGCGAGTGCTTTAAGCTGTTTTTGTTTGTTTGTTTTTTTAAGGCCAGGGCCCGTATGTAAAAATCGAGGTTAATTTAACCCATGGCTACGGGCCTAACCCAGACTAGGACAAAAGAAACCCCAACACAAAAGTAAATAAAAAAGGAAGCGAAGAAAGGAAGAAAAAAATCCTTCTGTAACGGCTTATTCACCTTCCTGGAATGGGCCCGCTTCCTGATTTAAAACAAAACCAAAAATAAAATAAAATTAACCCTAGAGCTAGCCTGGTTTAGTTCGAGGTTAGACTCTAACCAGGGGCTAAAAGCCCTAACCTCGACTATTACATACGGGCCCAGGCTGGTCTGGTCAGTTCAACTGCGTTAAAAAACTGACCATGAAAACCCTGACTGAACTCTGAAGCCTAATTTTCTGACCTCAAGTGGATCCTCAATGGATCATCTTGTGTGCCCGGGATTGTCGAGAAAAGCAGCGAGGCACGTTCAGAGGTCTTGACAAGAGTCATGGTGTCCACTTACTGTTGACTGAAGCAACTCCCACCTGGCAAGACGACCCTTCCAATTGACGTCATATGGAAGTTATCTTTGACTGTGATTGACTTTCGATCATGTTTGAGGCGGGCATGTTTTTTGTGTTTGTGTGTGGGGGCCATCCCAACACACCGCCGAACTGATGTTTGCGGCGGAATCAAAGTTTGGCTCCTGAATCTTGGAGGGCAGGACTCGCTCAATCCAGCGCCATGTTTGATGGGATTTATAAAGACCTAGAGCACAGCTTCGCTGAGTCTCTGACAGAGAGATTCGCCGGAAGGAACTACAAAAGGCGTATGTGAACAGGTAATCTCAAGTACCAAGGAGTAAAGCCCTCTTCCACATCAAACCCTTCTTCCGTTATTTTGAGAGAGAGAGAGAGAGAGAGAGAGAGAGAGAGCATTAGCAAGATACCCCCCCCCCAACCCCCCCTCGCCGCAACAAAACAAAAACACAAAAAACAACAAAACAAACAAACAAACAACAACAATAAAACCAAACAACAAGCAACCACTCAAAACACAAACACACAAAGGCAAACAAAACAACACAAAACAACAACCACCAAAAAACCAAAACCACACGCCCCCCCCCCCCAAAAAAAAAAAAAAACAACAAAAAAAACCCCAAAAAACAAAACCAAAAACCAAAAAAAAACAAAACCCAAACAAAACCAAACAAACAAACAAACAATGACATCAAGCACAGTGTTGACATGAAGAAAGTAATCGAAACATTTTCCGTGCCTCTTTTCATAAGCAAAACCCCAAACAAATGACGTCGCGTCATTCACCTAGCTGGTTGATGTCACTAACTTTTTGACGTGTGCGAGGTTGTACATGTGTGCAATCAATCGATTGGAATGAATTCTTTAGACTCCAGAGTGCAGTCCCTTTTCGGCGGGGCGTGAAAATTTGACTGCTTACAGCCAGCGCCATTTTCAAAAATGGCGAAAATTTTTTAGGAAAGCGAAGACTTGTGCGTCATATGATTCGATTTAAAACGAAGTCTTGAATATCCGACCACTTTTCGTTTGGGCAAAATCTTTGCCAGCGGACAATTATTGTTGCGCTTTGATGGCACTGTTTACGTGGTACACTGACCTAACAGGATGTGAGTGAACGGCAAAGGGGTTGCACTCTGACAGGCAAAGGCGTTGCACTCTACAGGCAAGTATTATTGCACGGTGCAGACGATCACGTACCTGCCTTGTGGCGGAATAAGAGACGATTACAAAAGCATACACACCCGTGCTCTAGGACTGAATGTAATATAGATCTGTCCATTCAGACAGAGACATGTTATGTATGTCTCTGATTGAGAAACACGCCTACTTTCACTCTGAAGACAGTCTGCCATCACTTGCGCCATTGAGGATCCCTCTGGGTTCAAAGATGGTCAAGGATGACATAGTGCGCGACCTTGTGTTTGAGAGCACCGAGACACTTTAGGCCCGTCACGGTAGCGCAGTGAGCGCCATTTCCCCACCGTGCACAGAGGTACTTTCCACTGAAAGACTCTGTGCCCCAGAGAGTGTGAATTCTTGTAACAAAGTCGTTCCCCTTTGACAGAGTTACTTCCCGCTGGCCTGATTGACAGGTGACAAGCGATTGCATACTGGACTACTGGTATCGGGGGAGAAGAGAAACACCTACTCTCTCTCTCTCTCTCTTAGACGCGCGCTTGGCTGTGTTTATGTGCGCCGGCGCGCGCGCGCGT
Source organism: Batillaria attramentaria (assembly GCA_018292915.2). NCBI lineage: Eukaryota > Metazoa > Mollusca > Gastropoda > Batillariidae > Batillaria > Batillaria attramentaria. The sequence goes on from JACVVK020000225.1 coordinate 547,953, forward strand.
GCACACACACACACACACACACACACACACACACACACACACACACACACACACACACACACACACACTCTCTCTCTCTCTCTCTCTTTCTCTCTCTCTCTCTCTCTGGGCGTGCATGTTTGACTTCCCCAAGAAACGCCACCAGCATACCGTCAACTCGAAGTATCACGTCGGCAAAATGACGGGTGCTTCGTTTCTTTGATCTCTGTGTGTGTGTGTGTGTGTGTGTGTGTGTGTGTGTGTGTGTGTGTGTGTGTGACTCTGTTAATATTATTATACAGCTTATTGCCGGACCAGATGTTGCATAACTTAATAATACGTCATACGTTATGCCTGTAAACTGACGTCGGCAAAACTGATGACGCGTGCTTCATTTCTTTGATCTGTGTGTGTCACTCTGTTAATATTATTATACAGCTTATTGCCGGACCAGATGTTGCATAGCTTTGATGTTACGTCATACATTATGCCTGTAAACTGACGTGTTGTCTCGCCTTGTGTTTTGCGTGAATCACAGAGCAACACGCTTGACAGCAAGTCCCTTTAAAAATCAATGTACACACCGGCGAAAAATGTACTTTTGCTCCGAACGGTTTATTTTGTGGTTGATCTCATGGCGGAGTCGCATAACTTAAAAGTCTGTGACGTGCGTTTGAACGTGGAAATTTTGGCCTCAAACCACCTTCCCGGGTGGCCACACTGTCACATTGTGAACAAACCCTTGTGATCCACTCCAAATCAGTTTCACTTGTATCCAGTGACCATCGTCATCAAAGTGACTTTTGGAATAACTTAGTGTTGCTCAGTTCTACCCGCCACAGTTCAGTTCATGGCAAGAGCCCATGGTTGCTGAAAAATCGTTGGTCCCAGCTGGGCGTCGAACTACCCGAGCGCAGAGAGAGAGAGAGAGAGAGAGAGAGAGAGAGAGAGCTGAGAGAGAGAGCTGAGAGAGAGAGAGAGAGAGAGAGAGAGAGAGAGAGAGTATGTGTGTGTGTGTGTGTGTGTGTGTGTGTGTGTGTGTGTGTGTGTGTGTGTGTGTGTGTGTGTGTAATCAAAGATCTTGGAAACATAAAGCACTCTCTGGGGCACAGAGTCTTTCAGGGGAAAGTACCAATTTCACGACCCGCCGAAATAAAAAGGGACTGCACTCTGGAGTCTAAACATATCTTTCTGATTCCAAGGACTTTGGTGTAATTATGACTGACGTCACATTTCCCGCCATTTTGAATGGAGGACTATCGTGACAAACATGAACTTGATGAGCTGCTGGTTTCGTAATCAAAATATCCGTTTTAAATCCTCAGGGAAAAAAAAAAAACAACCAAAAAAAAAAACTAAAGAAAACGTCCGGCATGCAGCCGTTGCCGGCTACCCGCCCAGACAATATCCATGCACTAGTCCAATAATCGCAAAACCTCTTGCTATTTCACATAATTTTAGCACTATCGGCACAGCACAATACGGCACACGTCCTTACCGGCTAAGAACCCGAGCCTCAAACGTTTCTGAGGTAGGGTGTGCATGTCTCGCGGATTCAGTTTGGGGGACTCTTCCAAAACTAAGCACAGGGACAAGCCGGTTGTTTGATCTACGACTAATTTGATATCGGCAGCACGATTAGAAAAAAAGAAGAAGATTTCAAACGGTAATGACTTGGCAGGGGTTTAAGTTTAGATCTTGATAGATGTAACTTGACAAAATAGAAAAGAAAACTAAAACCCAGCAAAACACTACCATAGTCTATTCAACTCAGTGATTAAGACTATATTAAACCCGAATCAATGAGAGAAATCAGAGAGAGAGAGAGAGATGGCCGGTTATCTTCATGAGGTAATAGATGTATAGCCTACATGTACACACCGAACGAAACGCAGTTCAGTAGCATGTCTGATATAACGGTAGCCCTACACTGATTTTCCGCGCTCAGTAATGAACTATGACCTCGTCGTTTTCTCTGGTCGGTGACAAATCCAAGCAGGTGACAGTTTTGATAAATTAATTCTATCACTAAATGGATGGGGTGTGCCAGTCCCCCGTCATGTGACTGACTGAAAATGACCAGTCGCCGGCTGAGCTCCAACTAGATGATGGTTTTGATCAATTGATTTAATCACTAAATTGATAGCACGTGTCAGTCATCTGTCATGTGACTGAAAACGACCAATCGTTGATCTTACTTCACCAACTAACGATCAACAGCCCTCCCATAGGTGAATACTCGAAGGCACGTTTAACTGTTGTCAGTATTTCAGCATTGCATTTTGAGACGAAACAGCAGACCAGTTTATTTTTTGCGGTAAGTTTGAGTATTTAATGGGTACTATTTATTAATTTATTAATCAAAATACATGTAGTGCATTCCACTCCTAATGAGTTGGAGTCAGATGAACTTCTACCGGCGTAATCGCAGGTGCTTGTCGTTTTGGGCCGGGTTGCTTATCTGCTCGTTAATGAAAGAATAATGAATTTAGTGAGTGCAAAACTGACTTCAATGCAGTCCTGTAGGCACGAGCGAGGGAATCAGTATCCTTATACATAGCCATGATTGAGAATTACGATTACATGTAAGATTATGGTAATGTGATGTGCGTAGTTAAAAGGGGCTAATGCTATCATTTTTATGCTGTCATATTGTTCTTAGCTGTTTTCGTGGTATATATCATCTCACCACTTGGATACCTGCACAGTGACGCCGCCTGTAATGCTGCACTGACTGAGCCAGCAGATGCGTACTCGTTGACGCCGGCGGCGACCACACTGAGCGCCTCGGTAGTGTAACAACAGTCGTAGAATTTGAATGTTCGCCGACCGCTCGCGCAAAATGTAAACAACGTTGTATTATTGCAGAGCTGTAGTAATCATCAAGATAGAGTATTTCGAGCGTACAGGCGCACTCACGAGCGAAACTGTTCCAAAACTGACACATGCAAGCAAGCCTAGCCGGCAAAGATAAAATTAGCCCGTTTAAATAGAGAATTACATGTACAGTAGTTAGTGAAAAAGGCCGATAACTTGAAGTATTCCGGGCGTGCTGTCAGCTTATCTACTTAGCGATGAAAGAATAATGATTTTTAGTGGTTTGCACAACTTGAACTGAAATCAGTGCAGTCCGCCAGCTATGATCAAAATGTTAATGTTTGATATCAGCGAGCGACTCCGAATCAGGACATCAGTCACGGTGTCAGTGTTAAATATATTCGTGATATTTTAATCAACTATTATTATTCAGGACATGTAATAGTACGGTAACATTACGTATGTAAACAGTTCAGTTGTACTGATTTTATCAGAAAGGCAATTGTGTATTCCGAGGCTAATCAAGTATTTATAACTGCACGTAATCTATGCCGCTAAATACTATGTAATTACATTACTAATGGTAATATTATGACGGAACGAGTATGGATTATACGAGTACTTTATCGTGGAAGGTAACTGTGTATTCTAATCAAGTATTGTAATTGCACGTAATCTATGCTAAACATTTAATTATAATACTACTTATCGTAATATTATGACGGTACGAGTATGGACTTTTTGATTATACGAGTGCTCAGTCATCATGGAAGGTACGTGTAACTGTGTATTACATTTACTTATACGTTTACATCAGTATATTTACAGTAGATGATGGGTGTAACTTGCTCAGTTTTAGTCTGAACTGACCGTAAAATACAAAAACTGACACACTGACAAGTAACCAAAACTGATCAAAACAAAAAACTCAAAAAACCCAAACTGAAAAACAAACCCAAAACACAAAATACAAACAAAACGACCCCCCCAAAAAAAAAAAAAAACCAAAAAAACAAAACAAAAACAAACCCCCACAAAAAACAAAAACTAAAAACAAAACTGACAACAACAACAAGAAAAAAACTAAGATGAAAAACAAAAACAAAACAAAGGCCGGCTGAAACAACAACAACAACAACAACACAACAACAACAACTTCACGCGACTTCACATGTCAGCCTTCACCGTGGCTCAGCCCGTACCAGTGAAGTCAGTCAATCAAATCAGTAATCACTGAGTGACCGCCAGTTTTCGCAGCCGGTTTACCGCGGCAAACGGCATCAGGTCGCCCTTTACCTTCTCCGACTCGAAGCCGGCATCGCGCGGCAGTTTCTTTTTTCACTTTTCGTAAACAGTTAAATGTATTTTACACACACACACACATGTTACGGGGCTAGCTCATGTCGTGAAATAGTATGGGCTGCTTGTAGTGTAGAGATGGGTTCACACTGTGCGCACTTCTCAACAGACGTCTTTATTCGAGGTTCAGAAGCAGTTTACTATTCGCCAAGTAATTCAGGATGGATGAATGGACTGACGGAATGAAATGACAGAATCACGTACTGACGAAATGACACCCTGAAACAAATGTAACGCATTCTATAAGAACTATGGTAAACTATACATGGTAGCTACATTTTGCAACTAAGAATTATTTACTAATGTCTTGCACGTACAAACATGATTCTACACAAATGGAATTAATACATTCATCTGTGCTTCACTGTAACATGGGTGTTCAGTCCAAAGGTATAGAATGAATTTGAGAAGTACTCAGTCTAAAAAACAAAGACAAGTTCTGCAGATAATAAAACAGGAATTCAATTACAGAAAAGGTTGGATATAAAAGCTACTAATTACTGCCAAGATGTACAGAAATATGATGAACAAAACATACCTTGACTTAGTGACAAAGGTGACTCCAAAATACGAAAAGGTGGATCAACAGTGCAATGGACAAGTTCACCGTTCCACAGTTACAGGTATAAGTGACTGTACTGAGCCCAAAAAACCAGTTTCAAAGAAGTGAATACAGTTTCATACATAACACATACCAGGTAGTCCACAATGGGTGACTATTGCTTCACGTGGGGACTACACACTGCAGGCCACTATGGCTGCATGATATTGATAATGTCCCTTTTAGAAAAGGCAAAACCAAAATCTGTGAAACTTACTAGCTATTAGTTAGTTACTGATCCAACATATAGTTATATTTACACAAGAATATTTCTAATTACTAGAAGACCTTTTCTGCACTATTTACTAATAAATTATATTTACTACTAATGAGATATTTACAAATGAAATGCATGTTACTAAAAGGAATCTGTTTATTTTATGTTATTAACTTATATAATATATTGTAACTATATATTTAAGTATATTTATCATGTCTGCCACAACCAGCCACAAACCAGTTGCAAAACAACACAAACTCTCTTCCTCTCATCTGCTCATTCATTCTGCTTCATTCATTCCTCAGTCACTCTGCCACATTCATACTTCAAACACTCTGCCACATTCATACTTCATACACTCTGCCACACACACACACACACACACACACACACACACACCACAAAGAGAGGAAAATAGAATCTTTGGAGTGATCTCCCTTGTATCGTCTGCAACTTCCGGTGGGAAAAAATTGCGGACATGGGGTCTGCCTCATTCGATCTGCTCGAGTTGAAGATTTTCTCCGCACCAGTGTTTCACAAACATTAATGTCATCAACGTATGAGATGTAAGTTTGTAAGTGCATTTTTCTGCAATACACAACCGCTGAAATCTGGTCGACTGCGGGCGTGGCGGCGGGAACAATGAATGTCATATTGTTCGTCATGCATTTTGGGTCTCTCCGTTCAACGTCTGTTCCGAGGCCACAGTCACACTGTTTGCCTGTCACGGCACCATGTGCTTGCTTTGCCACATATAGTCATTGTTCTTCAGTTTTTGTGGTTTGTGTGTGTGACTGTGTGTGTGTGACTGTGTGCGTGCGTGTGTCGTGTGTGTGTGGTGTGAGAGAGAGAAAGAGAGAGAGGCTGTATTTTACAAGGTAAAGAGGTTTATAGGCCTGCAGGCACATGTTACAAACCTGTCCTTGCTACGTGTACATAGTAAACTACGATTCATGATAAATTTACATAAAAGTAGAAGTAAAAAAAAAGGCTATCACAAATTTAATACAGGATCGAGAGTCAAGTTAAAAAGTTCACAACTGTTCAACAGCCATGAGCGTTTCACCCGTCGTTTCTGTTTATATATATTATAACTTTATGTCATATCTGTCTGTTCAGGAGGCATGTTCGAGGTTGCCATGCTGTACAAGACAGGACAGACCCAGACATAATTCACGCAGTCACAGTTCTGAGATGAGCACTCTGTGCAGAACACGCAGACTAATTATGAAGTACTGTGGCCTTGAGTATTCCAAAACATTCCACCTGGACGCAGCATTATTGTGCCTGATGGTGCCAGCCACTGTCCTGTACTCTCTTGCAGCTGTCAGCAACGCTTGGTTTGCGCTTCCACCTCACAGTTTCTATGGGCTCTGGTCTGTGAAATTCTGTGATGTGCTGCAGACCTGTCAGATCATACCAGCACTGTTCTCTGATGAACCAGGTGAGTTGACTCTCCAGCCCTTGAAGCCATTATTCCCCCCCCCCCTTTTTTTTTTAACCTCAGTTGCATGCAGGCCGCTTAAAACCTTTTTATTTATTTTCTTCAACATTTTTTTTTGTAGAAAAGCCATTATTTCTTCTTTGAGAGCAGCCTGTCAACTTTTTGGGAAAGTTTTACATGCTAAAATCTTGTTTGTGTGGACACTGCATGGTCAAAGAGGTTGCCAAGCAGATTTGATTGTGCAATACTCAGAACTGTGGCTGCACACTGCTTTTTTTTTTCTCAAGTGCCACCAAGGCAGCCAGTACAGTTGCATATTTGAATTAGGGATTTGCAAAATTCAATTTTTCTCTTCTTTGCTGAGCACCCATAAACAGCATTGCATGACTGTCAAAATTTATTGGAGTCATGCAGAACATGTATCATGTATATGCAGGTCCAGTTATATAATTATTATTGATGCAGTACATTTATTTATTGTTTAAATTAATTTTATGTATTTCTTCTGCAGGTTGGTATCACATCCTGCAAGCACTGAGTGTGGTGTCATGGCTTGGAATGACCCTTGCACTGTTCATGTTGCTGTCACAGCACCTACAGAAGTGTTTGGCCCCTGTGCTGGTAGTTCACAGGCAGATCTTCATTTCAGCTGTTTGCATCATTTCAGGTACATGTAATTATATCTGCCTGCATTGCATATATATACATTACATACATACCGATAGTAATGTCTGTATACATACTTACAGTCGCCCAAGGAAATTCAGTCAGCTGCTTGCATTGCATACATATTACATACAGGACATTTAGTCAGCTGCTTGCGGGTGGGGGATGGGTGTTTGGGAGTTTAACGTTTTTTTCCACCACATACGGGTGATATCAAAGACGGGGCAACGATGAAAAAGCTGGCACAAATATTTGGCCCCAGCCGGGCTACGAACTCACAACCCGAGCATTAGAAGTCCAACGCTCTACCATTTGGCCACCCCGGCTCCCAGTCAGCTGCTTGCATTGCATACATATTACATACATACCAATAGTAATGTCTGTATACATAATTACCCGACAGTCCCCCTAGGAAATTCAGTGAGCTGATGCACCCGGCCTGCTTTTGCATGTGTACTTTGTATAAATGCAGGATTTTCTAAACTTCAGAATTGAACTTGGAATAGCTGGGTTGACCCTTCACACCATGTGATTGTAATGTGTTGATGTTGAGTGTGTGAGAAAATGTGTGTGGTTCTCGTGAGCGTGTGCTTTGAGCCAGGAAACTGGGTAAAGTAAACAATACACAGTCATTATTAGTAGTAGTACTTCTGTTGTTATTATTATTTCACACTTGCAAGATTTTGTCAGTTTTTCAGCTTTACAAATCCTTTTTCAGGACACCACAGCTGAATGTTTGACATGTTAGTTGTTGATAAAGTGGGTTTGTAGTGGTGTTGTGGTGTTTGCCCACCTACAAAGGAGTTAAATCAAATTAGAAGGCATTTACTGTACATGTACAGGGTTACATATCTGTGGGAACTGTAATAAAAGAAATGTCCTGACTGACCATAAAAGTGTAGGACATTTGTTATGAATATTGTCCATAATGGTGCAGAAATGATGGGACATAATTATGTCCGTCTTGGTAAGAAATCTGACATTTAAAAAAATGAATCAGAATTTTTCTTTTATAATTTAAAAAAAAAATTGTGAGCATACACAGAACCCCCCCCCCCCCTCCTGTATTGTTAAGTTATCAGATTTTGGGATGAATTTAGTGTGCCATTGCAGTACTGTTACACTGTGTTTGTATCACCCTGAGCATTACAATAAGCTTTGCTTGTTTATGCTCATTAATTGTTCAGGTATATTAAGTTCCGTATAGGCAATAAACTTATTTAAACCAAACATGAATCGGTCTTTGACTGATGTCTGACGCGGATAAGCCCTGCCACCATCGGACACTTCAGCAAAAATAATTACGACGACATCATCTACATGGCTTTGTTTCAGCGTCAGCAATCTCAGGGACATTGATTCTGTTCTACACCATGCTTCGGGAGACAAGCCATCCACAGATTTCCTGGTCTTCCCTACTGGCATCCATCTCTTGTGTCTGTGAACTTTCTGCAGGTCTTCTGCTCCTCCATTTCTCAGACCGACCTGAATCTCATCGCTGACTTGGATAATATTACTCTGACTCTCTTGTTCACTGTGCTTCAGGACACGAGTCATCCACATTAATTTTTTTCTTTTTTTAATGATTTTAATTTTTTACTTTTTTTGTTTTATTTTCCCCTGGCCACTGCTGGTATTCATCTCCTGTAAGATGTGTCTTTGAATTTGCTGTGGGTCTTTTTTGTTTTTCTCAAGACCTGCCTGAATCTCGACATTGACTGAGCAAATGTTACTCTCACTCACATACAGAATATTACCTACATCAACTGTACCTGACCATCCCATCTCCACCACCCTTTCCCTTCCGGCTCCCTCTCCCATTCTGCCACCGCCCCTATTGCCCTATATGTTTTTTTTTGTTTAAGAACTGCTGCAGATACATGCATTTGCCCAGCACATGTGAACTTGTTAACTTCACGAAATAAGTCACGTTATGATGCATGAATACTTCTGTAATTCACTGTGATACCAAAATGAAAGTGTCCACAGAGAGAGAGAGAGAGAGAGAGAGAGAGTAGAACTCTTACGTATGTGCACCAAGACAGGTTTTCCTGCTCAAGGTGACCCTCCTCCCCCTCGCCACCCCCCCCCCCCCCAAAAAAAAAAAAAAAAAAAATCGCCTTCAGATTAATTTGTAGAGACCTCTGAATACTTGTGGATAGTTAGAGGTGTTTCCCATGCTCTCTGACTACATGTATTCTACAGTCACGAATATAATAAAAAGTGTATGAGAAATGTATCAGTGTTCAGATGATGCTGGTCTTGAAAAAGAGCCAAACCAGTGGCTTTCAAATAGCTTAGTGTGCTTTCAATAAAAGGCATAATAACGTTGCTTTGTGTGTCTGTAAGCTGTGAAATGCCAGGGTGCTTGTCTGAAATGTGAAATACTCCAGTATCCTTTTCTCACAACCTGCCTTTTTTTTTTTAAGGAAAGGCGAATATGAGCTATGAACAAAGATACCCATTTTGATTTTCTTTGTGTTTTTAACTCAGTTCCTTTTCTTTCTGTTTTAGGTATACAGCTTATGTTGATGTGTATATTTAAGACTGATGGACAGCCATCTAAGAAAAATGGACATTTCGTTTGCTGTAATTAAAGTTGCCTTGTGTTTGTTAGCGTGTGTGCATTCTCTTCTCAATTCCTATCAAGCCGGTTTGGGGTAGTGCACAAGTGGCCTCATACACACAGAAAAGTTAATGTTTAGATGGAGTTACATTTGGCTCAGTGGGAGTGTTGCACTTTGAATATACTCGCGTTTGCTGCAATAAGAACCCTTAAGGAACCCCCGATCAAGCGTACTAACATGATTCAGAAACAGCCCCCCCCCCTCCTTTTTTATTTTTATTTTTTTTAAATTCTTGTTTTTCATGGTACATGAATGTATACATGCATTCCATACATACATGCTGTGCGTATTGTACATAACAACAACACATGTACGTATAACAGATTGGTACATAAGTATATATACATACATACCTGCTGTACATGCTACACATACATCTAACATACATGCACATACAGATTGTTTTAATGCATACCTAGATTCACGCATGATGTTTCCTTCTTTAGTTTAAGCTACATACATGTATGTGTAATTGTACCGAGTGTTTTATATGTTTATACATGTGTGTGTGTGTGTGTGTGTAATGTGAGTCCCAGGTTTATCTTTACTGAAGCAATGGCAGATACGTATGCCACCTTACTGTACAACGGAAACAGTCCCCTTTAGCGCGCACTCATGCACGTGACAGTGAGACATGCACACACATACATACGCATGTTAGGATATCATGTTTAGTTATTTTTCTTCTTATTTACTCTTGGCATTAGGTCATTGAAAAACAAACTATTTTGCATGTACATGTACTTTAGTCATATTGAAAGGCCTTCATGTGCATGCGTGGTCGCAGTGAACTTACCAAACCTTGACTCATTTATTTTTTTAAAGAAAGCAGAAAAATTCGTTCACTGACATACGATAAACAGCTGTTTACTAATAAAGTTATGCAGAGATACATGGAGGCACTTTTTTTATTACTATTATTATTATATTTGTGCGGTTTTTTCATGATACAAGACCAGGAACATAGTGACATGGTAGACTAGTAATACAGAGACATCAAGACAAGTAGACTTACTGACATGGAAGACTAGTACAAGACTAGACATAACAAGCTAGCAGTACAGGTACACCGTACAGCAGCCACAAGAAAGAAAAGAACAATCTGGCTAAAAAAAAAAAAAAAAAAAAGAACGGATGAACAAGAGGAAAAAGAGAGAGAGAAAAAGGAAAAAAATGTGTGTGTGTGTGTGTGTGTGTGTGGGGGGGGTTATGGGGGGGGGGGCTGAGGGGTGTGGTCATGGTAGCAGTAGGCCTGTGAGCAATTTTCAGATACATGGTGTACAAGAATACGTTTCACGTGCTGTAGGACGCGTATCAAATATCGATGCAAACAGCAAGACACGGTTGTGTAACGTATATAAATATAATGAATTTTTTTTTAAACTTTGTACTTTCCGGCTATTTCTCTCTGTCGTCCCCCCTCCCCCCGGGCTCTCCCTCCCTCCAGCCTCTCCACGCCGGATGTATTTTTTCTTGATTTAAAAAAAAAATTATTACACGTAGTATTTGTTAAGTCTCACTCAGTATTGTTCTGCAATACCACGTCCATGATTAAAGTCTCTTATATGGGAAACTGCCACTTGCAAAGCTCTAGGGCTGTTTTCCCGGTAAATGAGTAGATGTTCCGGCTTTTGAGGACAACGAAGACGATGCAGCAGAAGATCCAGACATTTCTCAACACCTGTCTGAGGCGCATCTCCAACATCCGATGGCCAGAGAAGATCCGGAATGAAGAGCTGTGGGAGCGAGCGGGGCAGGAACCAGTGGCCAAGCAGATCCTGCGGAGGAAGTGGGGCTGGATTGGACACACCCTCAGGAAGCCAGCATCCAGCACCACACGCCAAGCCCTGACATGGAACCCGCAGGGGAAAAGGAAGAGAGGCCGGCCTCGCAACAGCTGGAGGCGGGACACTGAGGCAGAGCTATGTAAGCAGGGGACCAACTGGACTGGAGTGGCAAGACTAGCCCAGAACAGAGTGCGATGGCGAAGGGTTGTCGATGGCCTATGCTCCACGTGGAGCCAAGGGCCTAAGTAAGTAAGTCCGGCTTTTGGCCATTGCGACCATTTTCAGTCGTGACTTTGCAGATAAATATGACTTTCTTTGCCCAAACGGATCCATGCCCGTATTACACGCCGGCCGACAAAATACTAGTAGCCACCAAACAGCGCTGTGTAGTAGTATCTGGTCTTCAGTCCGCAAAAAAAAGAACGTTGTCTGCTCAGTGGGTGGGTAGGTGTTTGGGGGTTTAACGCCCTTTTTCACCACATATGGGGTGATATCAAAGACGGGGCAACGATGAAAAAGTCAGCACAAATATCTGACCCCAGCCGGATACGAACTCGCGACCTGAGCATTAGAAATCCAACGCTCTTCCATTCGGCCAAACCGGCCCTCCCCCTGTCCGCTCAGTTCGCGATACGCTTCTCAGTTCGTACGCAGAACAACATGTACGCCAACCCGAGTCACCACAATGCTTTCACATGCAATGCTGTGTCCCACGTGACTGATTCAGTCTGATGCACGGATTAAGCGCTTTCAGTCGATGAAAAGTTTTCCACAGCGATGTTGTATGCCTGACTTGTATGCCTGACAAAGGTATTGTGACTTTAAAGACTGATCTAAGCTCCCGACAAAAAGCTTTCCGAAGTGTGAAAAAAAATTACAGAGTCGACCGTGCAAGCACAGTCAACTCTGTCACACTTGCAGAGTTTTCAGCGTCCCTGAAACCTCAATAAAAACCAAGGGCAGCCTGATTTCACAGCTCTGTTTGCGTTTTGACAGAGCGAGAAAGATCGTGCAGCACTGACTCAACATCCCATAGACACTGTAGCGATGTGTCTCGCTCACTGACCAAAAGCCAAATAATGTCACGGCAAACTCGTGCTCTGGTTTTATAAGGGTCCCCGAAGCGCTGAAAACTCTGCAACTGTGACAGAGTTGCCTGGATTATGCACAGTTTAAGGAGTCGCAGTGTTAAAAAAACGCAATGTTTGCGGCTTTTGCGGCTGAGATTGCAAACCTTTACATCTGCGCCAAGAAATGGCCGGATAATGAGTTGAAAGAAACTGAGCCCCACAGAAGTACACTGTGTACAATTTACCATTATGCGCATGTCAGCGTCTGAGCGCGTGGTCTCCTTATGTTGCTGTGCACTTCTCAGTCGGTCAAGTTATTCAACTTACCGTGCACCATTAGTACATGTGCACTGCTGAGTAGACGGCCAACAAGTAAAGCAGTCACTGTCTTAAAACGTAACTGGTATGCAAATTACCCGGTCATGAGCGACCCGGCCGGTACGCACATTTCAAAACCTTGATTTACCGTACCGTAATGATAATTGCATACGAAGCAAAGTCAAGTCATTTTATTTTCCCACGCTATGGGGGCTTAGGAGGAAAAAAGAAAGAAAAAAAAAGGGGGGGGGGGGGGAGAAAGAAAAATAACAAGAAGAAAAATATGGAACAAGACCGGCCCCCGTAGCGTAGTAGTTAGCACTTCGGACCACGGACCGGGAGACCCGGGTTCGAATCCCAGCCGAGGCAAGCGGGATTATTCCTACCTAGGTCGGCTCCTACCCAGAGCGGGTGTGCTATGGGCCTAATGGGGAGGCTGTCGCCACACAGCCGAGCTTCACCCACTTCACGGGTGCGACTTTGGGGGTGCTTCCCTTGGTATGACACGTCTTATGATGTGGATGATTACACGGCCGGCACCGCAGGTGCCATAGTTCCCGGGCCTGGTTAACGCCGGGATATTTATGACTGGAAGCGTGGAATGCGGCCCTGTCCCGCAGTCCCAAACCACACGAACCTCCATAGCATCATCTTACTATCATCCTCATCTCCATCATCATGCATAATAAAAATTGCCCCAACTTCCGAGCCCTCCGTGGATTCAACCCATTACCTGGGAGGAACACCACTGGAGTTGGCAAAGAGTTGGGGCAGCACAAAAAAAAAAAAAAAAATGGAAAAGGAAGAAAAAGAAAAGTGTTACAAGTTTTGCGGAATTTAACCCTCTCCGTATGTCGTAGTTGCAAAACCACCTGTGCTTTTAGAGTCTGTGTTCGTAATGAATTCTCGGGGGGACTGTCGCTTACAAAGCTCCAAGGTTGTTTGCCGGGGCCCGTATGTCAAAGTCGAGGTTAATTTAACCCACGGCTATTAGTACGGGCTTAACCCAGACTAGGACAAAAGAAACCCAAAAGCAAAATTAATTTTAAAAAAGGAAGCGAAGAAAGGAAGGAAAAAAATCCTTCTATAACGGCTCAGGCACCTTCCTGGAATGGCTTCTTGATTTCAAACAAAAAACAACAGAAAATTTAACCCTAGAGCTAGTTAAGTTCGAGGTTAGACTCTAACCCAGGGCTAAAAGCCCTAACCTCGACTATTACATACGGGCCCTGATGAATAGAACGATGTTCCCTTTGGCCATTGCGACCATTTTTGTGACTTTGCGGCTTCTATAAACGTGACTTTCTTTGGCCTAACGCTTCCATACCTCAGTGTACTACTCGTCGATACGACCAGGTCGCTAAAACTAGCCACCATGAAGCATTGTCTCGTTAGTTTGCACCCACCACGTATGGCGAGGGTTATCATACGTTTTTTCTTTTCTTTTTCCTTCTTTAAAAGCATGGGGGATGTTTGCACCCACGGCGTACGGGGCGCGTTTTCTTCTTTAAAATCAGTATGGGTGCGTTTCCACCCACGACGTACGTTTTTAGGCGACGTACCGTGTAGGTTAAAGCCAGCTCTTAACTGGGCACTGCGGAGCACCACAGTGCTGTCCACAGTTGTGACACAGTTGTGATTTTGGGGATTTCCGCCGCTGTGGCGTCATCACAGCAACCTGGATTTCAAACAGCCACAACTGTGACTGTGGTCAGTTTCCACAACGGATTCTGCCGGATTAGCTGTACTACGTCACTCGGCGCGCAAACATGGCGGACAGTGCATCTTCAATCGGTTTGTCACCGAGCACAGATGTGTTCAGTTTTGTAGTTAGTAGACACACCGAGCGCACCGACTCAGTGTGACGTGCACATGTGTGTTTCGCGCGCTGTGCCCAGTTAAGAGCAGGCTTAATGGCGGGAGCTGCTTCAGGAGCTTTGGGCGTTAAGATGTGTCAGGCTTCTGTCTGGTCGGTGCTTAGGATAAAAGCCGTCGTTTGCCGACAAACCTGCATTCGTACTTGACCCCAGACTGCACGCTCCGATTTCGCCCGTCGTCTTCTGTCTCTGCCACGCCGTTGGTGATTACTGTGCATCTAGGTCGATCCATCCGTGCACTGCGTGGGTGACTCTTAAGCAGCCAAAACCTCTCCTCCGCACGACTGAGACACACGAAGCAACCAGGCGCTTTCACGGGTGTCCCCGAAGCACTATGTCAACGATTGACCACATCCGCTTTAACCCCAAAATAGCTCCTCGGAAACGTGAGCGGCCTATTTTGATTATCGTCGGTGTAGTTGTACATCGTTAGCGTGTTGTCAACAGATTTCATGAACATCTGTATTGCCAAATACATGGAAAAGGACACCGGGAGATGAACGACGCTGCTTAGTTGTCAATTTTCCGATCTGTGTCTGAGACTAGATGGTGGTGACGCCACAGTCGCAGCGAGCTGTACGTGTCACCGGCTTTACCCTTATCAGTCCTGATGTCCTTACTGACAGCCTGATTTCATCATCAAACAATTCGGTAATTATGCCGGAGTGGCGCGCCCATATTACGAGTATACGTCCTTCATGCATGTGCAATGTCCGAGCGGCCTATCTACTAGTCTGTCTTCGTCATCCATTGACGCCTATGGTCAACATGGCGATAGCGGCGGCACGTGAACCCGCTATCTTTGCCCTGTATGGCATAACTGTACGCATTTATGAAGCTTAAGATACAAGCTGGAGGAAGGGGAGGGGAGGGGGTTGTGTGTGTGTGTGTGTGTGTGTGTGTGTGTGTGTGTGTGTGTGTGTGTGTGTGTGTGTGTGTGTGTGTGTGTGTGTGTGTGCGCCGTGTGTGTGTGTGTGTGTGTTGAGATGCCATTGAAGATATCAGGAGTTTACGAACCCTCACTACTTTCCAACGTGTGCAGCCACTCAACTCTTACTGAGAATATAAACAGAAACAAACTTGTAAGCGCACCTACTCCATTATATCACATTTCGGTCGTACTGCGCACGCGTATCCCACGTGTTTGACTCTTTTTCGATTTTGACCCTGTATGCGAAA
Organism: Batillaria attramentaria; assembly: GCA_018292915.2. Lineage (NCBI taxonomy): Eukaryota > Metazoa > Mollusca > Gastropoda > Batillariidae > Batillaria > Batillaria attramentaria. Next base: position 563,897 of record JACVVK020000225.1, read on the forward strand.
ACCTGGCAAGATTAACGGTTCCTTGACAGCTCTTTGTGCAGCCGCAAACACGAGTATAATCAAATGACAAACACTCCCACAACTTGAAGCCAAATTTAACATCCATGTAGACATAACAAAACATTATGACACATAACATTATGATTTTTTTTTCTTTTAGAGAGACTACTGGTGCACAACCCCAAACTTACTTCGTAGCAATTGAGTTAAAGGGGAATTGCTCAACTCGTGGGGCGTTAGATTCGAGATCGGAAAATTCAAAACTTGTACAGGTATATTGTGTAATCCAGTCCGCCTTTCTCGTTTTCTTTCGAAATCAGCTTCGCCCAGTCAGCTTTCAAGGTGATGTGATGTAATGTGTGGATTATATAGCTGAACACAACACGCACTCTCACGTGAATCACACGCATTCTCTCACACACCGGACATAAAGACGTTACCGACACTCGTGTTGTGCGAGTGGTCAGCTCACATGTTTAGTAATTTAGTTGGCCGAACGTTATCAAAGCAGAGGGGAATGTGTGTGTGTGTGTGTGTGTGTGTGTGTGTGTGTGTGTGTGTGTGTGTGTGTGTGTGTGTGTGTGTGTGTGTGTTTTAGGAGTTTAACGTCCTTTTCCACCACGTAAGGGTGATATCAAAGACGAGGCAACGAGAACTGAAAAGGCCAGCACAAAAGGCTCCAGCCGGGATTCGAACTCACGATCGACCCGAGCATTGAGGGGAAGGAAGCTCAGTGGAGTACTCGACGTAAGAGAACCCCGAACTGTCGGCCCGAATAAACGGTGGCACATACTTCAGCTGAACACGTTCAAGCTCACTCATTCGTGCACGTGTTGGCACGTGTGATCTTGGCCCATTCTGACCTCTCGAGGGGATTCAGTTGTGGGCCTGTCACATGCCTAGTGACCATGACCAACTGAGGTGTTTCTTACTGTCTCTACTGATCGGAACTGACTAGTGTAGCGGCGTCATTGATCTAGAGGTTACAGTTTACTGATGTCGTCGATCTTATCCGATGTGCCGCGTGCTTGGCCACGTGGTGAGGTCAGGACACGGCCCCATCAAAAACTGACCACATGGCCACTTCAGTCAAGGCCACCCGTCTCTTTATTCGTAACTGACGCCGCTGACGGAAAACTGCCGCTTTTGAAGCGCTAAGGTTGTTTGCCGGGGCGGTCGGTGGTCTAGTGGTTAAGAGATTTGTCACCAAAGCGAGAAGTCAGGGGTTCGAGTCACACTCGGGGCAAAGAATTTTTCCTTCTCGTATGTGGCACCGTTCATTCGGGCCGATCGTCGGGGGTTCTCTCCGGGTACTCCGGCTTCCTCCCCCCTCTGCTTTGGAAATGTTCAGCCCACAAACTTTGAAAAAAATAAATGCAATTCTAAAATCCGAACTTTAATTTTAAATAGCGCCCCTACGCCGTGGGTGCAAACATCCCCCATGCTTTTAAAGAACTGAGGGGGGGGGGGGGGGGAACGTATGATAACCCTCGCCATACGTGGTGGGTGCAAACTAACGAGACAATGCTTCATGGAGGCTAGTTTTAGCGACCTGGTCGTATCGACGAGTAGTACACTGAGGTATGGAAGCGTTAGGCCAAAGAAAGCCACTTTAACTCTTTGACGACGAAGCACAATTTCTAACACGCGATTTCCTATAGGAAATCGCGTGTTAGAAATTGTGCTTCGTCGTCAAAGAGTTAAATAGCTGATATGCAAAGTCGTTGGCGACAAGGCGCGCGTATCGTTAAAGTATGACAGGCATACAACAGCATGTGGCCGGAAAACTTTTCATCGAATTCGCTGAATCTGCGCATCAGAATCAGTCACCTGGGTCACACAACATAGCATCTGAGAGCATTGTGGTGACCTACCGGCGTATCAGTTGTTCTAGAAGTGTACGTACCGCGTCAAGCTCTGACTGAGCAGACGACGTTATTGGGCTGCGGTTTGAGGGCTAGGTAAACGGAACTGATTTGGGCTAATTCTAGAAGCTGTGTCTAGTCAGTCCCATTCTGTTCAAGAATGGAGCGTAGGCTCAAAGAAAATCGCATTTCTCTAATAGTAGAAGACACAAAGTCACGAAAACGGTCGCAATGAACAAATGGAACATTCATCTATCTGGCAAACAGGCTTAGAGCTGTCAGTGAAACCGACAGTTTTCAATGTCAGCCGCGTTACGAAGATGGAGGCTTTGAAACTATGCCGGCACAGTAACTGTTGCAGCCAAACTATTGGGTAATGTACGTATTATGATTTATAGAAAGCATGCAGAGGCGTCTGTGCCGGGTTGGCTGGCGACACACACACACACACACACACACACACACACACACACACACACACACACACACACACGCACGCACGCACGCACGCACGCACGCACGCACGCACGCACGCACGTACGTACGCACGCACGCACACACACTGACGCACGCCGGCACGCACGTACACACACACACACACACACACACACACACACACACACACACACACACACACACACACACACACACACACACACACTGGCGAACGCACGCACAGTGCCCGAGCCTTGCTTTCGATTCCCGTCAATTTTCTTTGTTTAGTTGCCACGTCTTTCATTAAACGTTCCAGCCGCGTATTAGTCTTTGTGGCTTGCGCGGCTTTAAAAAAACTCACTCACTCACTCACTCATTAAACGTTCAACCAGTCGTTCCAAGCAACGATTAATACTGACAAGGCCTACTGATAATTACCGTATCAGTGTGGTTTTCACCACTGTCGTCGATGAAGCCATCTTGTACCCACTAAAAACAAAACCAGTTTATTAAATGTATGGTATTGCCGTAATGCGCATATCTCATGTTCTCAAGACCTTGCACAGGTCTACTATATTCTTTGTGTGGCGGATATACACTTTCCTTACCAGCACGGAGGAAGGGCAGATAAACTTGCCGATGGAGGCACTCGGCTAAAGAGTACCTGCCAAGCTTGTCTCCCCTGAACAAACGAATATCTCCCGCTATCCCGCTATACTCGCACTTACCGTGGAACAGCTGGCGACGCGCAGCCGAGAAGAAGATTGCACCTCATCATCCTATTCAGTTCACACCGGATATAACACATACAATAACTGGTGTCACGCAATGGGCAAAACAGTTGGACACTCTATTAATTTCTGTTAATAGTCTCGGTAAATAGTCTACTCCGTCTGATACCGTATAAATCTGCCCTCATTTGGTAAAGGGGCGTAATGCCATAGATGGATACGCACGTGTGGGTCCTTGTGCCATTTCAGTGACGGTAGATAAATCAGTTGTTATTATACCCAGGGCTCTCTATAGGATATATACAGTCCTTGCTATTGCTAATGCTGTACTGACATTATAACAACGCTTTTGTTCGCGAACTCAATTTTAACGAAGCGTCACCGCGCAACTGAGCTGCGGCGTGGCAGTGTCTATGCACACTCCGGCTGAAAATCGACTTTGTTGGCGATGACACACACACACACACACACACACACACACACACACACACACACACACACACACACACACACACACACACACACACACACACACAAATCCAACAACAACAGCAACAACAAACCAAAAGCAACAAAATCACCCTCCAAAACAACAACAACAACAAACAAAACAAAAAAACAAAACAAAAAAATCAGCAACAAAACACAACAAACAAACAAAACAAAACAAAACAAAAAGGCAGTCTCACATACAATTAAACTGTGCTTTTCATGTCCACAATCCCTGTACTTCGCGACTGTTTACAAATGAGGGAACTCTCAAGTCCCGCAACTGGTGTTCCTTGGACAAGGGCAGGTAACCCATCTGCCTGTACACGTCTTTGCACGTTGCATCAACGAGGGCCACAGACCGAAAATTAATTTTTTGGCGCCACTCGGACGCAGCACGGACGGAATCGTTGCGCTGTGTGCAGATGACGCAGGAGTCTCCAAGACCTCGGGACGTGATGTTCAACACATACTCCTCCAGCTGCTTGTCCATCTTAAGTCCTGCAAAACCTAGCAACCGTTCTGCGAACACTAAAGGCTTCATGGCGAGGTCTTCGTAGCGAACCGTCAGCACACGGCCAGGGTAGGCTGATTTCAGCTGCTTGGAAACGCTCAGGTCTTCCAGAACGCGCTGACAAAACCACCTGGCATTGCTACCCTCGTCCTCGAACTTGAACGACCCGAAACGTCTCTGCGAACGAAGTGTCCCTCGCGGGTCTCGGAGCAGATGGATGACCCTGACCTTCGGGTCGTTCCGGACCAGTTCGACTGCCTGCCTCATCGTGAATCTGATCGTTTTCAGGGACCTGACACGCGCTCCTTCGCAAGCTTCTTGTATCAGCGGAAGGCATCGCTCGACCCCGAGAACGCCCGGGTGGTTCCGAGTGCAGTTGTGGAACGGCCTGGTCGTGATACTCATGTTCAGGACCCAGACAGCCATCAGCGTTCGCAGGTTCACCGCCTGGAACTGGCAGTCCAGAAAATCTTTGATGAAGCTTGTATCAGCTTTCTCCAATTGACGCTGGTTCAAGTTTTTAAAGGGCCTGCAAAGATAGTGATTTACGTAATTTTATATGTATCTTGCAGCTGCAAAAGCCAGTTATCAGACCCAGAGGGCGTCTATAGGCACACACGGTTAACCCCACCTAGATAACGATATACGTATGTCTAGTCTTACTCCTCTACCCCAAGGGGAGCCCGGGTGGCCGAATGGTAGAGCGTTGGACTTCCAATGCTCGGGTCGTGAGTTTGAATCCCGGCTGGGGCCAAATATTTGTGCTGGCTTTTTCATCGTTGTCCCGTCTTTGATATCACCTTTACGTGGTGGAAAAAGACGTTAAACTCCCAAACACCCACCCAACAACCCTCTACCCCAGACGTGATCAAAAAGCGATAGAATGAGCGAGATCGCTTGAATTCCTATTGTTTTATTTAAATTCGGCCTTGGACTTGTCAGAACTGGTGCGTTCGGGTGTTTCATACAGCTATGGAAATCAAGCTGTTTTATGTGACTCAAGACTCAATCGTACGTACATCTATGACCCGTGTGATTTATTCATTACAGCCAGCTCCAGCACTGCTCCCACCGCGGCAAAAATATCAACAAGGAGGAACGGCCCCGTCCTACAAAGTTGTTTCTCCAAATTTCATTTTATTTTGTCTGTTTTGTTGTTATTGTTGCCGGTTCTCCCCTCTCCATGTTCTACCAGTGACACTAGATCCTCTACGACCTCGACCGATTAGTCACGTGACTGGGGGTGGGGCCGGGTGGGGGGAGAGCGAGAGAGAGAGAGAGAGAGAGAGAGAGAGAGAGAGAGAGTGGGTGGGTGGGTGTTTAGGAGTTTAACGTCCTTTTCCACCACGTAAGGGTGATATCAAAGACGGGGCAACGAGAGAAAGGCCAGCACAAATATTTGGCCCAAGCCGGGATTCGAACTCTCGACCCGAGCATTGAAAGTCCAACGCTCTACCATTCGGCCACCCTGGCTCCCCAGAGAGAGAGAGAGAGAGAGAGAGAGACGTCAGTTCCGTGAACTAAACATTTGACGTCAGCCTCAGGCAGGTCGTCATACACAGACGGAGAGATGACGTCAGTTCCGCGAACTAAACATTTTGACGTCAGCCTCTAGCACTGCGATCATCTGAGGAAGCTTGTTTATGTCTTGTGATTTCCCTGTTGGCTTTGTGGCTTCCCCGATTGAATTATTTTTCACATGAAATCTGGAAGATCTAGAGGGCTGGTGAAATGTCGGAGGCAGTGACGATACTTGCTTATTTTGTCTGGGAACTAAGCGTTTGACGTCAGCTTCACACTGGTGGTATGACAGATGATGCTTGTGCATGTCTTGTAATTTCCCTGTTGCTTTTGTGACTTCCCTGGCTGAATTAATTTTTACAAAAAATCTGGAAGATCTAGAGGGCTGGTGAAACATGGACTAGAATACCTTGTATTGTACTTATGAAATCGAAAATTTGGAACTCTTTTGACCGGTGCTTTTCGCAGAAACTTGAAAAAGTTATGTTTATCTAAAAGTTCAGTTATTCTAAATGCTAAAGCTATAATAGTGCAGTAGTTCCTGTCATATGTGCAGTTGTAACAATAGACAAAAACGCCGGGATGATAAGTAATTTGCAGTAGTCTTTTCATAGATATTTGATCTTATGTGCAAACCACCCCTACCTCGAAAATATTTTTTTTACACAAAACCAGTCAGAGCTACAGAGCTGTAGCACGAATACAGGCAGTGTGATTGGGTGAACTTCCAAAGTCTAGAAAATGAAGGAATTTGAACAACTTTTTCGAAAAAATTCGTAACACGACCGATTTTTTAAAATCGGCGATAACTCTTCTGAAAATGCGGCAGGCTAAAAATCGTGAAAGGTAGGTCTGGAGAAGTAAAAAGGCCTCCATCGAGGTGGTTTACATCCGTCCACACACACACACACACACACAGACACACGTCTCACAACTCCCGCCAAAAAGAACGCAGCAGCATAGTGTGCACGTCAAGTGTCTATGACGCAGGTTTCGTTACGTCACTATGTGCGTGAAAGTATTATTGTGTGGAGAAACGTCACAGTCTTGTTTTGTATCACTGAAACTTGCTGCTGCGCGCAGCAAAATCTGCCCCGTCTCATAAAGTTGTTTCTCTATAGAGAAACAACTTAAAAACGACGTGACTTTGACGTAGAGCCCATTTTAGGAAGGAACGCGAATTTCCCTCCAATAAAATCGCGTCTGCAGTTATAGTTTCGACTCAGGTAAGACGGTTTTCGTATATAATTATATCTACCGGACGATTAACGTACAGTGGCTGCTTGTCTAAAAAGAACGCCGTTTCATTCTTTTGGCGGTTGAAGGTATGGATTGCCCACAGCGGCTCGAAAGCGTAGAAGGCGTCCGGATGGTGGCTGAACAGGTCACCGGTCAAGGTCGAACCACTGCGCATGTAGGTCACGATGATCAGTTTCACTTCCGTTCTGTTGCTGAGTGAAGCCTTTGGTGTGGTCGTCTGCTGTTTTCCGTCACTGCTGGGCATATCAAACGGCTCGCGTGGTGACCAGACAAAAGTCTTCGAAAGGGAGCTCAGAGGATTGCCTGAAAGAAATAATTGTGGAACCTTCTCGAACGTTGTAACGGACAAATGTAAAGACATGCAAATATAATTAATAGTCAAATGTGCCATGGTAACTGATGCGTCTGGTGGAAGCTATCGTATGTTGTAGGTCTCCTCAGCTAAACGACTGTCGTTCTGGCCATAATCATGAACAATTGCTTACCACTACCAGTGTGAACTGCTTTCAGTTGCAAAATGGTTTTAACTTTTTCAGTTGCTTTTAGATGTTGATGGTTTGGCGTTTACTGAACACGTTTACGCTTCATGACTGCTTTTAGTTGCAAAATGGTTTTTACTTTTTCAGTTGCTTTTAGATGTTGATGTTTTGGCGTTTACTGAACACGTTTACGCTTCGTGACAGCTGAAACATCCTCCCTAAAAAAAATTCGTGACAAAAAAGGAAACCACAAAATAATCAAACAGAATTGTATCAAGATAATAATAATGAGTATTGTATAGGCACTTTACCCAATTTCGTAAATCGGCTCAAAGCGCCGCGAACTGAACCCAACACGCACGCTCACGTAAATAACACGCATTCTCTCACACACTGGACATAAGCACATTACAATCACGTGGTGCGAAGGGTCAGCTCAGCTATTTAATTTTTTTAATTCATTTTTCAAATTTGGTGGGCTGAACATTTCCAAAGCAGAGGGGGAGGAAGCCGGAGTACCCGGAGAGAACCCCCGACGATCGGCCCGAATGAACGGTGCCACGTACGAGAAGGAAAAATTCTTTGCCCCGAGTGGGACTTGAACCCCGACCTCTCGCATTGGTGACAAGTCTCTTAACCACTAGACCACCGACCGCCCCGGATGCTGAAGTAAAATACTAACAAATCTGCCGCCCGTAGTGGTCATCTGTTCAATGTCCCCCAAAACGCTTAACTAATGTTATGAGGATTTCCCCTGCCCTGCCCTGACGTGTGTGTGTGTGTGCGTGTGTGTGTGCGTGCGTGCTTGCGTGCGTGCGTGCGTGCGTGTGTGGGAGGGGGGAAGGGGGGGGGAAGGGGGGGGGGGGGAGCCGGGGTGGTCGAATGGTAGAGCATTGGACTTCTAATGCTCGGGTCGTGAGTTCGCATCCCGGCTGGGGCCAAATATTTGTGCTGGCCTTTTCATCGTTGCCCCGTCTTTGATATCGCCCGTATGTGATGGAAAAGGACGTTAAAACACCGCCAAACACCCACCCCCACCCACCCGTGTGTGTGTGTGTGTGTGTGTGTGTGTGTGTGTGTGTGTGTGTGTGTGTGTGTGTGTGTGTGTGTGCGCGCGCGCGCGTGCGTGCGTGCGTGTGTGTGACTGTTGGCTGTTATGGTTGGTTATTCTGGGCGGTTTTGACTTTCATGCTACACGTGTGGCGCCGTACGCGACAGGGTCAAATCAGATGCCTGCAGCAGGTGGATATATGTACTTGATGAGTGTTTCACTTGTTTTACCATAGAGACCGAGAACGATGAGGCTCGAGGTCAGCATCAGCAGCAGGACGATACGCAGCAACAGCCGTCTGCGACTCATGTCGATCACCACTGTGTCGAACTTCCAGCTTCAAACTCAAAATCTGTTTCACATGTAAAAGGAGAAATGTATGGGTTGATGCGTCCAGCTGTTAATCACTTTTTGCAACGAATTGATACCTAAATTTAAAGAGAAATGTTCTCATTGCGACAACTTAGAACTACATGTTGAACTTGTTCTGTTTGGTGCGAAAGATGTTGATAAAATATTCAATCTCTTGCTGGTGATGGCAAAATTTTACATTTATTCAATTCAATTCCATTCAATTCAATATAACTTTATTGTCTGTCGATGGCAGAAAATTTTCTTCTGCATCGTTGCAGATGCCTAGATAGCAGCTTAAATGTGAACCACAGACCTAAAAAAGATAGACCCCCTGCGGTGCTGGAAGTGTGACGCCGCCGCGCGCCATGTTGCGAGTACCTGGAAGTGCCAGACGCTATCAGCTGTTTACATAGCGCGCATAGCATTGGCCAGACGCTATCAGCTGTTTACATAGCGCGCATAGCATTGGTCCGCTTTATCTTACGTCACATTTCTGATGACGTCTTTCTAAAGAACTTTGTATTTCGAACGAGGCGTCCTGTACACAGAGCATCTGCGTTCTGGTATTCACAAGATGGCCGCGATAGCGACACTCGCAAGCAGCGGTGGCAGCGTGCGGCGGTGGGTCTATCTTTTTTTTTTAGGTCTGTGATGTGAACAGATTCTTACTAGAGTTCAAGTGTGACGAACTCATTGTGACGTAAAACATCAGACAATGCGTCATGTTAAAAAAAGAGTTCACAAGAGTTCGTCACTTTTTGGGGGGCGTTAAAAAAAACGTCGTTCTTTTTGGGTCTGAAACTTCACCATCTTATCGGACCACCACCCAGAGGACCTATGCCAGGAATGATGAGGGGGATGCCACCAGGAGTGCGTGGTCCACCTCCGATGTAGACGACTCATTCCATTTCCTCATGGGGAGGAGATTTTCAAACTCAAAACCTTTGAGTGAAGACTTTCTCATGGGACGTTGGCATCAAGCTGGACGCGGTAGTCTTTCCGTTTTGGAGGTTCAGTTTCTCCAGCGTTGCTGTTTACACTGTCTGCCATTGGTGTGGATTTAGTTTTGAGAACTGTATTAGTGTAACCCTGGCTTACTGGTGGAATGGGAACGGCAAGTGATGTCTGAAGTTGTAAGGAAAATGTGGCTACATGGCAGTTCATCTTTTCTTTAGGAGATGTGGTGCTTTAGAACATTTAAAATTCAACCCATCACTACACTAATCTGACTTTCTGATCCGACTACTTGGAAAGATATAGTGGTGGTGTAATGTGAGACATCTTCACTGACATTCTATTCATCATGTTCGTCATCGGTTATTTTATCACGTTTCATGTTGTCTGTCAATTGTGTTTTGAGTTTAAGAATCATATTCCAAGTCATCTGTCAATTGTGTTTTTGAGTTTGTAGTGTGCAAGCGACACATCCGTTACATCCGTTATATCAAGAATCAATATTTCATCGAAAATATATGTTTCACGTTAACGGCAATGCAGCACTGTTCTGGCAACTTTGGCAACTGTATAAACACTTTGATTTAGATTTGTTTTGGATAAGTAAATGCTTGCCATCTCCTGTAGAGTTTAAAAAAAAATCGTTTGAAACCTACGCTATCTTCAACCATACGCCTTACACCATCTGTATATATATACCAGCCGTGCTCTCAGTGTGCACCATCTATGTTATTGTTTTCGTTGATTTATGTCTGTAGTCCTGTGTTAAAACTGTAAACAAAGAAATAAAGAGAAAAATTCTTTTTAAAAAAAGAAAAAAGTAAGCGTTGATGAGTGCTGGTAGAAAAAGCACACTTTGGACTTCAATTTGTTTGTCCTTGTGAGTCGGGGGGAGCCGGGGTGGTCGAATGGTAGACCGTTGGACTTCTAATGGTCAGGTCGTGAGTTCGATCCCGGCTGGGGCCAAATATTTGTGCTGGCTTTTTCATCGTTGCCCCGTCTTTGATATCACCCTATGTGGTGGAAAAGGACGTTAAACCCCCAAACACCCACCCACCCACCCAAGGTGGATATAATTAATGTCCCGTCATTTCTGGGCCACAGTAGACAATGTTCAGTACAAATGTCCTATGCTTATGCGGTCATCCAGGACATTCTTATTGTGATTCCCACGGCGGACATGTTTCTGCGCCACAGTGGACAATGGTCGGGACGAATGTCCTATACTTATACGGTCATCCAGGACATTTCTTCCATCATAGTTCCCAAGGCGGACATGTGTCCTGTCATTTCTGCACTACAGTAGACAATAATCAGGACGAATGTCCTATACTCATACGGTCGGCCAATACATTTGTCCTATCATAGTTTCCCACAGCGGCCATGTGTCCTGTCATTTCTGCGCCAGAGTGGACAATGTTCGGGACGAATGTCCTATACTTTTACGGTCATCCAGGACATTTCTTCTACCAAAGTTCCCAAGGCGGATATGTGTCCCGGCTGTAATTTCTGCACTACAGCAGACAATATTCAGGACGAATGTCCTATAGTTTTACAGTCAGCCAGGACACTTCTCCTATTACAGCTCCCACGCTGGACATACGTCCTGTCATTTCAGAGAGGACAATGTTCGGCACAATTGTCTTTTATTTTTACGGTCAGGACATTAATTCTCCTATAATATCTCCCACGGTGGACATGTCCTGTCATTTCTGCTCCACAGTGGCCAATATTCAGGACGAATGTCCGATACTTATGGTCACCCAGGACATTTCTCCTACTGTAATTCCCACGGCGGACTCGTGTCCTGTAATTTCTGAGCCACAGTGGCCAATATGAAGCACAAATGTCTTATTCTTTTACGGTCGGGACATTTCTCCTGTCATATCTCCCACGGCGGACATATATCCTGTAATTTCTGTGCCTCAGTGGACAATGGTCGGGAAGAATGTCCTATACTCATACGGCCATCCAGGACATTTGTTCTATCATAGTTCCCAAAGCGGACATGTGTCCTGTCATTTCTGCACTATAGTAGACAACAATCAGGACGAATGTCCTATACTCGTACGGTCGGCCAGTACATTTTGTCCTATCGTATTTCCCACAGCGGACCTGTGTCCTGTCATTTCTGCACTACAGTAGACAATAATCAGGACGAATGTCCTATACTCATACGGTCGGCCAGTACATTTGTCCTATCATAGTTCCCACAGCGGACATGTGTCCTGTCATTTCTGCACTACAGTAGACATCAGGACGAATGTCCTATACTCATACGGTCGGCCAGTACATTTGTCCTATCATAGTTCCCACAGCGGACATGTGTCCTGTCATTTCTGAATCGGCGAGAGGAGGTAGTTCTTAGCCGGCTCCACATTGGGCATACCTACATCACCCATTCCCATCTGTTGAAGGGGGAGGATCCCCCTTGGTGTGTCCCATGCCACGAGTCTTTTACTGTTGAGCACTTCCTAATTTCATGTACGGATCTCACTGAGATCCGTGCCAAACATTATTGTGCAGATTCACTGAAGGTGCTGTTCAGGGATGTCCCTCCCGACAGCATCTTCAGTTTCCTGAAAGAGGTCAACCTGTTCTATAAATTATAGACTTCAAACATTTAGTCTTTCACTGACCAACCAATTTTTTTATTATTTTTTTTTAAGACCCGATAGATTTTTCATATTTATTTACATGTTGTTTTAAAGTGGGAATTTTTATGTTTTATAGGACCTGGCAGGAAGGGACTTTCATGAGCCGCGAATTAGCCTTTGTTGCTTGCGCGGCGTTAAGCCCTAAATAACTAACTAACTAACCTGTCATTTCTGCCCTACAGTAGACTATAATCAGGACGAATGTCCTATACTCATACGGTCGGCCAGTACATTTTGTCCTATCGTATTTCCCACGGCGGACATATGTCCTGTCATTTCTGCGCCACAGTGGACGATATTCAGGACGAATGTCCTTTACTCATACGGTCATCCAGGACATTAATTTTCTCCTATTGTAATTCCCACGGCGGTCCTGTCATTTCTGAGCCACAGTCGACGATATTCAGGACGAATGTCCTTTACTCATACGGTCATCCAGGACATTAATTTTCTCCTATTGTAATTCCCACGGCGGTCCGGTCATTTCTTAGCCACAGTGGCCAATATTCAGCACACATGTCCTACACTATTACGGTCAGGACATTTCTCCTATTATATCTCCCACGGCGGACATATGTCCTGTCACGTCTGCGCCCCAGTGGACAATATTCGGGACGACTGTCCTACACCTAAACGGTCAGCTAGGACATTATTTTCTCCTATTAAAGTCCCCACGGCGGACATGTCCTGTCATTTCTGCGCCATAGTGGACGATATTCAGGACGAATGCCCTATACTTACACGGTCATCCAGGACATTTCTCCAACTGTAATTCCCCCGGCGGACATACGTCCTCTCATTTCTGCGCCCCAGTGGAAAATATTCGGGACGAATGTCCTTTTCTTATACGGTCATCCAGGACATTTCTCCTATTGTAATTCCCACGGCGACCGGCCCCAGTAGTGTAGTGGTTAGCACCTCGGACTATGGACCGGAAGACCCGGGTTCGAGTCCCAGCCGAGGCAAGCGGGATTTTTCCTACCTAGGTCGGCTCCTACCTAGAGCGGGTGTGCTATGGGCCCAATGGGGAGGCTGCTGCCACACAGCCGAGCTTTACCCACTTCACGGGTGCGACTTTGGGGGTGCTTCCCTTGGTATGACACGTCTTATGATGTGGATGATTACACGGCCGGCACCGCAGGTGCCGTACTTCCCGGTCCCGGTTAATGCCGGGATATTTATGACAGGAAGCGTGGAATGCGGCCCTGTCCCGCAGTCCCAAACCACACGGACCTCCATAGCATCATCTTACCATCATCCTCAACTCCATCATCATGCATAATAAAAATTGCCACAACTTCCGAGCCCTCCGTGGATTCCACTCATTACCAGGGAGGAACACCACTAGAGCCGGCAAAGAGTTGTGGCAAAAAAGAAAAAGAAAAAGTAATTCCAAATGTCCTGTCATGTCTGCGCCAGAGAGGACAATATTCAGCACAAATGTCTTATACTTACGCGGTCAGCCAGCACTACATGTGTCCTATCATAGTCCCCAAGGATACGAAGCCCTGTCCTATTGATTCACGTAGCCTGTTGAGTAGCACTGACGGGAGTGGAACCCTCTGCCTTGCGCGCTGCGCTGACTCGGATTGCAGCAGGTGCTGAAGTGTGACCTGTCAAGGGAAACAATGTTTCATAACACTATAGGAGACACCGGTAGTCGGTGAAACAGCGCCGGCCATGGCAATCACTCGGCACGACCCAAGGGTCTAACAGCTGTTGCCGCCGGGTTAACGACGGGACCTGCTGTATGTACATCAACAAAAATTGTTTCCATGAGCTTGTGCGTTGTTATCCCAGACAGGGGGGGGGGGGGGGGGGGGATTCATCGCATTTTTCGTATAATTATTGCTATTCTTGATTTCATCAGTGGCGTATTATGAACTGAAGTGCGCCAGCCGGATGTGGCAGGGGGTTTGGAGGGGGTAGGGAAGGGTGTGTATGTGTGTGTGTGTGGGGGGGGGGGCAGATGGGTGGATGAGTATTGGTTGGCGATATGGTGAGGCTTCCTCCCCACTTAGGATGTTTCAAGGCTCCAGCCATCCATGCACAATACACGGTATTGCAAAAGCTACGTGTGATTCACTGCCGTCCGCGAATCACTCTTTCTTTATTTCATCAACAGCTGTACGTGTGCAATATTGTCCCGTTGTACAATAACTAACGAGGATTATACGACTGTGTATTTACAGCAAACAGCAAACAGTGTGCGTGAGCCTTAAAGATCTAAGCTCCCAACAAAAAGCTTTCCGAAGTGTGAAAAAAATTTACAGGGTCGACCGTGCAAGCACAGTCAACTCTGTCACAGTTGCAGAGTTTTCAGCGTCCCTGAAACCTCAATATAAGGCAAGGGCAGCCTGACTTCAGCTCAGTTTGCGTTTTGACACTGAGCGAGAAAGATCGTGCAGCACTCAACATGCGCTGGAGACTGTAGCGATGTGTCTCGCTCACTGACCAAAAGCCAAATAATGTCACGGCAAACACGTGCTCTGGTTTTATAAGGGTCCCCGAAGCGTTGAAAACTCTGCAACTGTGACAGAGTTGCCTGGATTATGCACAGTCGAAGGGGTCGCAGCCGGTTTTCAAAAATTTGCTGAGATTGCAGACCGTTAAAACGCGCTGTTTTCGTCATTGTTCACTCGGCTTCAATGAGGTCATACTGGTTCGCTTGTGGACGCTCTGTCGACCGGCCAAAATTCAAGTTCAGTCATTCAGCGGTGGGCCGTGCCGCAAACCCGGCCTACACTTAGCAGGGCCCGTATGTAAAATTCGAGGTTAATTTAACCCACGGCTACGGGCGTACCCTAGACTAGGACAAAAGAAACCCAAAAACTAAATTAAATTAAAAGGAAGCGAAGAAAGAAAGACAAAAATCCTTCTATAACGGCATAGGCACCATGCTGGAATGGACCCGCTTCCTGATTTAAATGTTAAAAAACCCCCAGAAAATTTAACCCTAGAGCTAGTTTAGTTCCAGGTTAGACTCTATCCCGGAGCTAAACTCCCTAACCCCAACTTTTACATGCGGGCCCTGACTTCTTCAGTCCTTGATATTTGCGTCGCGGTGTGAGAACGTTTGTTGGCTCGGTGCTAGCCGGGTTGTGAGATGCTGTCAAATGCAGTATGGTCATGGTTTTCAGATACGGATTTTAATGTTCTAAGTGAACAGGGGAGGGTGGGTGGGTGTTTGGGGTGTTTTTCCACCACATAGGGTGATATCAAAGACGGGGCAACGATGAAAAAGCCAGCACAAATATTTGGCCCCAGCCGGGATACGAACTCACGACCCGAGTATTAGAAGTCCAACGCTCTACCATTCGACCACCCCGGCTTCCCGTGAACAGGGGAAGTTAATAATAATAATAATAATGATAATGAGTATTGTATAGGCGCTTTACCCAATTTCAAAGCGCCGCGAATTGAACCCAACACACACGCTCACGTGAATCACACGCATTCTCTCACACACTGGACATAAACACATTACAATCACGCGGTGCGAAGGGTCAGCTCAGCTATTTAAGTTTCGCAATTTAGAACTGGATTTATTTTTTCAAATGTTGTGGGCTGAACATGACCAAATCAGAGGCGGAGGAAGCCGGAGTACCCGGAGAGAACCCCCGACGATCGGCCCGAATGATCGAGAAGCAACAATTCTTCACCCCGAGTGGGACACGAACCCCTGACCTCTCGCATTGGTGACAAGTCTCTTAACCACTAGACCACCGACCGCCCCGTTTTCATTGCCCAGAGGTTTGCCCCCCCCCCCCCCCCCTCAGGTTTACTCCAGCTATGCTGGCCACACGGTGGCGCTTTTTGTTCCACTTTGGGGCATTTCCTGCCAATACCCAACAGAGGCAACATCTGCGCGAAGCTCCTTTTGACCCCGTGTTGTATTTTTCTCCTGCTATGTCGCTCTCTCGGTGCACTCGCAGAGAAGACACGGGATTCAACAGGACAGAGCTCCAATACTTTATTAACAGAAGATGCGTGGAGAACAAACTCATGAAAGAAGAACCCAGAACGCTGTGTAAGTGTGTAGGGCTGCTTATATATTAACAGGTCAGATCTAGAACATTCCTCAACTTACTGGCAAGTACGGAATCTTTCCAAGGTTACGCACTCTACTGACGTTACTGCACCAGCATGTTCTGGGATGGTCTAGAAATTTCCCTCGAAATGCAGTGACTTTTCGCGATCTCTACAACACCCCGGCAGTTATGGACTTACATGAATCCCGAAAATTCTACCTCAGCCCTGAGGCACTGAACTTGCGCACTGCCCCTGACCCGCGCTGTGCACCAGGGGTGCACGTGATTTCTCGCCCTAAGTCTTAGACTGGACATTGTGGGAAGTTGCTCATCTTGACATAAGTCGCTTTAACTCATCTGTTTCAGTGTTTGAAGTAGCCATGCTGAGCGAGCAATGTGCATCACGCGGCGCAGCAGCATGTTGCACGCCCCTCATAACAGCGAAAACTAATATTTGTATTATCGGTGCATCAGTACAAACAGAACGCCCTTTTCTGTCTGTGTAGTGGCGCGGACAAATAAGACAATATATGTACGGAAGCACCTGCATGCACACGGGCTATTCCAAAACATATGTTTCAAAATGGATCCGTTATACATCTTTCTCGGTATCCGGTTACGCTGTTTCTGCTTCACGCAGTGAACCACCACGCGGAAATCCTTCACAAAGAATGTATAGGGAAACTGTGGCATACTTACATTTGAAGCACATCTGAATAATAAGAAACATGACTGAGTAACTGACGTCCATTTTTGAACACATATGTTTGAGAATTGCCCACAGGCAATGTTAAGTTTTACACCTCGACGCTTCGTTCATTTTAATACATGTACCACAAAACATTTTCGGTTTCCGGTTTCCATGTCTCCAAGAATAAAAAATTCAAAAGAAACAAAGCTCTCTCTCTCTCTCTCTCTCTCTCTCTCACACACACACACACACACACACACACACACACACACAGATCTGTTGACGTCTGCATGACCTACGAAGTGTCGTCTGCTCCTAATTCCAAGGGGAGATTATAGCGACATTTGTTTCGCTTTACTGTGAATACCGGCAGAGAAAATATTCGAGATTGTAGAAATGAATGACGAAGGGATGAACCGAGGCTGTACGTAATAACGAAAAAAATTGATTTCGAAAAGGCATCCCAGAACTGATATCGTTGGCGATTGCAACTCAGACACATTACTGTATATGATATCTATAGGCCTACTTACGGTTTCCAAAAGAGTGTTCTCCGTGAATGTCGATTGTCCCTGTATTTCGTTTTGATCGTCAGTGTGCATATAAATGAGCGTTAGATTTATATCTATATATTTCGGGTTGAGTGAGCAATCAAATGACGTGTGAGGGAAATCACCCACGGCAACTGTTATTTATAAGGTCCCCCCTCTCCCCCCCCCCCTCCACCATGCCTCCCCGCCCCCTCACCGTGTGTGACAGTTCGGTGGTGCAGGCTTGAATTTTTTGTTGTTGTTTTTTGATGCACATGTTGCAATTGCACGCGCAGGGCCCGTATGTAAAAGTCGAGGTTAATATAACCCACGGCTAACCCAGACTAGAACAAAAGAAACCAAGAAACAAAATTATATTTAAAACTGAAAAGGAGGCGAAGAAAAGAAGAAATAAATCCTCCTATAACGGCTGGTAGAGCTTTGGACTTCTAATGCTCGGGTCGTGAGTTCGATCCCGGCTGGGGCCAAATATTTGTGCTGGCTTTTTCATCGTTGCCCCGTCTTTGATATCACCCTATGTGGTGGAAAAGGACGTTAAACCTCCAAACACCCACCCACCCTTCTATAACGGCTTAGGCATCTTGCTGGAATGGACCCGCTTCCTGATTTAAAACAAAACAAAACAAAAACAAACAAACAAACAAACAAACAAACAAACAAAACCCCAGAAAATTTAACCCTAAAGCTAGTTTAGTTCAAGGTTAGACTCTATCCCGGGCTAAAATCCCTAACCTCGACTTCTACATGTATGCGGAGCCAGAACGCTAATGCCCAAGGTGTGGTTTGTGTGTGGATCAAAGATCTCACTCACGATGGGTACATTAATCGCTAAATAAAGATAAATACGATCGAACACGCTTAAGTCGAATTCTCAAGAGGAAATGGATTCGTGTTCGCCTTATCCGAAGCTTGACTTATCCGTGACGACGGATAAGGTCGAAAGTCGAAAAGGGCTTCGAGTTAAGCGAGTTGTACCCTTTCACCCCCCCCCCTACCCCCCATATTCGGTTTAGAAACTGACAATTATGTTATTTCCGCTGGCCAGCACGAGCTTACTGCTAACAATAATTATACTCAACACCGCTCGTGTAGACTGACATGTCGCTGAATCTCTGTAGCTATTTCGTTATTTTGTTCCGGTCTAGTGGTTAAAACTTTGTCACCAATGTGAGGGGTCAGGTTCGAGTCCCACTCCACTCGGGGCAAAGAATTTTCGTATTTTTCTCGTATGTGGCACCGTTCATTCGGGCCGATAGTTGTCGGTTCTCCCTGGGTACTCCGGCTTGGCGCAGACTCACTCTCTGGGGCACAGAGTCTTTCAGTGGAAAGTACCTCTGTGCACAGTGGGGAAATGGCGCTCACTGCGCTACCGTGACGGGCCTAAATTGTCTCGGTGCTCTCAAACACAAGGTCGCGCACTATGTCATCCTTGACCAGCTTTGAACCCAGAGGGATCCTCAGTGGCGCAAGTGATGGCAGGCTGTCTTCAGAGTGAAAGTAGGCGTGTTTCTGAATCAGAGACATACATAACATGTCTCTGTCTGAATGGACAGATCTATTATTACATTCAGTCCTAGAGCACTGGTGTGTATGCTTTTGTAATCGTCTCTTATTCCACCACAAGGCAGGTACGTGATCGTCTGCACCGTGCAATAATACTTGCCTGTAGAGTGCAACACCCTTGCCTGTCAGAGTGCAACCCCCTTGCCGTTTACTCACATCCTGTTGGATCAGTGTACCACGTAAACAGTGCCATCAAAGCGCAACAATAATTGTCCGCTGGCAAAGATTTTGCCCAAACGAAAAGTGGTCGGATATTCAAGACTTCGTTTCAAATCGAATCATATGACACACAAGTCTCTGCTTTTCTAAAAAAAAAATTCGCCATTTTTAAAAATGGCGCTGGGTGTAAGCAGTCACATTTTCACGCCCCGCCGAAAAGGGACTGCACTCTGGAGTCTAGCGCAGACTGCAAGCAGAGCTAACCGACTAGTAGTTAGTCTCCCTTAGGTGTGCCGATAATAAGCACTATTATCATAATTCTCATGACACTCATTCTCAATAAGAAGCGTCGCATAGACCACAGAATGCGCACCATTAACGACTTTACGATTTCTGTTGAACTCGTTCTTTTTTCTTTTGGCACATCTTTTCTGCAGTGGGTTGTAAAGGTGCCATTTGTACAGTTAGTTTTTTTTCAGCTTTGAAGGCCTCCAGCTGGCAAGAAAATATTCCATGTGTAATTATGCAGTTCTACTGTATGGCGCAGAGACATGGAGGACAACAAAGACCACCATCAGGAAAGTGCAGACCTTCATCAGCAGCTGCCTTAGAAGAATCCTCCAGATCCGCTGGCCAGACACAATCAGCAGCATAGACCTGTGGCAGAGAACACACCAGCTGTCAGCTGAAGACGAGATCCGGAGAAGAAGATGGGGGGTGGCTTGGTCACACACTTAGCCGGGAAGCCAGCGTCCAACACCACCAGACAGGCCCTAACATGGAACCCCCAGGGTAAGCGAAAGAGAGGACGGCCGAGGAACACCTGGCGACGCGATCTCGAGGCAGACACCAGGAAGATGAGATACAACTGGAGACAACTAGAGACAATGGCCCAGGACAGAGGACTCTGGCGGACTGTTGTAGGTGGTGACGGGCCTAAGTAAGTAAGTAAGTAAGTAAGTAAGTAAGTAAGTAAGTAAGTAATTATGCATTTTTCCTGCTCTTCAGAGATGGTAAGGTTAGTTAGTTAGTTAGTTAGGGCTTAACGCCCAGAGATCAGCTGAATCGGTCAGCAGCGCGGAGAGGCCGGTGTTTTAACAGCTCTTTAGCCATCCCTGTGTTGTTCAACAGCGTAGTTTTTTCATGCTGGTGTCTGGCTTGTTGGAAAGACCTCAAAGCTTCAGTCAGATATGCAGACACAAAACCATTCTTCAAGCAAAATCTGAAAACCCACCTCTTTACCGCCTTTAACCCATAGCTGTTGCCATATCGCTATCTTGCTGGCCATGTGTGTGTGTGTGTGTGTGTGTGTGTGTGTGTGTGGGTGTGTGTGTGTGGGTGTGTGTGTGTGTGTGAGAGAGAGAGAGAGAGTTGGCATTGATGGAATAAGCTACTCTAACGGGACAGCGTTCTTGAGACCAGGTACAATTCTTGAATAGAGCTACAGGCCGCTGGGCATCAGAAATCATATTTGGCACTCCTTATTGTGAGTAAGTGATGAGAGTTCGCTCACCAACTCAAAATCATGATTAACATGACTTTTGCATGGATTTTTAATGTCACATTTAGTTGATTTCAATTCATATTTAATTTTTATTCTTATGCTTATATATCATCATAACCATCAACTAAACGACGAAGAAATTATAACCCCGACCCTCCCCCCCCCCTTTTTTTTTGGGGGGGGGGGGGAGGGGGGTGTCACCCCAGCTTTGGACAGCCAATGCTTAGGTCATGTTTGACTCCCAGCTGGGGCCAAATATTTGTGATGGTTTTTTTCCTCGTTGTCCCGTCTTTGGTATCACCCATACGTGGTGGAAAAGAACGTTAAACCCCCCGAACACCCACCCCACCCGCCCTCTTGCCCCGTCTTCTATGTCAACCACATGTGGCGGAAAAGGAGGTTAAAGCCCCAAACAACAACCAACCCCTCCTCCCCCCCCCCCTCGCCCTCGCTCCTGCCACCCCCTTCCCCCTCCCCCCTCCCCCGAAATCCTTTTTACCGAGTCTCATTCTCATGGCGTGGTAGTCATCGTTGTACGGCGGGTTGTCTATTAATAAAATGCGGCCTGTTTTGCTATTCGCGGTCCAGGAGTAGGACAGTCAGTGTTGAACCAGCGTTGGCGGTTGTGTGTGTGTGTGTGTGTGGTGGAGTGGTGTGGTTGGGGAAAAACTTGTCGTGCAAGTTTCTGGCGTTGAGGTGACTGCAGGCGTGTTCGACGGGAAACGTGAAAATGTCCCCAGTGTCCCGTGCACTGTGTTCGACCCATCCTGCCCTCAGGTCTGTGCGACTCCTCGACAAGCCATTGAAATGCGTGTGTGTTTGTGTGTTAGGTGGGCGGCGTTTCCGTCTTAAATTTGCTCTTTTATTCAGTTACGTAGTTGGTTGCTTGAGGGTTTTACGTCCTATTCCACCACATATGGACGATATCAAAGACGGAGCAACGAGAAAAAGGCTAGCAGAATATTTGGCCACAGCCGGGATTCGAACTCTAGCAGTTACGTTGTTGGTTGTTTGAGGGTTTTACGTCTGTTCCCAGAGTGATACCAAAGATGGGGCAACGGGGTAAAAGCCATCAAAAAATTAATATTCGGTTGTAGCCGGGATTCGAACTCACTACTCCCTAGCATTGAAAGTCCAACGCTCTAGCTACCAAGTCGGGTACCCCGGCGCCCCGTGCCATTGTGGTGTAGGTTGGTATTTCGTGTGTGTGTGTGTGTGTGGTGAGAGAGAGAGAGAGAGTGTGTGTGTGTGTGTGTGTGTGTGTGGTGTGGTGTGGTGTGGTGTGTGTGTGTGTGTGTGTGTGTGTGTGTGTGGATAGAGTCGTAACCGTAACGTCCGGCCAAATGGTTTTGCAATAACCCACGTTGTATTTGCAATGCAGTGCTTGGACTTAGCCGCCGCACTACTGAACGGCCGTCACCGCTGTCACGGCGATAAAGCGTGGGTTTGAATCCAGGTGGAGCTTGTGAGATGCGGTTTTTCCTGGCTACCGGGCTGCTCATTCGGTTTTTTTCCTCCGGATTACCAGGCTTTCCTTCCCCGGCAATAACTGAAATATAAAGGGATAGGTACTGAGTGCCGCTGCACGGCGGCGACGTGTTTCCCCCAGGGGAAGCAGCCCGAATTTCCCGAAACGGACAATAAAGGAATTTTAAACAAAAAAACAACAAAAAACAACCCTTCTTTTGGGGGTTGGGTGAAGGGGGTGAGAGGGAGATGGGGGGTTGATTCTGTTACTTTCACCGGCTATCGATTGCGACCGTTTGTATCACCGCTGAAAGTCTGTAAAAATTCTACACCAGGGCCCATTTGGGTCAGAAAACCGATCTGAATATCTCGTTCAAATTGTTCTGTACCGCACGCCGCCCTCACGTATGGGAATAAAATTTTAATCCCGGTTCCCATTCAAGCTTGCTTTATGACCAGTGGAACTCTTCCGTCGCATTCACTCATCAACACAGGGCGTCTGTGACGAACGAAGAAGAAGAAGAAGAAAAAAAAGCCGTGTGTTAGCAAACCGGTGTGGAAGAAAAGAAAGCACACCTTACTGTACAGTACCTGCAGTGATTGTATCTTCCTGACCTCCATGGATTTACTGTGAAGGGGAAAAATTCTACAAAATCTGCCTGTGATCGGACGCTGCTGCTGGTTGGATTCGAAAGGTGAGGCTTTTTTTATTTTTATTTTTTTAAGAAAACGGGTTTAACGCCCTTTTCCATCTACTACGAGTAATATCAAAGACGGGGCAACGAGAAAAAAAGCCAGCATAAATATTTCGCTCCCAGCCGGGATTCGAACTCACAACCCTATCATTGACAATCCAACGCTCCACCATTCGACCGTCCCGGCTCCTGAGAAAGGCTGAGGCAGAAATTTGCCCCGGAGCCGATGAGGTAAAATTAGCAGCATGAGTGTTCCGATGCTTGGTTAGTCTGGCGTAATGGAGGTGGAAACGTTTCCTTGCCGGAGGGGACATTGGGCATCGACTTTCGTGTTAGGTGGCGATCGATCTGCTGACACAGGTCAAACACGCGGTCTTTCTGGTACAATATTGTTGTTGTTATTGTTCCAGTTGCTGAGAGCTCAGCTGGCTTTTTGTTTGCGTTTTCTTTGACATATGATGAGTAGAGAAATCCAGGCTGTATAATGAACACTCTAATGACCGTTTCTTGAGGTGTTTGCGCTGATTTATATAAAAAGGAATATAAAAGATTTCTCAATCTAACTTCCACTGTCACAATGAAAATAACGCCCCCCCCCCCCCCCAAAAAAAAAAACAAACAAAAAAAAAAACACAACAAACAAACAAACAAAACAAAACAACCAAAAAACAAACAAACAAACAAAAAAAAAAAACCCCAACAAACAAAACACACACACACACACACACACACACACACACACACACACACACACACACACACACACACACACACACACACAAACAGAGTGTCGGAATGTGACCAACTAGCCTTTGGTCTGTGGATATTAACTTGTATTTAATTAATTTAACAATGGTTTGAAGGTGTTAATGTCTTTTACACATACAGTGTCATACATTTACATTGTAACGACTGGTGCTTGAAATGGATATAGTCTTCTGCTGCTCCGTAGCCATTTTGAAGACACCAATGAATAACAACTTTCCGATGCAGAAACCACTGTTGCCTGTTTTCACGAGACATCCACAGACATGCTTCAAGATTTCTCGTAAGCTTTACTTACTATGTACAAAGTACAGATCAGCCTGTAGTACTGTGGGTAATTTTGTATACATTCCTATTGTGGCTGGGTTTTTTTTTGTTTTGTTTTTTTCTTTTCTGCACGGCACTTTTTCGTTTAGCCATAATCAAATATACACGAGTGATCGTTTCTCTATCTCATAAATTCAGCTCCACCAGTTGTGGTTTCGACAACTTTCACGGCAGAAAAGCTGTTACACAACGAAACAGTCAAATGTTGAGCACAGAAATCTCGCCCAGATAACCACAACGTGAAGAAGGTCTGTGGTGTCAGTTAGTCAGACAACAGCACAACAGTAACTAGTCTCAAAATTGCACAAAGCAGACAACGACCGGCGATAATGCTTGGGGGTTTTACGAGCTGCCGCAGACCAGACTGCACAGCAGCCGAGTTATGCGTTCATGGCAACATCTCGGTTATAATAAGATCGTAAAATACACTGTTGGACACTGACGGCGCTTCGCCTGACTTTTCATGCATCGTTTTCAACGCTTTGGACGCGGCTTTCTGCTTGCCAAGTGGCAACGTCCGCGATAGACCTCAGTCAAAATGGCCGATAAATCGCTATCAAAGTGTAGTTCTTTTTCGCCTGAGATATACGTAGGTGTATACGTAAGCTCGCGTCAAATGGGGGGACACATTCTAAGGCCACGCCCTTTCGTCCCGAGCGACTGGTGTGTTGGCGAGGTGTTTGCGGGGGCGCCACAGACATGATCTTTGTATATATCTCAGTGAGGCCCAAAGTGGTCCATAGCAATGGAATGCTTTCAAGCAGCGCTTTGTGTCGTTTTATGTACATTGCGTTCACAGTGTGAATCGAATTCGTGCTGTGTGTAGTTGGTAGTGAGAGCTTTTGAACATAGCTGCGGTCCTGTGCTAGGTTGAAAAATGCTGTTTGTGGTAAATAAACCGGTTGTCGTTAATTTACTGTCTCTCTTCACATCGTGTGAATTATTGTATCTTATTTATCAAGTGCACTGCACTTGACAGATTTAAGGAACACACACACACACACACACACACACACACACACACACACACACACACACACACACACACACACACACACACACACACACAAAACAACAACAACAACAACAACAACATCATCATCAACAACAACAAAACTAAACAAATGAAGAGAACAAAATAATATTCCGTGTGTTTCGAGAGACATGGCCATCAGCACTTTGCATTCCTGAACAGACGAATCATCAACATGTGAAAACATTTCAGAAGAAATGCCGGATTCAGTTTCTGATAATTCTGCATATACCTCAAGATTTAAGATACTAATAGTATGATGCATAACTTATGGTCCAAGTCTGCAGTGCTGTTTGTTACAATGTCGACAGACTTAGTGTAGCATGCGCATGCCCCAGTTGTTCGTTATTTGTACAGAATAATAATAATAATAATAATAATTGTATTTGTAAAGCGTATACTGATATCTAATATATATGCCCTAAGCGGTAAAAACAGAACAGGTTGAAAATACTAAAATTCTTAAGGAACGAAACTTACAAGAGCAAAGAAATAAACGATAACTCAATGGTTGAAGTTTCGCATGCGGAGTAGGGAGTCTTGTCAGGATGTTCTAGTATGAACAGTGGGCTCAATGAAAACGAGTCATTCTTTGAAAAAGGCCGGCCTAGAGATCGAGGTTGAGTTTTTGTGGTTAATCTTTAGCGTCATCTGGAAAATGGTCTGATTGCCGTGGATTTGACTGGCAGCTATTCGGTAGATTCAAAACACTGTCTTGTTGAATTTTTGTCGTTCTTTCAGGCTGAAACGCAAGCGAGTGGTGTGACGAAGGATTATCGGCGACCGGTCAGCGACATCCTAAACCTTCACAATGCCCAGTGTCTTCGGGGCAGCCGCCACTCCCTTCATCGGGTGAGTGCACGTAAAAACACTCAGCTCTGGCCATGTAACATTGGGTGAGTGCACGTAGCTCAGCTCTGGCCATGTAACATTGGGTGAGTGCACGTAGCTCAGCTCTGGTCATGTAACATTGGGTGAGTGCACGTAGCTCAGCTCTGGCCATGTAACATTGGGTGAGTGCACGTAGCTCAGCTCTGGCCATGTAACATTGGGTGAGTGCACGTAGCTCAGCTCTGGCCATGTAACATTGGGTGAGTGCACGTAGCTCAGCTCTGGCCATGTAACACTGGGTGAGTGCACGTAGCTCAGCTCTGGCCATGTAACATTGGGTGAGTGCACGTAGCTCAGCTCTGGTCATGTCAGATGATTTCGGTTAGTGGGTGAGAAGATGAGGGCGGCCAGGTCACCCGCTTGGTGGTTAAAAGAGAATTTCCCACATTCCCTGATTTTTTTTTCTCCTACCAGTTCAGCAACACAACTGAGAAACGCGTGTACGATCCATCCCCTGGAACGTCCAAGACCTTTAAACACGTTTCACTCTCACAGCAGAAAAGTCCTAATTTGATCAGATCCACTGTAATGTGATCAGATCCACTGTAATGTGATCAGATCCACTGTAATGTGATCAGATCCACTGTAATGTGATCAGATCCACTGTAATATGATCAGATCCACTGTAATATGATCAGATCCACTGTAATGTGATCAGATCCACTGTAATGTGATCAGATCCACTGTAATGTGATCAGATCCACTGTAATATGATCAGATCCACTGTAATATGATCAGATCCACTGTAATGTGATCAGATCCACTGTAATGTGATCAGATCCACTGTAATATGATCAGATCCACTGTAATATGATCAGATCCACTGTAATGCCCCTTGTAGCGGTTTCCTTTCCCACTTTGTTGCTATTTTAAAGCATATAGATTACGTCCAGCATCGTAGTGCCGGTAGGGTGGGTGGGTGTTTGGGAGTTTAACGTCCTTTTCCACCACGTATGGGTGACATCAAAGACGGGGCAACGAGAAAAAGGCCAGCACAAATATTTCGCCCGAGCCGGGATTCAAACTCACGACCCCGGTATTGAAAGTCCAACGCTCTACCATTCGGCCATCCCGGCTCATCTGTAGTGCCTGCAGGAACTGACGTCAGAGAGCATGTATCTATACACGCTTGCTGACGTCCAGTATCGTGTCATGGCGTAGCATGACGATGTCTTCATTGCCCCTGTTTAAATCCCATCTGAAGACCTTTCGCTTCCGTCAAGCCTTTGATAGTTAACCCTCTGTTGAATCTGTCTGTGTGTACCATGAGTCGTTGCACCTGCCCAATTGTATGTAAGAGGGGATGTAAATAGTGTGTGTGTGTGTGTGTGTGTGTGTGTGTGTGTGTGTGTGTGTGTGTGTGTGTGTGTGTTAAACACAGCGAGTCCTTGGGATTTGGAGAGCAGCGCTCTATAAAAACTATATATTATTATTATTATTATCTTTAACAGGTGTATTGCCCTTCTTGCCGCCGCTATCCTGACAGTGCTGGCCTTCGCCTCTCCCTACTGGGCCACTGACGAGTCGACGGGCAACTCGTTCGGACTGTGGAGGAAGGCGAGATGTGACCCTGGCTCTACAGGACCTGACAGACAGGACTGTGCACACTGGGACTTCCCCTGGTACGGAGAGGGTGAGCGCTTTTTTTTTTTCTTCTTCTTCTTCTTTTTTTCTTTTGGTTCCTCACGACGACAGACCACGAGGGGGCCTAGAAGTTCGGATACCCTCTCTCTACCCTCACCCCACCAATCTCCCCCCGCCCCCTTCCCCAGTACCATCCCCGCCCCGGCGTTCTAATAAAGATTTAATTTTTTTAGCACGGAAAATCACAAATACCGTCTGTAATAACATCTGTGATAACAGACTTTCATCTCTATTACTTCAAGACTCCAGTATTTTATGACAGAAATGATTTTCAACGTCACGGAGTTATTTATCGTTCTTTGCGGAAATTGTCTCAGCAAAATGTGATCGCATTTTCGAATTCCACACCAGCCTGCTGCTCCCCCTGTCCCCCACACATACACACAGAGAAGTGGGTGAGGACTGAGGGAGGGGGGGGGGGAGGCGGTCTGCTGGGTAGGCTAAAACAGCTGGCTGGCTCGGGGGATCAGTGAATGAAAGGGTTACGAAAGTGTGAAGCTCTGCAGTTTTGTCCAGACTATACTGATTACTGTTGTTGTTGTTTTAAAAGTTTTGGGCCCAATATAAACGCCAGTACGAAAAGCCCAGCAGTCTGCTGGGTAGGCTAAAACAGCTGGCTGGCTCGGGGGATAGGTGAATGAAAGGGTTACGAAAGTGTGAAGCTCTGCACTTTTGTCCAGACTATACTGATTACTGGTTGTTGTTGTTTTAAAGGTTTTGGGCCCAATATAAACGCCAGTACGAAAAGACCCAGCAGTCTGCTGGGTAGGCTAAAACAGCTGGCTGGCTCGGGGGGTCAGTGAATGAAAGGGTTACGAAAGTGTGAAGCTCTGCAGTTTTGTCCAGACTATACTGATTACTGTTGTTGTTGTTTTAAAGGTTTTGGGCCCAATATAAACGCCAGTACGAAAAGCCCAGCAGTCTGCTGGGTAGGCTAAAACAGCTGGCTGGCTCGGGGGATAGGTGAATGAAAGGGTTACGAAAGTGTGAAGCTCTGCACTTTTGTCCAGACTATACTGATTACTGTTGTTGTTGTTTTAAAGGTTTTGGGCCCAATATAAACGCCAGTACGAAAAGCCCAGCAGTCTGCTGGGTAGGCTAAAACAGCTGGCTGGCTCGGGGGATCAGTGAATGACAGGGTTACGAAAGTGTGAAGCTCTGCAGTTTTGTCCAGACTATACTGATTACTGTTGTTGTTGTTTTAAAGGTTTTGGGCCCAATATAAACGCCAGTACGAAAAGCCCAGCAGTCTGCTGGGTAGGCTAAAACAGCTGGCTGGCTCGGGGGGTCAGTGAATGAAAGGGTTACGAAAGTGTGAAGCTCTGCAGTTTGTCCAGACTCTACTGATTACTGTTGTTGTTGTTTTAAAGGTTTTGGGCCCAATATAAACGCCCAGTACGAAAAGCCCAGCAGTCTGCTGGGTAGGCTAAAACAGGCTGGCTGGCTCGGGGGATAGGTGAATGAAAGGGTTACGAAAGTGTGAAGCTCTGCACTTTTGTCCAGACTATACTGATTACTGTTGTTGTTGTTTTAAAGGTTTTGGGCCCAATATAAACGCCAGTACGAAAAGCCCAGCAGTCTGCTGGGTAGGCTAAAACAGCTGGCTGGCTCGGGGGATCAGTGAATGACAGGGTTACGAAAGTGCGAAGCTCTGCAGTTTTGTCCAGACTATACTGATTACTGTTGTTGTTGTTTTAAAGGTTTTGGGCCCAATATAAACGCCAGTACGAAAAGCCCAGCAGTCTGCTGGGTAGGCTAAAACAGCTGGCTGGCTCGGGGGATCAGTGAATGAAAGGGTTACGAAAGTGTGAAGCTCTGCAGTTTTGTCCAGACCCTACTGATTACTGTTGTTGTTGTTTTAAAGGTTTAAGGCCCAGCATGCACAAAATACGCAGAGATAGAGAAGACGTAGAAATTGTGTTCATTGTGAAGACCTCATGTTTTGGCGTATTGTCGTACAGGGTGGGTGGGTGTTTGGGGGTTTAACGTCCTTTTCCACCACATAGGGTATTGTCGTACAAGAGAACACTAAAACACATATTGTCGAGATACAAAATGATGGTGTTTTCTTTCTTTCTTTCTTTTAATTTCCCTCAGACAGCGCGTGCCCCGCGTACACTCACTTTCCAACATCGAAATGATATTAACATGATACGAGTCATCAGTTAATCCGGTCTGATCCACAAAGTCCGATAAGCCTGTCGCGTTAATCCGGGATAAGCTACAAATCCCTCCTCACTAAGGTGTAGTACATCTCACACCTTGTCACGCTGATACCTGACGTTATCGCTAACAATTTGTCGCGTCATCTTCACCACTCTACTTGACAAGTATCCAGTAACCAGACCGGCGGGACACTCAGTGACACTCTCCTACTATCCAGTCAGTTGATCTCAGTTCCTGATGGCTATCTCTTCCACAGCGTTTATGCAAATACTTCAGTTAGCAACGTATACGCACACTCTTCGAGCAGACCTGTGCCTACCACGGGGTGCAGTCAAAATGGACGATAGTGTTTCTAGTGCTACCCCGTTTGAAAAGTTTAGATGATGGTTGCTCGCACGCAAAGCCGTATGTTTGAAATATGAGCAACCACACGTGTTCGCACTGTCGGTTGTAACGCGATTGTCAAAGTCGTTGTTTGGTTGAATAACGGCTCTTTAATAAGTTTAACGGGCCAAAGTGCGTTGGAAACACTTGATGCTGCTCAAATTTGAACATGGAAACACTCGGTGATATTGTTTGGAAACACTCTGTCCATGGCGGTGATACCTTTAAACCTTGTAGCACCTGAAACACTGCGTCCATTTTCACTACACCCTGTGTCACTAGACTACACCGTATACGCTAGACTGTTTTCGCAAGATACAGATGGGTCGTAAGCAACAACAGACCCCCCCCCCTCTTCCCCCCGTCCTCGTTCTCCCCCTCCCCCAACCTCCTACAGTTCACACATAAAGAATAGAGCGCTGATGAGACACTGTCGTCTGCAAAGCCAGTAGACCATCAAGCGTGAAGTCAACCCCACTTGCCGTCACCAAAAATCATCAGAGCGTGAAACAGGTTGTAACTAGGGCATTAACCGTAGTCTTTGTAGTGTCATCCCACAGAAATGCGATAGACTTCCCACCGCAGCTACATCTAGTCTAGCGGATGACACGACGCTGGAAAACAGTGCGGGCCAACTATACAGCGCCGTGAAGCTCCACTTTTCATTTGTATATTACCGTAGACATGCAAACGTGTACGGTCAAACCTGGTTTAGCGGACACCTCTACATAGTGGACACCTGACTAGAAAGGTTAAGTTATCATTATCATCGCTTTGAGGTTTAGTCTCGGTTTTCTAGTTACTAGGACCCTGTATAAAACAGACCACTGTCCTTTGTTGTTGTTGTTTTGTTTGTTTGTTTGGTGTTTTGGGTTTTTTTTTGTTTTTTTTTTTTGGGGGGGGGGGGGTTGTGTGTGTGTGTGTGTGTGTGTGTGTGTGTGTGTGTGTGTGTGTGTGTGTGTGTGTGTGTGTGTTTTGGGGGGGGGGTGTACTGATTGACTGCTAGGGGTAGATCTGGTATAATTTGAATATTGTTTGACGCTTCTATACAACCGTACTTTTTTTCTTTTTTTTTCAAACTAGCCTCGAGATGTGGACCTAAATGCTACCTGAAACCTATTCAATGCCTAGTTTTGATCATGTCTCCTCCCAGGATGTGGCAGATTTTTTGACACACGGCCGTGCACTGAAAATAATAGCAAAAGTGTGGTATTTCTTTTGGAACGTCCCCCCCCCCTCCTACACACACACACACACACACACACACACACCACACAACACACACACACACACACACACACACACACACACACACACCCCGAAAGGCTTTTTTTTGTCTTGGGGGTCACTTTTGAACACATCAGAAAATTTTTGACACTCGATCGTGGAGTGAATTAATCAAAGTGAGTACTTTATAATGAAAATGCAGGCTTGTGACCGTTGCATTTCTTTTGGAATTACGTGTACACCAGTATCAAACGTTACTTGCCGTCGCGCATGGTTGAGAAAGTACCAGCAGCTATCGGCTGCGGCGTGGGAGAGAGAGGTGGGTGGTTTGCCTAGTACACGTAACCACCATTACCCGTTACCATACGGCGTTTTACTATCCGTCAAGCTACTGACAGCACTTATTGACAAAACCCACTGAACCGGAACATCTAATACAACCGCACCTGCCTCACCCCTGGGGCTGGAGATGTCTGCTGATTTTCCATTCAAAATATTCCGACCCAAGCGTAAACGCACGAGGGAAGATATATTGGGACTGGATGAGGCTAAAAGCTGCGTGACCGCCCAGAAACATAAAGGGTGTCGGAATATAGCTGGCTCCATGTAGAAAGGTCGTGGGTTTGAACCCTGACAGCTTCAGACTGCGTGCAGACCCTTTTTAGTGTCGGTGTCTGTGACTGAAATCCCCTTCATTCATGGTGGACAAAACCCCGAACAACAACAACAACAACAACAATAAACAACAGAGAACCCAACAAAACAAACAAACAAAAGACAACAACAACAACAACAACAACAACAAAGGAGAAAAAGAACAAAAACAACAAGAACAACAACAGCAACGAGATCAGTAGACTATTTCAAGCGCACAGGCGCAGTCACAAGCAGAAAACAGATGTCTCCCTACAATGGAATTCTTCTTCGTCCAACTACCGTAGTGGGGGAAATGCGGGCTGCTTCCCCCAGGGGAATCGCGTCGCCATGAACCGGCGCCACCCATGTTTTTTTTGTTTTGTTCCTGCATGCGTGTGTTTGTGTTTCCAACCCACCGGCCATTACATAAAAACCTAGTAATACATACATGTAGTATCGATAGTACAGTTGATAATTTTATTTAAACTGCACGGTGTTTATGATGGCGTCTGGATCATTCACCAAGTTCCGAACGGCTGTCCACTAAGCGTATTCCTCCGGTATCTCAGACCCTTGACATCGAGGACGCGTTTTCATTCAACCCCTAAGTGCAGTGGGCGGTCAGGGCTTATCGAGTGCACTATAGGTAGGCACACAAACCCTGTTGACTTACATGTTGACAGTTTGGATAAGGGGGGACAAATCTGTCTCCGTGTACTGGTCAACATACAGTCTTTCCAGCTGAGTTCAGGAAACAGGTTTTGACCTTAGTAAGGCAAGCTTCCAGATCGCACTAGAATATGAATTCTACTGAGTTGAACGAACGAACGATCTTTATTTTCAACGAAAGTGATTAAACCAGACAATGATGAATTTTCAATCAGCCGTTGCTACAATAAAAGAGACTATATGAAGCACACAACAAAAAAGGAGAAAAAAAAATACAAGAAGAGATGTAATAAAACTTAAAGGCACTGTTGTTACCATGAGTATTCAATCAGCCGTTGCTACAATAAAAGAGACTGCATGAAGCACACAAAAAAGGAGAGAAAAAATACAAGAAGAAATCTAATAAAACTTAAAGGCACTGTTGTTACCATTACAAGGATTTATATAGGGAGACCTGGTGTGGAACAATTGCGCTTGTGACTGCGCCTGTGCGCTTGAAAGAGTGTGTCCGAAAGATTAACAGAGCTCAGAATGCAACACTTATACGTTTGATGGTCGCGCGACCGAGGAAAACTCAGCCGTCCGCAAGCGGCGTCCGCTGTGTTTCCGTTGTCGACTGCTCGAACTCAGTGAGCTACAAGATCGAGAATAGTTACGACACGGTCACCGGCTGCTGCGCCATAATAATAATAAGCTCATTAATATCCCGAATATTTGGCTCAAAGCGCCGCGAGCTAAACCCAACACGCACGCTCACGTGAATCACACGCATTCTCTCACACACTGGACATGAACACATTACAGCTCAGCAATTTAAGTGTGAAAATAGTGTGTGTGTGTGTGTGTGTGTGTGTGTGTGTGTGTGTGTGTGTGTGTGTGTGTGTGTGTGTGTGTGTGTGTGTGTGTGTGCCTTAAGCGCAGCGAGTCCTTTGCATTTGGAGAGCAGCGCTTCTATAAAACACCTATGTATTATTATTATTATTATTATTAAAATTAGATCCTTTAAAATTAGACAAAATCACAACACAGCATAGTATACACCTAAATATACACCTGTCATTTAAGATACGGTAGAAGATACACAGACTGACCAACCTATCACTATCTTCAGGAATGTTTCGCTCAAAAGGGGTGCTACTATCCACCTGCGGTTCCAACCAGTGACACTTTAACCAATGAGTTCGAAAGCTGCCGTGGCAGATACCGATAAGGAAAAGTCAACACTGGAGGAATGTTAGTTGGCGATAGCACTGTTGTAGGGACGTGAAACTTGCTGTAATATCGCGACGTGTATCAGTGTTGAAGATCTGGAGCTTCGCTGGGCTCAGGCTGACCTCGGGTTGACAGCTGCGAGATTTTGACATTTCACAGCGACGCGGCGACACTTCTGACCTGGCCTTGAATGAGGTCGTAATTATGAAATACCGGTAGTCAGTTCCCGGCCACTTCTCTTGTGACCCATTTCGCAAGAGCGGTTTAAAAAAAAAAATTATTAAAACAAAACAAAACAAAACAAAAAACTCCGTAACCATAATTGGTGATGCAACAAAACAGACAAAAATGTCATAACGCCCAAAGAACATACTCGTAAGCACTTTTTTTTTCATTTTATAAGTATGACACTGGCACATATCACCAGTGTATGAGAGAATGCCGGCGTGTGATACACGTGAGCGTGCGTATTGGGTTTCAGTTCGCGGCGCTTTTAGCCGATTCTTGAAACTGGGTAAAGTGCCTATACAATACTCATTATAATTATTATTATTATTATTATTTGGGCACAGCCTGATATTATTTTGTTTGAAGTAACACGAGCGAACGGAATGAATAGACATGAGATGAGTGAATTATTCTGCACTGTCAGGCACTATTGGAAGAGAGAAATCAGTGTTCTTTTCTCATAGTAACGCCCGAACTCCTGCACTTCTAAGGAACTGAACCTTCCACCAGGTGAACTCTGTTTCAGTGAACTAAACAAGCTTAAGTCCTGTAGGCACCGAACTGACGGAAATAGAGCTAGCACACATCAGCTTGTATCAGTCATAAGCAAAACAGCAAAATTTCAGCAACAACAACAACAGCAGCAACAACAACAACAATACCATGAGCAACAAATCCTCTTTGACATAGATTTCATTTCAAGTCTTAGACAGACTGGAAAGATTACCAAGCAATCCAGGGTGCACAAGATAGCTGTATTACTTCATTTTTAACGATTAAAGGGACGCAACTGGAAGAGTGCGCATGTATCGTGATCTTGAGTCTATAAGTTTGCTCCCTTCCAACAAATTCCCACGCGCGTCACATTTGTCCTCATCACAAATATAAACAGTAGCGACGATATTACGAGTTAAGCTGATAAATTAATTACACCTACAATGATAGCCTCGTGCCACTCTTTTAATCACTTTTTTAATGTTATTATATTAAATAACCGGGGCGGTCGGTGGTCTAGTGGTTAAGAGACTTGTCACCAATGTGAGAGGTCAGGTGCTCGAGTCCCACTCGGGGCAAAGAATTTTCCTTCTCGTATGTGGCACCGTTCATTCGCGCCTATCGTCGGGGGTTCTCTCCCGGGTACTCCGGCTCCTCCCCCCCCCCCCTCTGCTTTGGAAATGTTCAGCCCACAAAATTTGAAAAATAAATGCAATTCTAAATTCCGAAAGTTAAATAGCTGAGCTGACCCTTCGCACCGCGTGATTGTAATGTGTTTATGTCCAGCGCGTGAGAGAATGCGTGTGATTTACGTGAGCGTGCGTGTTGGGTTCAGTTTGCGGCGCTTTGAGCTGATTCACGAAACTGGGTAAAAGAGCCTATACAAAACTCATTATTATTATATAATAATAAAGGTTTCCTCCAGAACTGTTTGTCTCAGTGAGACGGTTGTTCCTCTCTGGATGTCAGTGTGTTCAGTTGATGACCTGGTTTGTGTGTCACGTGCAGATTGGCAGCACGCGACGCGCGGTCTTGAGAGCCTGGCCATCATCTTCTTCGCCATCCCGCTCGTTGTGCTGCCCGTCTACATCTACGGAGCTCTGGGACTGTACTACCGGTGTTTACTGGGCAGTATGACACTCTTCGTACTGCTGGGAAGTAAGTTGTGTGTGTGTGTGTGTGTGTGTGTGTGTGTGTGTGTGTGTGTGCTTTCTTTGTCATCACTATGATATGTAGGTAGATTCTCAGCAAACACTAAATTACGCAGAAACTGTGCTAGGGGAGAGACCCCTCCTCAGAAAAAAACAAACATCCTGTTCAGTTTGTAGCTGCCAAGATTATTAATGTTGCAGATTTCATACCGTGGGGGTTGGGGTGGGTTGGTGGTAATCGTCTGTTAGCTCTTGTGCTAGGCGCGCATGAATACAAATCAGTAGTCCACATGCCAGGCACATCTTTCATTGTCTTTACTATTGTCTGGCATGAAACAAATTACAAGACCAACAAAGAGCACCAGATTGCCATTTGTCAGATGTAAGAAGGAGAAGGGAAAAAAATCTGTATGATATTCAGTCTAGCGGAATGCCCCGGAAGCTCTTAGTGGCGTGTAACCTGTAAAGTGGTTTGGTTACAGATCGGTATTAGCTTCCGGGTCATGTAGTATCTCGGATAACTATAGCAGAAAATCTTTGCCCCTTTTAAAATTGTGTGTGCAGAGTTTAAAAAAAAGGCAATCTGGTGCTTTTTGTTGGCTTTGTAAACAAGTTTCATGCCAGGTAATAGTAAAATTAGGGAAAAATGAGCCTGGCTTGTGGACTATTTGAATTCATGCGCGTCTGGCACAGCAGCCAGCAGACGACCGTGGAATGAGGGGGTATGTGGTCACTGCCAACATTGCAAAAACAACAACCAACAAAAAAAAAAAAAAAAAAACAACAAAAAACGGAACATTGGAATTTGTTGAAATTTACTCTACACTAGTTCATGATTTGACTGATGATCTTTGTGTCCTCCAGCTATCTCCAACATCGCCGGCGTTGTCGTCTTCGGAGTTCAGATCGGCTCCGTGGACGGGTGGACGTTTGACTGGTGCCTCATCGTCTGTATCATCGGCGGCGCGCTGGGTCTCATCGCCTTCATCATCCTTCTCATCGCCACCATCAACAAGCCCGAGTTCAAGCCGGACAAATATTTCTCATCCGGTTTCTACGTCGATCCGGATCGCAACCGGTTGTACGCGGTGGAGAGCGACGAACCGGTGAAGGTCGTGTACCCCCCACCGTCGGAGCCGACCACGCCCAAACAGCTGCAGCTGCAGGTCCCGCCCCAAGGTGAAGTAGTGCACGTTGGGCAGGTCAACCCTGCTATGGTGCCTGATGACTAGCCGTTCAAACCCCAGATGTCTGTATTGTCTATTCTAAATTTCGCTCTAAAATCATGTCCTCAAGAAATACATTTATGTCCTCAAGAAAAAAATTTATGTCCTCAGTAAATAAATTTATGTTCTCAGTTAATACATTTATGCTCTCAAAAAAAAAATTTATATGTCCTCAATAAATAAATGCCTGTCCTCAAAACGGACAGTGGTGGGAGATCTTGCTGTCTGGTTTTGTCACGTAATGTGCGACTGATATTGCTGTTATTGGTCTTGGAAATGTGCGTGTAGTATTACTGTCTGTAGATATTTCAAGGATTGTGTCTCTGTACAGGCTCATGTTTGGTTGCTTGTTTCTTTTTTCCTTTATTGCTGCAGTGAGGGATGGGTTACGGTGGTACTGATGGGATCAGGTTTACCGCGGTCTCGTTGTGGGCAATGCTTTGGTAAAATCTCTTGATCGAAGTTTCCTTTTCCTTCGTGTGTTCGATTATCATACTGCCTTCTTTGTGATATGCAGGGGAACGCCGTTCAAACCACCAGCTGTGATTGTTAAACATTAGTGTACGACTTGATTCACAGACAGATCTAATGCATTTGTGAACACACACACACACACACACACACACACACACACACACACACACACACACACACACACACACACACACACACACACACGCTGACACGGTGTCGTGTACAGAAAAAAAAAACGGCAAGCATCACTGACATTAAAGAAGGTAGTATGTAAAGTATATACTATTGTGTGATACATGTATATTAAACCACATCTGTGCCTTTATAACCTTTTTGCTTTCGTGTGGTGCTATGCTACTAGTGCTAAACATTTAGAAACAACATGTGAAGAGTTAACTTTTCAGTAAACTCTCTCGTCATCCTTTTATTATACGTATGCTTTTTGTGCATTGTCAGATTTCAGACTACTAAAATGGTCCCGAACAAACTACCGAACAACCAGTTTTGCTTTATGTTGCACAGATCTAGCTTTGCACGGGTGTGTTATTGGAAATTATCACCCGTTCTTACATATACACACGTATAATTATGTATGTTGTACTTAGTTGTTCGTACTTACGCGTAAACTCTTTCGCAAAAGATGTCCCTCCATGTAAACTTTGTGAAATAAATGTTAACTTTTTTCAGTTTTGATTCGAGTTAGATGTCACTGGAATGCGACTTGTATGGGTTGGTTGTAATGTGTAAAAGGACACTTACTCACTCAACGTCAGATTGTCAGCAGAACAACAACAGCAACAACAACAACACCAAGAACACCACCACCACCACCACCAACAAGCATAAACAGCAACAGCGACAACCTTTTCTTCCTGTGTGTCGTTGTAAAACTACCTGCTCAATCAATTCAATTTTCAGGATAATTTAAACCAGGCCGCTTTTGGGCTAAATGTTTTAGGGTTTTTTTTCTCCTCTCTGTCTTTTTTCAGTTGAAACAGAGAAACGTGTGTGCAGGGTGGGGTAGATGTTTGGGAGTTAAACGTAACTTGTGTACACAGTACAAAGTATATATTATCTTCACAGGGAAACAGAGAAACGTGTGTGC
>JACVVK020000225.1:605000-750000 GCA_018292915.2 Batillaria attramentaria
CCCCCCACAAACAAAACAAAAACAAAACAAAACAAAAAATAAAACAAAACAACAACAACAACAACAAAAACCGATGAATTGTGCTGGCGCCGCACACACTCTGCACTGTTTATGAAGCGGAACATCCACAGATAGAGAATTAATAGAGACTTAGAGAGTCCCGAGCTCTTTGTAGCATCTGATAGATCTAAACACTTGTGTACAGGTTTTAAAACATGTTCCAAGTGTGAGAATCAATAGCTATCTATACACAGTTGGAGCATAAAATATTTGTCCATTTAGGGAAATACCATGCGTGTCCTCAACGCACAGTTACCGAGGATTTTCGGGTGAAAGGTCAGCTCCCGGAACTGCAACGCCGACAATGAAGGAATCAATGACCACGCTGTCACTATTTGTGGATACCATATAGAGGAATAGGTGGGGTTTTTTTTGTTGTTGTTGTTGAAGGAGACATTATTGTGCTGTACCTGTCTTTGTGCAGTGTACAATGTTTGTCTTGTCAGTCTGTCCATAAAAAAAGACAATAAAAAAGGAATAGTTGTTGTTGTTGTTGTTGTTGTTGTTGTTGTTGGTAGGAAACGCTGTTAAAGACATAGAAACAGACAGACTGAGAGGCAGAGAGACATGGAGAGATTTGAAATAGTCACCTTGCAGGTCCTGCGGAAATCGTATGACGCAGCCTCCGGCTTCACCGACCCACTGCACCACCACCGGCACGTACGACAAGAGAACCAAGGAGCAGACCACCATGGCGACAACCACCCTCACCGACGTCTTCACAGTCACGATTCTAGCGCTCTTCAGTGGAAAAACCACCACCAAGAGGCGCTCGAAAGTCAAGCAGACGACCAGCCACGAACACAGGACGTGGTTGGCCGTGCACAGGTACTCGGCGGACGCGCATGCGGGTCGCGACCGGAAGTAGACCAGAACTGGAGTCCCGAGCTCGATAGCGAGGAGGTTGACCCAGAAAAGGGCACGAATGACAAGCGCGAAGGAGTCGCAAGCAGCCAGGGCGAGGAGATAAGGGCTGTAGGAATGGTGTCGCATGTTAGGACGCAACATCAGCGCCACAGTGAGCATGTTGCCGACGAAACCGGCCAGGAGAACGACCGGCAGGACAGCTAGACGAAGCCAGACTCCAGTGACCGTGGCCTGCTGGGCGTCAGGGTGCTCGATGAAGGAGGGCCAGTACGCACCGATCCATATCTCCCCTAGAATAATCCAAGCATTTTGTCAACTCTCTGTCAACGTCAAGACACTGACAGGCGTCCAGTTAGTCTGATTATTGCCCGTGAAGTTGTGGCGTCAGCTAATGGGCGAGAACTCTTTAGGGTAACGTCGAATTTTGCTGCCGTAGTATATACAGACCATGTTTGTAGAACTGAATCTGTCTTAGCAATTTATTGAATCCGAGAATCCAAAGAAAAAAACAAAACAAACAAACAAACAAACAACCCCCCCCCCAAAAAAAAAAAAAACAACTGCCAAAAAAAAACCCAAAATAACACACACAAAAAACAAAAACAACAACATCAACAAAACAACTGAAAACTCTCACTTGTTGTCAGAGAAGCACACTGTGTACTGGCACCATAGAAATGAACTGAACTGTTTTTCAAACTCACCGTGAGCACTGATGAAAGAAGTGTTGGTGATGGATTCCCATGTCTCCGTTGTCCCAGAACCGTCAGAGGGAGATGTCGACATGCTGCTTACGACAAAGCTGGTCGTGGACACGGCAAGACTGGACATGATGGCCTGAGAATGGCAGGCGAGTTCTGCACAGATCATGACTTCCGTAACTGAGACATACTAGTGATGTTGCTGAAATAATCACAACCAGGGATTTCGCAAGGAAAAGTCTGACCTGTTCTTTACCGTGATTTTCAGCCTTGTAATTTCAGCCAGTAAAGTAAAGTCGCAATTTCCAGGCCGCGATTGGAAAGTTTAGCATACTCTCTGTCTCTGTCTCCGTCTCTGTCTGTCTGTCTGTCTGTCTGTCTGTCTGTCTGTCTCTCTCTCTCTTCTTTTTTTTTTGTCTTTCATCATGTGGTTTCACTGTAATCGACATGCATCTAATTATATCATCGATGTTCTTGTCAAACTATGTTTGTGTAAAAAGATACTATCATAGCACCTGAGCATGATACTGACGGTAAAGTTTTTCACTGGTCAATTGCGCACTACACATCTGTCGAAAAGAAGACGGTTCACAAGGCTACGCGACACAGATGCAAATCTGGATGAAAACGCTATATATTCCCCTTACACATAACGCTGCAGATGACACCCTAGAAATGCTTTAAAATTCACCAAAAAATTCACAAAAATCAGGCAGCCATAGACTCATGCGTAGAGGAAATTTCAACAAATTCCAATATTCCGTTTTTTGGCAATGTTGGCAGCGACCACATACCCCCTCATTCCGCGGTCGTCTGCTGGCTCCTGTGCCAGCCGCGCATGAATACAAATAGTCCACAAGCCAGCCTCATTTTTCCCTAATTTTACTATTACCTGGCATGAAACTTGTTTGCAAAGCCAACAAAAAGCACCAGATTGCCATATTTTACTATGCACACAAATTTTAAAAGGGGCAAAGATTTTCTACTATATTTAGCCGAATGCCAGGTTGTCTTTATGTCGTTCGATCTGGGCCTGTTTGTGCTCTGGCGTTTGTACTTCAGGACTCAGTCCTAGCGCGCGCGCGCGCGCGCGTGTATGTGTGTGTGTGTGTGTGTGTGTGTGTGTGTGTGTGTGTGTGTGTGTGTGTGTGTGTGTGTGTGTGTGTGTGTGTGCTTGTGTACGTGTGTGTGCGTGCGTGTGCGGTGTGTGTGTGTGTGTGCTTGTGTACGTGTGTGTGCGTGCATGTGCGGTGTGTGTGTGTGTGTGTGTGTGTGTGTGTGTGTGTGTGTGTGTTTGCGCACGCTTCAAAAAAAAAAAAAAAAAAAACTTGAACAACGGGAGAGTCACGGCAGACCTTGTCTAACTAAAACAAAAAAAAAAAAAAAAAAAAATGGAAGCCGATACTTTTATATCGTGTGCGTTCGTGCTGAAGTACTAATGCGCTACTGTCTGTTATGATGAGTGCCGGTAAGTTTAATGGGACGATGACGAAAATGCGTGTGTACAAAACACTCGTGCCATAGTTTGGCTTGTTCCGTATTCATTCGTGAGTAACGTTAGAAAGGAATTTGACAGAGCTCCTAGGAAACGACAGGGCCCAACTAAGAGAACGTATAATGAGGGCAGAATCTTTGTTTTGCAAATGTCGTTAAAAAATACATAAAAAGATTTAAAAAACAAACAAACAGGAAGGTGCTCGTAATTTGTTATTGGGCTGCCATTAGCTAACAGTCGCCTGTGCACACGACTAAAATTTAACAATAGATATGTATTTGCATTATGTTGCTTGAACGCGATCATCTGGATGAAACCCTAAAGGAAACTGAACAATATGTTATTGGGCTGTCATTAGCTAACAGTCACCAATGTACACAACTCCAGTTTAATAATAGATATATATGTTGCTTGAACGCGATCACTTGGAACGAAACTAAAAAAACAACAACCAAAAAAAAACAACAACAAAAAACCCGGGGCATCGCTGCCCGAACAATGTCAACACATCCACATTCGTAAACAATTTCGATCTTTATTTTATTTTACGTCACGTCACGTCACGTCACGTCACGTCACGTCATGTTATGTTATGTTATGTTATGTTATTTTTAACATGCGTGCCAGTGAACGTTCCCGGCTGGGGCCAAATATTTGTGTTGGCCTTTTTCTCGTTGCCCTTTCTTTGATATCACAC
Source organism: Batillaria attramentaria (assembly GCA_018292915.2). NCBI lineage: Eukaryota > Metazoa > Mollusca > Gastropoda > Batillariidae > Batillaria > Batillaria attramentaria. The sequence continues at coordinate 608,821 of JACVVK020000225.1, forward strand.
ATATTTGGTGGAAAAGGAGGTTAAACTCCCAAACACCCACCCACCCACTCCCCAGTGAACGTTACTGCCGTGTTAAATATCTCAACAACAATGCAGATATGGACAGGGCAGGAGAACAATTCCATCATAGTTGACATCGAGATTTGTTTTCAGAACAGAGAATACAGAAGCAAAACACCAGGAATGTTTAGATAAACTCAGACTGGGTACATTCAGTGGGAACTGATCTCCCCGAAACGTCAAACATGAATTCGATTTGAAAAATTCAAACGGCACATTCAAACCATTAAAAATTCACTTGGTACTGTATTCATCCTTCAGAGAATAAGACGTTTAGGGTCTAACATTAAAAATAAGGCAACCGATTCAAACTGACTTGGCAAATATGTTTGTAGCTAAACTTACGTTTTCACCTAAAATTACTATAAAACATTTAGGAAAAGGTCTTTTTAAGTCATTAAAACAAAATTAATGTACACATTTCCGTAATAATGATGAGTGCCAAAGGAAAGAAAACTAAATAATTACCTTTACATACTATATCTGTTGGAAGGATATCCAGATATGAGAACAAAGGTACGTGTGACTTTATACACCTCTGCGACATCGACCAGACTGGGGCAGGGAGGAACTGGAGAGAAGGTGAGGAGGAAGGGGGCCGGGGGAGGCGGGAAGGTGGGTGGAGGGAAATGAAGTCGGTGTGGGTGGGGTCTTCTGTGAGTACTTACCTGTGGATTCCGCTAATGGGTGGAACACCGCATTTTGTGAAGTGGCCGGAAAAATAATTGTCAGATTATTTGCTATATCAAAAATATCCTTTACTTCTTTTATGGTATCATGTTTCAAGAAAGATCGCACGCGTGTGTGTGTGTGCGTGCGTGCGTGCGTGCGTGCGTGCGTGCGTGCGTGCGTGCGTGCGTGCGTGTGTGTGTGTGTGTGTGTGTGTGTGTGTGTGTGTGTGTGTGTGTGTGTGTGTGTGTTTGCGCACGTTTTCAACAAAGACACAACAGAAAAATTAAAACGTGATGAAAGAGTCATTGACATTTCAAAGTTTAACATTGTAATTTGTAATTGCCTGAGTTCAAACTAGTTCTGCCAATGAAAACATTTCCTCAGCAGTTCAAACCCGCAAGACTTGAATCCAAACAATCTCTGGTGTAATTTACGTACACCGATAAGGAAACGGTTCAGTCTGTAAGATGCTGTTGGGAATTTTGATAATTATTATGCAATTAAATCATTATATAATTAAAATAATCATGCCACCACTAAAATAAATGTGATAAAAAATAACATAAACATTTTCTTATACTGCTTATTTATTTTGTGTATTTATGCAATTAAATCATTATATAATTAAAATAATCATGCCACCACTAAAATAAAATGTGATAAAAAATAACATAAACATTTTCTTATACTGCTATTTATTTTGTGTTCTGCATCGTTGGCTGAAGGGGATATCAAACATTTATCGGAAAATGGAGTAGGATAGTTCCTGGGAAAGAACGGGAAAATAACTTTCACACACACACACACACACACACACACACACACACACACACACACACACACACACACACACACACACACACACACACACCACACACACACACACACACACACACACACACACACACACACACACACACACACACACACACCACACACACACACACACACACACACACCTGTCACACACACACACACACACACACACACACACACACACACACACACACCTGTCACACACACACACACACACACACACACACACACACACACACACACACACACACACACACACACACACACAAAATACACACACACACACACACACATCTGTCTCTCTCTCTCTCTCACACACACACACACACACACACACACACACACACACACACACACACACACACACACACACACACACACACACACACACACACACACACACACACAGAGTCTGTTTCGCAGTGATCCTCGGATTTCTACTTTTGTGGAAATGATACCTTTGTCTACCTCTCTGTCTTTGCCATGCGATTTCTACGAACCGGGCTCAAACCTAAGACCTCTGGAAATGGGGCGGCTGGAAAGCTCACCACTTAACCAGCCCTGCAGATCCCGATTGCGGCAGTTTTCCTATTTCTTTATTGATTTGCTTGCCATGCTAAACAGAAGGACTGGCCTCAATCTGTCTCCTTGCCGGACTTTATGCCTGCTGATACTCTCGGCGGTGACTTCAAGTTGTGAGGAAGGAAACTTGTCTGCTTACTGGGGCACATTGCTGTACTTGGGCCATGCTGTTCGTCTACATAACCCAGGGCGGGCACGCATCTGACTATACATTGAGGTCAGTTGTTGTTTTGTTTTTGTTTTGTTTTTGTTTTTTTAATAATACACGGCTTCCAAAGTTCCGCATGGTTCTTATCGTATCGTCTATGACTCCATGTGTTGCTGACTGATGTAGACGCATTGCCAGCGACAACAACTCTTTTGATTCCCCCTCTATCTACATCAGCTAGACCGCCTACTTCGTTGCCGCGCAGTTCCAGCAAAGATTATGGTACTCCTAACCGAAGTCTTTAGTCATAGTCTTTGGTTTCACTGTGGACTTTGAACACTTCGGGGGAGGGGGGGGGCGTGGAAAGGGGAGGGAGGGGGCGCTGTACGCTCTCCCCCCCCCCCCCCCGATACACACACTTACCTACCACTGGGGCGGGCGACAAATCATTCAACGTAGGCCGGATATCGTTCTAGCGGGTATTCTAAACCCTCTTGAGTAGATACCTTTTGGCCATATTCAGGGCTGCTGAGCAACCTCTAAGTGTTTGTATCGGCTGCTCTCTCTCTCTCTCTCCCCCCCCCCTTTTTATTTTTATTTTTTCTTCTTTTTCTTCTTAGTATTGCTTGATTCATGTATGTAGTAGCATGGTCGTGTGTGTGTTGTGTGTATGTGTATGCTCTACCTAGTTAGAGCTTACTTTGCTTACTTTGTATATATATATATATCAGTAGCCTAGCAAGGACAAGATGTAAGACAGGTCTGCGTACCTAATCTTTTATCCTTGTAAAATAAAGTTTCGTTCGTTCGTTCGTTCGTTCTCTCTCTCTCTCTCTCTCTCTCTCTCTCTCTCCGGCTCTCTCTCAGCATGAACATCATGTATCAACAGCTGCATGGCAGTGCGCTTTTCCATTGATATGATACCTACATACTGTACACCTACATACTGTACCTTTTTTTTGTTTTCTGTGTGTTTTGCATTGAAACCTAGGTACCTTTTATGTGTATGTGTCTCTCTGTCTCTGTGTAGCGTGATAACTATGATATTCTTGCCAGTCTCAAGAGATTCTCGAATCATCCACTCAGTTCAGTTTCAACCTGACCAAAAAGACTTTGCTTGTCCAGATCATCAGGATCGCATCTCTGTTGTCTCGTGACTTTCATGTTTGTTTTATATTTACCATGATTGTTATTGCTATTTATTGTACGAACGGTTGGCTGAGAACGTTTGTGTATTCAAGTGTCCTCACTTGAACACTGCCCCTAAACTGTTGCACTCCGCTGATTGCAGCCAGTCACAGAGCTACATACGAAAACTGGCCAAGGCACGTAGTAGTGGGTATCAGTCGATAGCCTTGTAGCAACAGATCTAGATCTGTTGGATGAATAATTAGATGCCGAATAGTTACCTGTTATCGCGAAATGCGCACACGCACCACGTCGGGCCCCATGCATAGATTTATTTGCCTTTTGCCTCCACGATCGCTAGCAAGCTGGACAGTGCCCTGGGTTTTGTCTACACATGTACGGAGTTTGTGGTTAGGACATCCACCTTCAAAATGCCTCCAAAGTTTCTGGGACCCAAGACGGTAAGTTGCAAATTTGTCAAGTTCAGTGTGGGATGAATTCCGATCATGAGTTTTTAGGCATGAGGCTTCTTGAGGCCGGATGAGGATCATGAGGCTTCTTGGCAGTTTCAGAATATTTTTTGACTGTGAGGTGCCTATAGCTTGGCATTCGGGCCGGATTTAGGCTCGATATATGTTACAGGCCTTTTATTCAATAGGTACAGTATGATGGCCTCTTGTTGTAACAGAAAATGTGGCTGACAACACAAGCTCCCAAAACGACATTGTCACACGCACTGGATCACAAAATTATTTTACATCACAGACATTACGTCACAGACAGGCCATTACGACAGACAAGACATTACGTCACAGATGGAACACAGTGGGGTGAACGAAAAGAAACAAATCGAATACGAAGTCTAACCCCATGAAACCACTTCGCTCCACATGCAATATTATTATTATGAATATTATTATTAACATGATGATGATGATGATGATGAAAAGGTATCGTCAGCTTTGAACAAATACTCGATTCGTGGTGTCTGGAGGTCAGTTTTATTTTGTCAACTGAAACTTATTGTCGATCTGATCGGCGGAGTCCCAGAACGTATCCTTGTTGGCATGTCAGTTTACTAGACTTCACAGAAATCAACGTACTTGAAATGATTGTGTGTTGGCCGGAACAGTTTCGCCTGTGAGTGAACCTGTAGGCCTACGCTCGAAATTGTCTATCTTAATGATAAGTAGAGCTGTAAATGCGAGACAGTGTCGTCTACAGACTCTGCCGCAAACCGACCGGCGAAAATCAAGTTCAGCTGAAATCCTCCGGCCGTTGACTGACCGTGATCACACATGAGAGGGATGTCGCATTTCCTTTTCGGACATTTTCACTGAGTGGGTACACACATCGGAAACCAAATGATTCATTCAAAAGAAAAAACACGTAAAAACTCGTAAAACCGGAATAGAGTGTAAGATACATTGAAACACAAACGTGAAGTTGAGGTACGTACCGATGCATGACCGCCTGCCGGACGGAGTTGAGTAGGTCCTTCAGGTTCAGTGTTAGTAGTGTACTTCAGTCAAAAGTTCAGCCTGCCGCTGGTGCATCATGCCATGTTTCCGACAACTGACTGGGCTCGGGCACGGACACAGATAAAGAAAATCTGTACTGAATAGAACATCAAAATCAGTCGCGCATTATCTAGTGACATGTTTTGTTTTTACGCTGGTCAGTAAACTGGAAACAAATAAAGAAAATCTATACTGAGTAGAACATCAAAATCGCGCATTATTTAGTGACATGTTTTGTTTTTACGCTGGTCAGTAAATTGGAAGAACTGACTCCATTGAGTTGCACTGAGTCAGTGTGCCGCCGTCCTGCAATGGCTACAGTGTCACACTGAGTATTCATTGTACTGCCGGTACTGAGAAGGCCGCATTCCACACACACGGTTCAACTTTTAGCGTAGTTACCGAGCCTTCGGCGAGGCGTTTTTTCGCCGTAACCCACTCGAATTAATCAGTAAACCAAAATTAGTACTGACTGATGACTGATGTCAGTCGGCGGCCCGGCGGCGAGTGTCACTGAGTTTGTCCAGTGTTTGGTCTGATCGTCATCTACAAATCAGTGTCTTTCAGTTCCGGACAGTCATTTGTTGTGGGTAAATTTACAGTATATTACATATCTGTGGTGGGATTACCTGTGGGCGAACCGTGCCGAACCCTTGCAATCATACACCGGTGCTTTCAGCTGCGCCATCGGGACTGGGCACTTGCAAGTGTCGTCAACAACGTGAGCCATCGGGGATATGTAAACAAAAGTCATTACCTCCCCTGATAATTTACGGGAGTGTGTCAATTTTTCAGATGCCAAAGTTATACTTTTGATCATTTTCTGTAATAATATGCACATTGTACACAAAATGGTGAAATTAATAGCAAACTAATTGAATATCGTGGATGACTTTGTGTATAAGGGGAAATTATAACTCAAACCGTGTAATTAAAAAAGACGGTAAGAACTGATCCCTCGCATTCCTCACCAGCACCAACCACAGACGTAGGACGCGAGGACGTTTTTACACATTGCACGACCTACCACAACAAATACACTTCATCATGGATGATGACGACCTTGATTTTGGCACATCAAAGAGGGTTTGACTTTAACTTGTAGTTCATGCATTTTCAGCAGAGCTTTGGCTGAGGTTTTGCCATTTTCATCAAGTGCATTTTTGTGGGAGATCATATTCATCACCAAATCACTCACTTGATGACGAGACTAGAGCAACAACGATCAAGATGACAAACTAGATTGTTGTGTGTTCTGAAGCAGTGTCAGGAAACGCAGAGCACTGGTTCAGAATCTGCATTTGTTCCTAGATTAGCTTGAGTGGTAAGTTGTTTGTTCTTCAAAGAGTTGAAACATAAAGAAGATGGTTTCAAAGATTTGGGCCGTGATTTCACGGTAAGTTTCAAAAATTCAGACCTGTTCAAAGAACCTGGCAGAAGGATTGGTGTTATCCACAATCTTGCTTGTGTGTAACACATTGCTTTTGTCTGTGTATAGAGTGCCAGGCAGGGAAGAAGAGCTGCAGCAGCGACACCAGCTGCAGACATAGAACAAGATGATGATGACTTGTCTGCGCCTGTTAAGCAAGACGTAAGTGCTACTACCGTATTTTAGTGCCTCTTATTAATGGCACAGTTGTGCAGACAAGAGAAACAAACTTCAGTGAAAAAGGCCTGGTCTTTTAATTTTCTTAATCCTACCTTATAAGTAAAAAAGCAAATATGAATGTTTGTGGTATGTCTGCTGTTTCACTGCTCTGATTTAGGTTGTGACTCTATAGCATGTTGCTCTGACAGCAGTTATAATCATGTCTGTGTTATTTAGTTGGTTGACATTAGCATTGCCTTCATTCCTAATTCTGCCTCACTTTCAGAGAAAAAGCACTCCACCAGATCGACCAAACAAAGCTGTGTCCGGCTGGGGTGAGGAGGCTCCGCGAAAACCTCGGTAACGATTTACGTATAAAGCTATACTGACCTTTGAACTATACACATAGATTTTACTGGTTAGTAGGATCATGGTTAATTTGTATGCTTGATTACTGTTGGTGCTGTGGGCTTCATCCCCGTTGTAGCAATGTTTATCATGTTTGCACACTTAGTATGTGAAATGTTGTTGAAAACAGTTGTCAGTGTTAGAAGTTTGTGTTGTATGTTCTAACTGTCTAACAGATGTTAGGGAATGAATGGTATTCACACAGTCAAACCTGTCTGATGTGCATGACTATAAAGTGACTGGAAGAAATACTGCCAAAAGCAGGCTGCTTATGCTTGAAAATGGGAAAGAAAGCACATAAATGTTTAAATGTGTACATGTTTCACTGCATGGTGGGTTTGACTGTGTAGTGATAAATGTGTATGTTATAGCAGCAGAAGACACGTTCATATGAAAGCATTGCATGGTATATTAACTGATGTAAATTTAACGCATGAATACTGGTGTACGTGTATTCTTGTGACTGTTAGTTAACAACCAGTATTAAATTGTTAATGGTTTGATGTTAGTTTGGATTGTATTAATATTATTCAGGACACGAAACTCATTTCAGTACATGTTAATTTCTTATCTTGCATACACCAATGTCTATCCCAGTCTGCTTTGGTTTAGCCCAGGAAGGCTCTCAGTCGTGCACAGATGTGCGTTTTTTTCGCACTTTGAGACATTTTGCAGGGCTGAGAATTGTATGCACTTTATTTGTGCATATTTTATATATCTCATGGGCCGCCAAAGTCTTGGTATATCTTCCTGTGCCATCGTAGATTAACAATCCGTTGAAATCTACTGTTAAAATGCTTTATCGGAGCACTTCACTGTACTGTTTGTACTTGTCTATTTTGTCTGGTTGGGGTTGAGATGGTGCTTATAGATGTTGTGAAGATCGAAAAGTTCATAAATTTTAAGTGAAAACAAGGCACGTATTCAAGACACATTCAGGCACCTGCGTTTTTGGTATTTCACACCAACCATTCATAACACCTCTGTGACTTTTTATCAATTCTCAGCCCTGGCATTAACTGCATTAACTCCATCCCATAGACAATCACGAACTGTGCATCTAAACACTCTTTTAAAAAGATCTGCTTTTCTGCGTGAGAGTTGCTGATCGAGTTACAATATTTCCGTGTGGACGCTATGACAGTGTGAGCACACCTCCCATGTCCCCTTTCGAGTGCGCACTTTCTCCCCTGCCTTTCTTCCTATGCCGAGTGTCTTACCCCTTTCAACATGCAGTTGGGGGCAAAAATACCATCTAAAACCTGAAAATACGCAATAAAATCACTCTCCTATTAAATTCTGCTTGGAGCCGTAGCCTATCGGGAGTCCTGATAAATAATTGTCTGCCATGTTTAGTATATGTTGAAACTGGCTCTGTCAGCATCACCTAAATGGGAAGTTACCAGACGCATTGGGGAGAGAAAAAAATCAGTTTCCTTTTCTCATTTTCCCCTCATAGCTCATTGTTTTGGGTTTTTCTTTTTTTTATCCTTAGAAGTAGGAAAGAAGAACAAGTTTCAACTCTTAGATTGGCAGCAGTATGAAATCTTTGTACTCAGATTGTTTTCTTCAGTTCATGCTTAGATTAGAATGAAATGATCATGATTATTCTGACGGTGCCTGGTTTCTTTTAATGCTGGCCTACAGACAGGAGAGGTACATGTACATTCTGTTGGAATTAAAAAAAAACAAAAAACAAAAACAAATGATGAGTAGATGTTACACTGCTGGTATCAGGACACATGCAGACAGCACAATATGGTTACAGTTAGATCACAAGTTGTATTGTTCTGCGATGAGTGTATGTTAAACAAAGTGCATGTTTTTTAAGAAGCTTTCTTGAAGCCATCCGCTCAAGAAAGCTTCATTGAAATCATAGTACAGGGACAAAGCCGAAAAATCACTTGCTCGCTGGTGCACAGCTCAGGGACATCCCACAGGCTACCTCAGGGCAGAGGCAGATTTTTGGCTTTGTCCCTGACCTGATCACTGACTCATGTTATCCAAGACACCAATTGTGCAATTGCTTTCTCTTTTTCTTATTTTTGTTGCATGTTTTCTAATGACACTTTGCATGGCATTGGATATTCATGTGCCAATTTTAAGCGTAACCGCATCTGCTTCCACCTGTGTTTGTCATGCATGGCTGGTTTCAGGGCCCGACAACTGGGCGAGGGGTTTGAGGCTTTAGAAGAGTAAGTATGCTTGGTTTGTGTTGTCGTGCATGTTTTTTTTAATCCTTGCTTTCTTTATTCGAAATGAATGTACTGTTTACTGATGTATCCCTTGTAAAGTGTCCCCTCGTAGAGTTCATGATTTATGTCCTGTGCTGCATTTAAGACATCAAGGCAGGGGTGCCAAGTTTCCGGAACACTCCATATTTCCAGAATGAGAACTTTTGAGAATTAAATTCTGTCGATTTAGAACTTAAAAAAAAAAATTTTGGGGGGGGGGGGGGGGGGGGGTTGAGAACTATAGAAAATTAAAATCATTGTTCCCTGCCCCCTTTGATTGGGTTTAGCTTCAAAGTGAGTTTCTGGATTGGGAGGCCTTTCCCACTAGTTCCCCTGCAAAGGGTACATTTATTTTGAAGAGTTAATCCTTTCTGGGATCAGTATGATAAAAATTAAAATAAAACAAGCTTTTGTAAAGTGGTGTGCATCAGCTGAGCTGTTCAGTTCAATACATGTACACTTCTCTATTTGTGACTAGAAAGAGATGTCTCATCAGCATCAAGTATATACATGTGTATAACTATAAGGCTCACGTTTGATAAACACATTAGAGCTCAGTCATTTAATGATCTGTCTTGTTGTGTAACCAAATAGGGTGTCTGACTTCAACTTTGATGAAAATGAGGATGAGATTGTAACAGGGGCATTGTAAGTTTGTTCCAAAATAATTTGACTGTGATTTTCGGGAGACGGATGGGATGGTAATGGCTGCTGTTTCCTTTGCACTTTAATGTACAGCTAGAATATGGATAATGAAATTATGAGATTGGCGGACTTGGGCCTATGCAGATGGAAAAGCTTTCCTGCCACTCAGACTTGAAGAGTGGAGGTTCATGTATAGTTTTCACTCATTGCTGCCAGATGAGTTTAAGAGTTAAAGTCAGCTTTGCATCATGGTGGCACGTTTGCTTTGATATTTTTTTAATAGATCAGCTTGGCTAACTGCAGTTTTAAATCGGGTGCCTAATGCGTATGATTACATCTACTATGGCTTTTCATCCACAAGAAATGTTAGTTTGGTTTCCTACTTTGGTGCTTCAAAGCTAGCCATTGTATACTATTTTCTGGTACGTGTATTTACGTGTTGAACAAAGATGTTCCCAAGTGTACTGTGAAATGGTTGTCAGTGATTTCCATTGTCTGCAGCGACTTGCTTTTTAACATGGAGACAACTGGTGGCAGTAGAAGTCCAGATTTATTTCGGTAACTGTGGAGTGTGACTTTGGAAAGAAATTAACCCTGAGACCGTAGACGTGGGTTTTCCTCTGGTGGTGTGCTGCATGAAATATTTGACGGACTTGTGCAGTGGAAACTACGTTTGTTGGTTTTGCAGAATGACGCTGTTTGGTGCACATACATGTTTGAATGCAGCGTAGTTTGAACTGAGTGTGGCAGTTTCTAAATGAAGTGAACTTTGGATAGAAGCGTGCAATGAATTAACACATACACAGTTTGAGTTAATTATCTGCCCGCACTGTGTGTGCATTTTGAAAAAATTTGCAACTTTTACACTGAATTATTTGTATCGGTAAGTTCAGTTTGCCCACTTGACAAAGACAGGTGAAAGATTTTACATGTATGCTGTTATATTTATGTAATTTGAATAAGTGTGAAATCAACGAGAAAACATAGATACAAAGTCATTCAAGAAATAGTCTGCTCTATGCACTGGTATGATTTGCCATTATTTGTTGAATATGCAGTATGCACAAGATCAAAAATGCAGGTGTTGTTGTGAAGTGCAGGTTTGCAGAGATCACGGTGGAAAAGCTTCATTACCATGTTTTGTATGTAGTTTCAAAATATTCTGCAAGCCATTGTGAACTTTGTGGCAGCTGACTTACACTACACACCATTTACATACTGAGCTCTATGCATCATATCCTGCTTTGTTGCCTCCCCCCACTCCCAAATTCACCCCCACACCCACCCCCTCAGGTTAATGATATACAGTTTATTAGGCTTTTACCTACATCATTTTTTTCTAAATAAAGTATAAAATTTCACTGATGACATACTGTGAGAGAAATGTTCCAAGTATTTTTTTATTTTTTGTGTGTCACTAGGTATGCTTACCTAATTGTTCTTTGGTTTGACAAAGTCGTTTTTGTGTTCCACCGATTTCCATCCACTCCTCTGACGAATTCTTGAATTTCTTGCAGCGAGAGACTTCGCCCTAGCAGCCCAGCGAAGAGCGACGGTGGAGATTCAGACAATGGTGGGTTCTGGTCTGCATGCTGAACTTCCCGGATGTTGATAAAGTGAAACCTTTTAGTGCTACTGCTGATACCAACAGTTCTAGTAGAATATCAGTGTGCCTTTGCTGAGCTGATTTCTAATTTCATACGTTTAGCGAGGGGTGTCAAACTGGAACGTATTTTACTTCCGTTTCCAGACATCCCTGTCATCCCCGAGCTGGAAGACCAGCAGGAAGAGGACATGTCGAGCAGAGTAGCCGCAGCACCAAAGTGAGCATCATTTGAACTCTTTAGCTGGTTTTATTTTAGAATTTTGTATAGTTTTTTTTTCCCCCTCTTCAGACTCCCTGCCTTCCTCAGGTCCGAACAAGGTACTAGGAGTACTGGACTTTTGAAAACAAACGCTGAGATGGTTATGTCTGTTTTTGAATAGTTTGGCTCAGAAGTGGTCATTTATATGATTTCTGAAATGCATTTTGTTCATCAGAATATGGTGGAGAATCTTCACTCCTGCTAGTACAATAGTTTTGTGTCTGGGTCCAGTTCCGGGATCAGGAAAGGACTAAGAATACCGGCCCACGTAGTGTAGTGGTTGGCATTTCGGACCATGGGCCAGGAGACCTGGGTTCGAATCCCAGCCAAGGCAAGCAAGATTTTTCCTACCTAGGTCAGTTCCTAGCCAGAGTGGATGTGGTATGGTCCCAGTAGGGAGGCTGTTGCCACACAGCTGAGACTCGTCCACTTCATGGGTTCGACTTTGAGGGTGCTTCGCTTGTTATGACCCCTATCGTGGTGTAGATGATTGCACGCCTGGTACCACATTAGCTGTAGTTCCTGGGCATGGTTAACGCTGGGATATTTAAGACAGGAAGCTTGGAGTGTGGCCTTGTCACAATCTGCATGGACCTCCATAGCATCATAAATACCATCATCCTCATCCACCTCATGCATAATAAAAATTGTCCCAGCTTATAAGCCTTCCTTGGATTCCACCCATGACCTGAAAAGAATACCACTGGACCTGGCGAAGAGTTCGGGCAGCAAAAGAAAAAAAGAAAAGAAAGAAAAAAGGCAAGTACTGCGAGGGTTGTCCTCAGCATGACCAATCTCTAAGATCTGTGTGCTAAAATTACAAAGTGATGTTGATCTGTTTCAGTGTTGCTGTAAATCGTGTAGCAACATACAGAGAACTGGATAACGATCTCTTGCGGCAGGCAGCCTTTCAAGTGCTGGTAAGTTCCAAAATTTGTGTCTGTGTGACAACGCTGATTTGTTCATTATTGTACCAGTTGTTTATCAGGGATTTTAGTAACCCCCCCCCCCCCCCACAGAGAGAGAGAGTGTGTGTGTGTGTGTGTGTATGTGTGTGTGTGTGCATGTGAGAGTGTACTAGCGCTATAACAAATATGGCTTTTGTTTGTTTTGTTTGTTTGTACTCTAACCATGCTGCTGTAGGCCTTTTCCGTCAAGACCTTTTGCCCTTACTCCTTATAATTTATAACACATTTGCTATTTTCAGGACAATGAAATAGACCTGAAGTTGCTTACCAAGGGACTTTCTCCAATGGAAGATCTGATTGAGGTACATGTACATATGTTGAACAGAGCGGCAATCTTGTGCTGAGTTTAAACTCCCTTATGTTTCCTTCCTCCAAAAATCGTCTCCTTCGTCAGTTAACACATTTCATACTGCCCGCGAGTATCCCATGTTTTTTACTCTCTTTTTCGGTTTAGCACTCAGCACTAAAAATCAGGCAAGATTAACAGTTTCTTAATGTCTCTTGCTGCAGCAAACATGAGTTCATGTACATGTATAATCAATTAAAGTGCAACACTCCCACTAAGCTAAATTTTAATCGATGCAGACTGAATTAATGATATTTTTTAGTGAGGCCACTGGTGCACGTCTCAAAACTTACTATGTAGGAATTGAGTTAAGTATTCTAGATTCCTGTGTGTCACAATGTGTCACAGGAGGACAGGCCTTGGGACTGGGATCGACTGTTCACAGAGGTGTCGTCTGAGCTGACCACAGAGTGGGAGAAGACGGCTGAAGAGGGAGAAACTGAACCAGCGGAGACATGATTTTGATCAGCAGTTGTTGCCTGTAATTGAAGTTTCGTCACCTCCTCTCAGTTTTACGTTGACGTGCCACAAGTTCTGGTTGCAGTTCGTTCAGAGAGGTTGTGATTGACAGCGACTGCGCCTTGGAAGATCTGACATAACTGAAGGGTTCTGCTTATTTTGAAATCTCTGGTAGTGCAAAGCTCGCAAAAGGAATAATGAAAGACTGCAAGTTGTTTTGTGGTTCTGACTTTATGACGCAGGAATATGTACACGAATCTGAGTTATTGGCATCTTTTCTTCTTCATGATTTCGATCTTTCTGCTGGACTGTTAGGACAGTGCGTATGCTTACTTGTGTGTGCATGTGTGAGGGTTTGGTGTATGCTTGAACAAGGGAGGGATAAGATATTTTACAGGATTGATGTGAAATTTTTGTTGCACATCATTTGGGTTTAACTGTATCCATGGTTTTCTTGCAAAGTGTGTTTTTGTAGGGTGGGGATGTTCTGCGTATTTGCTTCTGTGGACACTGTGTGCAAGGGAATGGGTATAATGGTTATGTAAAACTGAAGTGCATTCCGTCCTCAAATAAAATGAAATAAAATGAGAAATTTCATGTTCTGGTTTGCGAACACGACACCCCCACCCACCCCTCACACACACACACACACACACACACACACACATGTGTAAAGAGCTGTTTGTGCTTGGTATCAACACAAGTTTACTTGTATTTTACATACAATTTGGATGCTTCATGCGTTGGATTCATGATGGGTAGTTGCAGACATTTTCAACATTTACAGCATATACCACACAAAGACTGAGTATATATACATGTATCTCTATGCTGGAATGGAATATTCATCTGAAGTCAGTACGAACATGCTTAGTTGAACAAAGTTCACTGCAGTGTTTTAACTACATGCACCCGTGCCATGATCACAGCACACAAATGTTTTCGTCTTTGCTAAATAAAAAACCTTCATCATTATTTCGTAAGTGATTACTGTCACACACACATACACACACACACACACATCCTTTTTCAACATTCACACAGCACTGTACACAAAAGTGTGTACAAAACAAAACAACAAGGAAAAAAAAAAAGAAAAAGAAGGAAAAAAGAGGTGACTCCAGATCCAACGGAATTTACAAGTGAACAGCAACAAAAAAGAAAAAAAGAAGAAGAAAAGCTCACTTCCTAATACAGCCGATAAATATGTCCATGGACGGAATAAATTTTAATTGTCTTTTGACTGATACATATATATGCATGTCTTCTTTTTCTGGGGGTGGGGGAGGGGAAAAGATGGAATGAATTCTTGTTGGTGATGCATGTATCTTCTTTTTGTATGGTAATACATTACTGATGATCACAGCCTTCTTTGAGGGGGGGGGGGGGGGGAGTGGAGATGTCAGAATTTTCCAGAGATGTACTGCAATACACACGCATTATGTCCGACTCCTACTCAAGGCACTCACTCTATCCGATATTGACAACACAGCTCTATAACGCATGTAATATGTTCTTATTACTTGGAACAAGGATTTCACAGAGGCTGGTGGAAACAGCAGAGCTAGCCGAACTGGTTAAACTTGTCCTTGAGAGTAGGTGTCGTTCAGTTTATCAAAGATTGGGATGGGTGGCACCAACATCTTGAAAGGCTGTTGAGGAAAACAAAAATACATGTATCATGCTTTTATTCTGACAATTCGCAGTGCCTTGCCATTTTAAATAATGGATCTCACGTGTGACATTTTACATACTTGGTGGTGAAAGGAGGGCAGAGTTTAAAGCAAACACCTGAATATCTTACCTCATGAAGCAATTTCTCTACTATAAAATTACAAAATTACAGCGGAGTGTTGCTGCATGAGGGAGGCATATTTTTTCTTTTAGGTTTACACACAATTCAGATCATTTCTGAAGACGGATAAGCAGTCAGTAACGACTGTCCTTGTGTTAATAATCCTTAATTTTTAATAAGTAAGGGAAATTTCTTTAATATGTCTCTGACATGTCTATGGGAAGCTGTTATGCGTTAAACTACAACACCACTTACCTTTTCAGTGATGTGCTTCTCCTGTTCTTCAAAACGGAAGAACTTGGTCCCGTAAGGCAGATGGCCGTAACCGGAGGTGGTGTGAAGCAGAGGTTCATATGGAACAGTTCTCCTTGTAAAAGGTTGAAACCTGTCCACAACAATAATGAAAAAAGACCATATAGTATGCTGACACTTGTCAACGCCTACGGCCAAATGTCCATGCTGGCCTTTCTCTCCGCTGCCCTACCTTTGATATCGCCCACGCTGGGTGGAAAAGACTGTTAAAACCTCAACCAACCACCCTCCCACCCTTGTCAATGCAGGGTAGAAAGCAAGGGAGTGGGGGGGGGGTGAGGGGGTATAGGCTCAAATAGTGAAATAGTAAACACTAAGATATGAATAGAAGTGATTGGCCCAAGTACAGCTGTATTGATAAAGTAAAGTTAAAGCGCTTGGAACTATTATCTATTAATAGTGACAGCGCTATACAAGTAGTATCATTAATAATAATAATAAATCACATTTGTACTGTGCAATTCTTGGATTCAACTCATTGTGTGAATGCGCATTCACACATCACTCATGTGCACATAAAACACATCCTTAAACAGCAGGTACTACAGTTAGATGAATCAATAGAATGCCAGTAATTATTATTATTATAAAAGTAAGGTAGAGTAAAGTGAAGAAAAGTAAAGCTTAAAGAGTTGAGTCAAGTAGAGTAAAGAGTGAGTAAAGTAATGTAACATATAGCAAAGTAAGGGAGAGTAAAATAAACTAAGAGTCAAGCAGACTTAAGGAAAGTAATGTAACATATAGCAAAGTAAGGGAGAGTAAAATAAACTAAGGGTCAAGTAGAGTTAAGGTAAGTAACGTAACATATAGCAAAGTAAGGGAGAGTAAAATAAACTAAGAGTCAAGTAGAGTTAAGGTAAGTAAAGTAACGTAACATGCAGCAAAGTAAGGTAGAGAAAAATTACTAAAGTATCACAGAGCAAAGTAAAGTCAAGTCACTGCTTACACTGCATCGTTGAGCCGCGTGACCCATTCCTCAGCCTTCATTTCCTCACGCGCCTTCTCCAGTGAGTAGAAGTCAGTAGACACACGAAGTGATGGCTGGAATGGCTTGTATCGCTGTTTCTGCACAACCTCTGGCTCACGGAATGGACCCTGTACAGAACAGGACGCAAAAGTTTTGTTACTATTTTATCACTCTGTTCATGATCCGTATGTAGGGTTACAGCAGAAATTAAAGTTCTGGACGTTGAAAAGGGGGACAAACAGCAGCTCTTTCTGGGGCATCTGAGTTACAGTTCATTTCAGGCCAGGGATGATGAAGCGCGCATAATTTGCGTAAATGCGTTTACATCTAAATGGGCATATAACAATAGGAATTTCCCATTCTGTCCTATTTTTCCATTTAGATCTAAACATCTTTGTCTTCGCTAAACATACTTTGTAAATCCCATTACTGGTACATTCACAATGAACGGTTTAGTTTGCCGTTCAATGTAGGTACGGTAAGTCTGAAATAATGCAATGGTATGGTATGGTAGACTTCTCCTCGGTGCACATATCCATCTCTGCTAAAATGCTCACGGCGCTGCAGGGCTGGAGGATGAAGCAGTGAAAGCCTGCTGCCGCTAAGCGCTACTTTATGTGCAAAGCTCCATCATGCTATTCACTCTGGCGTGTGCAACAGTATTTCTGTTTACCACGACACTGGTCACAGCCTACTCTTCTTTGAAAGATGAACGTGGGATTTTTAGCATGCACACCTTGATGTATGTGCGTGCGTGTGTACACGAAGGCGAGACAAACGAGAGTAAACGAGTCTGCATATGGATTTGACTCGATATGGTAGGAAAAATCCCACCGTATCCCTGTCCAATGGTATGTGTAATACTGCTACTGCTCAGCGCAGCTATGGGTATACGTCATTATAAATGCATTCTTCCACACGCAAAGCAAAAACTACCCCAGCGGAATGGTGTCTCAAAGGCAAATAAACATGCAGAAAAGTAGAAACATTTTGCGCAGCAAGCTGCCAGGGAGAATTTCAACTGTTTTTGAAACCGACCTGTGGTTTCTGAGGCAATGGTGGCAGATGAGTGGGCAGCTTTTCGTTGTAGCTGGCGCACGCAGGATCAAACTCACTCTTCGCAAGTCGTTTCTTCGGATGAGCAAGTGGCTTCACGCTGCGCAGCGTATACTCGTGCTCCAACGGGAAGCTACGGTACAGAAAGGTCACATACATGGCAGACAGCACTTTACATGTTCTCAAAACACATGCATGGGGGGGGGGGGGGGGGTGAGGAGGGCATATTGCCCTGCATGTCCAACGTAAAAATGGTGAAAATTGGGGCCTAGGGGCCAAAAAAAAAGAAAGAAAAAAAGGCATGCCTGGATGATACTTGATACTGATGAACTGTCCTGCTTGTTCTACTTTTGTTTTGTTTGTTCTTGCCTCGATGGCAAAAAACCAAAACCAAAACCAATACCCCCCCCCCCCCCCCCTAAAAAAACAAAAAAACAAAAACAACAAACAAACAACAAAAAACACACAAAAAAACACAAAAAACAAAACAAACAAAACAACGGAAACTGGCCTGGAGGCAGCGGTAAAATCTCATGCATGAAAACAACAAAAAGAATGTGTCCGTTAACTAACAGCTGTCTTCTGATGAAGCAGACGTTGATGTCACCTTGGAATATTGGCGTAACTGTATTTTCAGGATAAGAAATTGTGAATGACATGCACTACATACTTCCCTTGCACTTTTCTCAAAATTCCAAGATGATATAAATACTTGTAAGTATACTGCTATCTTTTAAGGTTTTATCTGGCTCATTCCAATCTATCCTTTTGTTTTGGGTCTTATCACTGGTACTTGTTCTTGGTTTTTAATTGTCTCTGCCTGTCCTTTATCATTTCTACTCAATTGTGTTGTCTGTTTTTTAGTGTTTTTTTTGTTGTTGCTCTTTTACTTTTTTTTAGTTGTTCTTACGTAGTGTACATTGAGTGAACGTGGTGTTCTATGTATTTTTGTTTTTACTTTGGTTTTAGATTGTTAGGCGCCTAGAACTTGTTCCCCGGGGATAGGCGCCCTATAAATATTATTATTATTATTATACTGGTAATGCAGAGTAAAATTGCTCAGTACAATGCGAAAAGCAGATAAAAGGAACATTGAGTATGTAGCCTGTAACAGAAGTTCTGCTTCAGAAGCAACACTGGAAAGTGTGAATGATACAACTGTACTAATAATCATGATAAATTGTTTTCTCTTGAACAGCACAACATCATTGCATTAAAAGGGCTCAAAACGCTGAACAGCTGAATTATGACATGGTGTGGTATGGTAGACTTCTCCTCGGCGCACATATCCATCTCTTCTGAAATGCTCATGATGCCACAGGGCCGAAGGACTAAGCGGTGAAAGCCTGCTGCCGCTAAGCGCTACTTTATGTGCAAACCTCCCCCCTGCTATTCACTCCAGAGCTTGCGACAGTCTTTCTGTTGTCCACACCACTGGCCACAGCCTACTCTCCTTCGAAAGATGGGCATGGGATTTTTAGGAATTAACCTGATACACTGAGCTAATTACTCACGGTAGGAATGGAGAGTTGTAGATGCTCGGGATGACGTGTGTACTGAGGAGATGGTGGCTTCTGCGAGCCTCGTATTCATGCCGTGACTTCTCACGCTGCTGCTGGACCCTCTTGCGTATCACTGCCTGCTGTTCTGCAAACTCTTCCAGCTCAGATCTGATGAGCACAAAAATAAGACACAAACAAGAACTTTTACTAGTGTAATGACAACTAGACCAAAGCTTTACGCACACACACAGACACAGACACAGACACACACACACACACACACACACACAGAGGGTTTCATACTCGTCATATTTGTAGATCATGCAAGCAGACCAGGTCCTGCTAGTATTCACTAAAATGAGATAATTAGCAAAGCTTACCTGATAATCTCATTCTTGACCTGCAGTGCCTCAAGGTAGCGTTTGCGGCTGTAGTAGTTGAAGACATATTTCCTGACATAGTAGCCGCGCCACATCTTTTGTACCTGCAAGGGTACAACAGGAATGCACATAAAGATCTCTTATCCAAACCTTTCACACATGATACTATGTAGCTACCCCGCCCTCCCCCCCCCCCAATTACTCCCCCCCCCCCCCATCAGCCCCCCCCCACCCCTCCACTAAAAAAAAAAAAAAAAAGATAAAGCAAAAAGAATTAAATTCAGGACACAGACACAGACAAACACAGAGACACAGACACACACACAAACCTTGGTGGCCATACAGTTGTAGTTGTTCAACTTCATGATAAATACACTGTTCTGAAAAATGAAAAACAATGTTAACGCATTAGTAAAACAGGTCTGACTGCAGGGTTCAGGTAAAACATGATCACAAAGAGAAGACTGAAGAAAGCCTCTGTAGGGAATGATAATTTATAAAAAATATATATACTGTTAGTAAAACCTAAAGAGAACAACAAATTTTTAGATCACAGACCCTTCATCACACCCTAAAAATGAAGCAAATGTTTGACTGTTCCTACACTGTGCATCTACATCTAGTATGTGTATGCATATCTGTGTGTGTGTGTGTGTGTGTGTGTGTGTGTGTGTGTGTGTGTGTGTGTGTGTGTGTGTGTGTGCATGTGTGTGTGTTTGTGTGCACATGCATACTACAGCAGATTTTATGTGTTGAATTGGCTGTGCTTTCATCCCCCCCCAGCTTGCACCAACCTTGACCAAAACTCTGTAGAATTTGCGGCCAAGAAACCCTCTCCATCGTCTCTGAATGCTAACTGCACAGTCATTCAGGTGTCTATAGGAAAGGAAGAAACGCACTGTAAATTGGTTTGTACATCAGGTTAACTCTTTGACGACGGAGCGCAATTTCTGACACACGATTTCCTATAGGAAATCGTGTGTCAGAAATTGCGCTCCGTCGTCAAAGAGTTAAACCTTCTAGTGAGAGCAAAACGTTACCGAAGACTAAAAAGCAACTTCAATGCCCATGTGAACATTTTGGACTTTACAAAGTCTTCATCAGGACTGCCAAAGAATTACATGGATTACAGTGTCACAGTGTTAAAATGTTACCGGTTGATTTTGAGAATCGCTCCTCCAAGCCATCTCCATGATCACAGAGAAAATAGACCCCAGACTGCTTTGCTGTATAAACACCTTTACAGACTGCTTTACCTTTTATTATCATAAAAGTTTTGAAATCCTGTCTGTACCAGTCAGTACTTATAATAATAATATTAACTGTGTACTGTGCAGGTGCTTTACCCAATTTCTTGAATTGGCTCATAGCACCAACTGACCCCAACATGCACACGTGTATCATATACACTGGACAATAACACAAAACAATAACATGATGCGAAAGGTCAGCTCAGCAATTTTAAGTTTTGAAATTTAGAATTGCATGTATTTCAAATTTTGAGCACTGAACATATCCAAAGCAGATGGGGAGGAAGCTGGAGTACCTATCAGACCCCTTGATGATTGGCCCGAATGAACAGTGCCACATAATTATGAGAGAGAGAGAAATTCTTTGGAACTCGAAGCTGACCACTCCCATGGGTGACAAAATCTTAACCACGGTACAAGACCACCGACCGCCCCTACTGTAATGCACTCCACTGTAAACACAGACAACAGGATTTTGATAGTGACTGACAAATCTACAACAGTGAAAACGACCCCCATGAGTTTAGGTTTACATATTTTCTGAATCCCACCTTTGACAACACTTACAATCAAAGATTTCATTTAGAGTGTTAATTAGTCAATGCAAAAGTGTAAAAGAAGGCTCTGTCAATACATAGGAACTTACTTAATGTAAGCGCGAGTCCTGCTGCCTTGGAACCATGCCTGCACAGTGACAGCTGCTATGTACTCCTTCTCACGCTGTGCCTCTGCTTCACTGAAAACCGGACGAAAATGCGTTTCTACCCTTTGGATGAGTTTCACAAAGCTTTTGTGCGCAAAGTGAATGTGTGTGTGTGTGTGTGTGTGTGTGTGTGTGTGTGTGTGTGTGTGTGTGTGAGAGAGAGAGAGAGAGAGATTTTCTAGCGCCTCACACGTTTTGCAATGTACGTCAGCTACCCGGGTGGGCTATTTCGTTTGAACAAATAATCTGCATTTCGGAGATCCAGTGTTCTTTGCGTTCATAACTTCTACCCATATGCAACATACATGCTACAATATCTAGGTTAAACTGTACGTGTGCTGCAAATTGTGAATAATAATCTCCATCTCTTCTTTCAGTGTAAACGCGGGCACTGTGACATTCTGGGCATTCAGCCCGACAGCTTGCTCTGCCTCTCCGAGACACACGATCAAGCTTGTAAACCAGTTGAAACCCTCAAATGAATTCTAGTTGATATTTCCGAGAAACTCACTTTTTTCTGTTGTAGCTATCCTCTATAACATCTTCAATTTGACGGGTAAGGCGTACCATCGCCGCCATTTTGTTTGACTGTTGTCAAGCAGGCCGGAAGTGAGCCTCGCTTCCGGCCAATTTCCTTGGTTACGTTCAACAATATGGCCGCCTACTGCTGATTCGCGGCACCCAACGACTGTAGGTTTTTGCCGTTTGTACAGAACGGAAAACCCGTCATCATGACGGTGTATATGCCGCCCATCGACCGCAAAAAGACCGTGCAGGGCAGATACAAGTGAGTGTGTGTGCTTTGAAGTAAGATACATGTAGTAGTGAGCTACTATAATCCTTATTATTATTAGAGAGAGTGTACAATTATATGAATTTAGTGATCTTAACTTCTTTATGTGTCTTATGCTCGCCCGCATGAATTGCCCTACGGGGATAAATAAAGTATTTTGACTTGACTTGACTTGACTTATCGTCTAAGCTGAACGGGTTGAGTTGCCCGAAATCTGGCGATTGTTTTGGCAATTTTGGTAGGGGTCTTAGGGTTACATCGGGTCACTTCCTCAGAAATGTTTTATCCTAGACATGAAAGGAAAAGAAGAGTAAAACATAAAGTTCGAAATTCACACTGAACGAAAGTACCGTAATAGACAAAAGCATGGGCGAGGAGCCCATGGAATGTATCTGGAACATACCACGCATCCAGGCCTGTACAACTCCTTCTTCTCTCGAATGCTGAGAGCCTGGAATAAAGTTCCAACAAGCACCACCTCGGCTTCCTCACCTGAGACCTTCTGGGCAAGACGTACTTGGCTGCAGCCTCCACAACCTGCAGCCAACCCCCGCCAACCCCTAACTTTTACCCCCCCCCAAATGTACATCAGTTTAACGTTTTTTAAAATCTCCCACCTGACCACCTCCGGTTACAGTGTCACACCGCTGAATTATTAACACGCTACGAGCCCAACTCACTAGCAGAAGAAGAAGAAAAACCCTGTCAGTATGTGTATGTAGAGTATGCCAGTCATATGCCTACAAGATTGAGCAACTGGATGCTGGTCTCAGCTTTGTCAAAAATCGTGCCTCCGTACACTTGGTGAGGGTTCAGTCAACCAGGCTTACTTCTCAACTTACGTCTGTTTTCAGTCCTGACACGTTTCGGGTAATAAGCGCACAAGCTGAGGAGTCCCACCCAAAGTATGAACCTAAACCATACAGAAAGTCCTTTGAACCACCCATGAGTCAAGAGCGACTGTTCCCCGACATTGCACGACCACGGACACATGTTCTGCCACATCAACTACCTGATCATCGTGCAAATCATCCCCATTCAAGAAATATTGGCTTCATCTGTACAGATGTGCGTCTGCTGAATGAACCAGTTTGTGCAGTAAGTGACATTAATGAGCCCTTCTAATGCCGTAATGACATTAATGTGCCCATCTAATGCCGTTGGGCACCTCACTGTTCATCATGGGATGGTACTTATGAAGCATGTTTAGTGAAGATAAATGCGTTTAGATGTAAACAGGCATATAGTGATAGGAATTTCTCATTCAAATCAAATCAAATCAAATAACACTTTACTGCCCCATAGATGGGAAATTATTATGCAGTTAATTAAGTTGTGCACCCCCTAGCCCATTTTGATCTGAACGCATTAATCCTAGCTAGACATGCTTAATGAATACCATCCCAGGTGTGCAATGAATAAAAACGTGTAAAGCCACTTTGCTCAGTTCACACCAATGCTGTCTGTGTGACATGGTCCTGTGTATTTTGGCTTCAGTCTGCTCAGTGCTAACCTAGGTGAGATCGGTCGCCGATGCACTGTTTGTGCTCACATTTGAACAGACACCGGTTGTGATGAACAGCCTACAGGTTTTGTTTTGCTGATTTGCTGTCTACATGACTGCAGCACAGGTTTTAAAAATCACCGATCAACATACTCTAAACAGCTCTGGAGGATTTGTGAGCCTTGAAATGCACAGACCAGAATATCTTTAAAGAAGACGGAGGAGGAGAGGGTGTGGGAGTGACGTGAAGGAGTCCTGCTAGTGACTGCTTAACATGGATAGCTGTTGGGTTTCCAGCTGGCCTTGGCAAAAATAGCTTCAGAGCTATTCAGCTTGCATGTGGCAAAAACAAGCACCTAAGCTTGCCAGACCCAAAACTGTAAACCTAAACCAAAGTCAGTACAAAACCTATTTTTTTTAATTCTTGTTTTTCATGGTACATGAACATATACATGCGTTCCATACATACTTGTTGTGCACATTCTACATAACCACACACATGTGCGTGTAACAGATCGATACACAAGCATGTACATACATACCTGCAGTACGAAACCTCGTTTGATTTTGAGTCGGTTTGATAGTTGAGGCCAGCTGTGTGTGTTAGCTATTGGGAACTGCTAGAGCTCCTTACTTTTAGACAAGACCCCAATCACCTGTTGAACAGCCACTGCCTCGTAGATTACCCATCTTTTTGGGGAACAGCCCTTTGTGTCAACAGCTTGCTCTGTCAACAGCCCTCTCTTTTTCTCTCTCATTCTTGCATGTGTGTGTGTGCGTGTTTGTGTGTTCGCCAAAATCAGTTGGTTAGGGTTACAGCACACAAGAGAGAGAGAGAGAAAGGGGGCACAAGAGAGAGAGAAGGGGGGGGGGGGGGGCATGGACATAGCAGCATGTACCCATCTGTTTACTGTATTTTCCTGTGCAGGTGTATTCCGAAGAAACACGTTCAGTACAGGACCAGTGGTGGCCTTCTCGACCAAATCCAGGCTCGCTGAAGAAGCCGGAGTATGCACGTGACACACATTACAGAAATGACTATGATTACAGCAAGGAGCGTGCACCCCCGCCTTCTTTCAGACACTCTGCAAACCCACACACAAGTCCCACGAGAGGGATAGGTACGGTTTGCAGATTTGTATGTGTTCTTGTCTTGTCTTGTCTCAGCCTAGTTTGTGTCCACAATGAGAGGCTAAAACAGCCCTCACAGAATCACTGCAGTCAAATGAACTGGCCTAGACTCGACAGAGGTATAGTTTGCGTTTTATTCCTGACAAAATCCTTGAAACACCGACACGCAGGCAGACAGACTAGCTGGCACTACTGTGTTACTGTGTCTCATCTATTGATTCAATACATGGTCTCACAAAGAAACAGCATTACCCAAGAGAACAGAAGTAAAATGTACTCTTGCTAGAGCTGAAGTTTGCATGATTTAAAAAAAAAAGAAAAAAAAGCTTCAGTGTTAGCATCTGAGCTACCGGTATGTCAGTTAAAGCAACCACATGCATGAACTAGCTTTGGCTGAAAAATTGATTGGGTTGCAGCCCCGGTGAACTTCCTGCGAGAGAAAGATGGCAGTCAGAGGTTCTACAGGGAAGGACTTTCCTATGAACACCAGTACAACTGTCGTGCTGACCCCAACTATCCAATCAGGGGAAAGGTATGCTTATTGGTGCTGTTGTGTCATGTTTCACAGTACCTTTTTCACATAGGTCTAGTAAGCCATGACGAGATAGTGGCACCATGCTCTCTGTGTCCCCATCATAGGGTAGGGCGTCAGAGATCAATCATAGACCAGTGCCTTTTCAAAATATTTGGATATTTTCTGTAGAGTTGATTACTCTGTAGCGAGTACATGTACATGTACTTTGTCAGAAAACAATGTTTTTTGTTTTGTTTTTTTTAAGCTTAGCTTCCCTTTATGATATGGAATGAAAATTCAAGCCACTTAAAATGAACGTTTGAAATATTCTTGTTGTTAAAACACTAGTATCACTGAGCGCGCTTACAGTTGTCCAACCTGTTTCATACACTCATTACCTGTGTGTGTGTGTGTGTGTGTGTGTGTGTGTGTGTGTGTGTGTGTGTGTGTGTGTGTGTGTGTGAGACATTGGGGGATGAGAGACAGTGTTGATCATAGTTGTAAAAGAGGTGTGTGTGTGTGTGTGTGTGTGTGTGTGTGTGTGTGTGTGTGGGATGGGGAAGGGGGGAGGGGGTGTGAGACACTGAGAGAGAGAGAGAGAAAGAGAGAGAGAGAGATGGCACCTCAGTAATAAAACATTTCCACTTTGATGCCAAGTTAACACACGCAATAACATTTCATCACACAGCGACATGGAGCACTGGTGTGGGATAGAATGAACCAGCAGGACACCCAGAAATTCATTGACTACCACACCCGACTCGACCGCGAGGAAATGACAGCATCGGACAAACAGCCCTCACCCAAACCACAACAGTCTCAGCCCGAAGTTACCCCGCAGCGTTCACAGGACACAATCTCCAGCGCTCAACCACAAAGTTCCGCTAGCGGCGTCACTGGAGTCTCAGAGCCAGCCACCATGTCACCCCCCCAACAGCCCAGCCCACCCACAGAGGCCAAAGAAGAGTGAACGAACAGTCCAGACGTGTTTTGATAACATATATACAGCATTCCTGACTGATTCGCACTGCACAGTACATCCTGTCAAAGAAGAAACCTTGAGAGTTGGTTTACACCAGTTTGAGACATGAAGGTCAAGTGTTAGAAATCGAGCCAGCATTATAAAGCATAATTCCAGGACATCCCAGCATATTTGCTCAAAAAGCGTGCAACTTCTTAGCATGACATTTACAATGGATTTACTGTTGTGTTAATTTTTTTTTTTTCAAACTGAAGTTTATTTGTAGTTGCCGAAATACCCCGTCAGGCTGACTGACTTTAGCACGCAGGGCGAATGACATCTTGAAGAGGAGAGACTTCATATGACTGTGAAAGTGACACATTTGTACAGCACAACAGTATACTATTAGAAATGATTTGACGTTTTTAGTCCCATTGAAATGTCTTAGCCTTGTGTTAGCCTTACAGTATATACCAAGCACCATGAAAATGCAATATTTTTACCTGTCTCCTACCCCTTCCAAGCACCTTACCTTTACCCATTTTAGATGATTATTTTTTTTTTTTTGGTGATGTTATACGCTGCTCTTAGTCACTGCATGAACAGTTAATTGGTGTACATGTATATATATTTGATACTGAGAATGCCTTAAAAAGGCCATTTGTGCATAATTTGTGCCTTGATTTTTGTTGAATGGAGGAATGCTCAAAGTACGGGTCTCATAACCTGTGGTGGATATCTAAAACAGCTCTTGATTCATGATTGGTGTCTCTCTTTCTGTTAGTCTCATGGAGACAAGGACTGGTACTTCAAGGTAACACATTCTCACTTCCATAATTATATGTGAAGCTGACATGCTTACCTATTTATTCTGCAGACAGACATTGGAAATTGTCCAAGTGATCTCCATTTTCATCTCAGCTTTGCAGATTAGCAAAAACCTGGCCTTTTCTTTCAGTTTTCCCAAAAACTGTGTGGCTCTGTAGCCAATACAAAAAAGCCCAATTACTCTGATCATGTGAATGAGTTTTGTGCTTGGGCACTGCATGACACATGCATGCACACTTAAGTCTCAGTCTCAGTTTCCAAACATAGCAGTGACACTTAACTGTCTACATACAGTTTACTTGTAGTTGAGTTATTTGATTTACATGCATGCATGTCTCAGAGACCCCAAGCATTTAGAGCATTTGTTGAGTTGCTGCTTTCTGTTACCACCTTTCCTTTGCAAGTCAAGTAAAACCACTGTTTTTGTTGTGATTCATGTGTTTTTTCATGTACGTATGGAAGCTCCCTTCACATTACAGGTAAGCATACATGTGCATGTTTACTAACATCACATGAAAGCACACATGCATGCACACGCGCACACACAACACACACACACACATAGATGTCACCATTCTGTTGTTCTGATCAAAAACCTTCTTGCAACAGTTTAGAGTAGTACATCCATGAACATCAATGATGGAAAGGCAAGGGATCCACTGTGTGTGTGCTGATAATATGCACATATCAACACACACCACCATGACATGTAAATCAATCTACAATTCACATTCCACTTTGTACCAGACACATAATGAAGTGTGTATACCAAAATCATAAAAAAGACACATGTGTACATGTAATGTAACCTGGGTTTCTATTTAACACTATCTCACATTCCATAGATAATCAGTTGTGCCACTGGCTGAACGGACATCCAACAAAAATGTACTAGTTACTTGTAGGGGAAAAGAAGTTGCAAACCCATCCTTGCCCGAACACTTAATTGCTCTGTTCTTGAATCAAAAGAAACTGCTTACAAGACACCCGAGTCAAAACTGAAAGCCAGGTACAATAACAGGTAATTTACAAAGTATGTCGGAGAGACTGCATAAAGAAACTGTTCTGCGTCAACATCACCATCGACATAGTGACTACAAGGTGTAGAATATAAATCCACCTTGTCACATTCGGTTGTCCTTTTTTCACTACTTCCTCCTTGATATTAACTACATGTATCATCAAAGACCTTGGCAACAGAAACTTTTGCTATTATGCTGCAACTACCAGAAGTTGTGCAAGACAAAATGAACAGCATTATGTTCTGTACGTACCGGCTTGTCCAAATACATTTTTCCCTGTCCATGCTGCGCAAAAAAAAAACAAAAAAAAAAATCTAAACAAATAAACATTAAATATCACTGATTTTATTTGTCTGGTCCCTTATCAATATCATTGGAAGTGACCGTCTGCCAGCACCTCATTTCACATGACTGGCTACAGATACATATGATACATATACAGCGATGTTGGTCTTGTTCTGCAGCTGTATACACTGGGTCCATACAGGTTCACAGCCTAAAAAATTCATGACTTTTCCAGGCCAACTCTCTTGTTTTCCATGACAACTTCCTCACCCTCTTTCACACCGACACACGCGAGGGGAGATATTCTGACCTTATCCAAGTCATCGCAGTCAGGGAGACTAATGTTCAGAGTTAGTCATTAGCTTTAAGAGAAGGCAGTTTGTTGGTATATTTGGCGATCAGTCCCGTGAGTAATCACCAAGCTGACCGTTTCACTGTCTGGCTCAAAACGTCTTCCATAAAATTCCTTGACTTTTCATGACTCTTTGAGATAATTTCATAACTTTTCCAGGCCTGGAAAAGCTATTTTTGAATTCCATGACTTCTCCAGGATTCCATGACCTGTACGGACCCTGTATATATATCTAAACATACCGGCCAGACATTCTCTAAACAAATTACATACACAGGTGTACACGGTGCGTGCATGCATGAAAAGAAAACTCCTTCCTTGACTCAGCAAAGAACACGGAAAATGTGCCCTCAGATATACATAGAAATGATTTGAGTTTGGTAAATGCGTCTTTTCCAGGATTGCTAGACTTCACAGCCGCACTGGAACAGCAGTGCTTTTGAGTGTGCATGTATGCTTGAAACTGGTCTCTCTTAGTGATTGGTAGAGCTGTGAATGGGATACATTGTCTACAGTTTACATGAGCTGTTGAAAATTCAAATCCTCTTACAAAGACGATATTAGGCACTACTAAGAGCTCTAGGCCCGCATGTAAAAGTTTGAGTTAGGGAGTTTAATCCTGGGTTAGAGTCTAACCTCAAACTAAACTAACTCTAGGGTTAAATTTCTGTTGTTTTTTTGTTTAATCAGGAAGCGGGTCCATTCCAGCAAAGTGCGTATGCCGTTATAGAAGGATTTTTGTCTTTCTTTCTTCGCTGCCGTTTTGTATTTAATTTTGTTTTGGGGTTTCTTTTGTCCTAGTCTGGGTTAGGCCTGTAGCCGTGGGTTAAATTAACCTCAAGTTTTACATATGGGCCCTGAACGATCTGGGCGCATATAACTGAAGGAAAATGGGCCGTTTAAATGTGCACTACTGCTACCCTAATACATAATTACTACACAATACTCACAGTTGCAATATACAAAACATCTGAAGAAAAAAATTATATTTTCAGATTTATTTCCCTTAGGCTCATTTTCCTAGGACATGTCATGTGTCGGACAAACAATAAAATGAAGGGGAAAAAAGTAATAAGCTGCAGAGAACAAAATACATGACAAGCAAGCACAACCGGTCTAACAGGACCAAGAAAATATTTTCTGGAGGGTAGGTGGGTGGGTGTTTGGGAGCTTAACATCCTTTTCCACCATATATGGGTGATATCAAAGATGGGGCAACAAGAAAAAGGCCAGCACAAATGTTTGGCCCACGCCGGGATTCGAACAAATATTTTCTAGAAGTTTATGTAAGTGCAGGTCACACATATTATCACAATTCTCTCTCGCGAAAGAATGCTAGAACAGCAGGAGCAGAAAGCAATTCACAGTTCAGGAACTGAGAGAAAACACGCAGCCACCACAAAAAGTCAAACTTACAAACAACAATGACAAAGAACAAAAACATGCACACAAAAACAACAGGGGGAAACTTTCATGACCTATAACTTTCAGGGGTTGCACTGGTGTTTTGCATTTTGCAACAGAAAAAGCATGGGGTCGGTAAAAATGGCACCAAAATAAATAAATAAATAAAAATATGGAAGGTTTTTTTTTGTTTTTCATCAACCTGGATGGGAACCAAAGTGCCAGAAAGTTGCACAGAACGCTTCCTATTG
Organism: Batillaria attramentaria; assembly: GCA_018292915.2. Classification (NCBI taxonomy): domain Eukaryota; kingdom Metazoa; phylum Mollusca; class Gastropoda; family Batillariidae; genus Batillaria; species Batillaria attramentaria. Next base: position 639,270 of record JACVVK020000225.1, read on the forward strand.
TCACTCAACTGGCTAGTGACCAGTGTAATCAAACTTGCCTCACGCACCACTGACTGCCCTCAAGCGGTGATTGGCAAGGGATTAACTCAGCAAGCAGGGAAGCTGTCAAAGCACTGACATGTGGGTGCGTCGGGGTCGTTACAGAATGCGAAAGAGTATACTACAGAGGTCTTTTAAAAACGAGTAAGGCGTCCCCAAACTGCAATATATCCGCAAAAATATATGCAACAAACGCAACCCCTGAAGTTTACACTACGCACAGCTCTTCATGTCATGAAGTAACTCGACATTGTAGTCTCAGCAACAGATCTTTTGATCTGGAAGCCGTCGCTGAGAAATTGCGGCAGAACCACATGACATTACATACACCTGCAGTTTAACCATAACATTAACAGTATGATATGCGCGAAGAACACTAGCAAATTCAAATTCTAATCTGCCTGTTTAGGTCTAAACGTTTTCTCCTGGCTAAGCATGCTTCATAAATACTGAAGTACAGATTTCCTTGGTTTCAAATGTCCAGTACATTGAAACTTATCAATCTAAAGAATTTCTCGTTTTCCTTATGTTCATGAGATGAATTTTACCTCAGTTTTAGAACTATAGAAATTAGAATGAGTGTTTGCTCTCCACAACTACTCCATGCCTGGAGTACTACTTTAGGGTAAAATATAATATATATATATATATATATATGCAAACAGTCTATATTCATTTCAATTGCAAGCAGCATTTTCAGAAGTGTGACATATAATCAGCAGTAAACTGCATCACATTACTACGTCTCAGCTACATGTAGCAGTTTTGAGTATAAACAGAGGAATGGCATAAAAAAAAAAATCCACACACACACTCATCATTTCAAAAGAAGCAGCTCTACTCTTACTGGGGTCACATCTAGTTTTTAATTACACGTACCTGTAACAGAGAACAAGTAGACAAAGACAGACAGACAGCAATAAAAACAATCAGGAGGAAGTAACACTCATAGCAAATAATGTTACATACATAATTTATTTTTCTGCATGGACAGGAAACATGTATCCAACAAACATTCGCACTTATGCAGGTAAACTAATGAAGCCAAAGTAAGTAAATTATGAAGAAACTGTGCTCTGCCCTTTTTTTTGGTGTGCGCTAAATTACACATCACGCATGTTCATGTCAATAGAAGTATTAAAACTAACACAATCAACTCTAACCCAACCAATGTGTAAGACTGATTCCAAACAGAGCAGTAAAAACTCAGACAATTATAATCATCATCATCATCATAAAGAATTTGATAAAAACATCATCACCGATGGCAAAGTATACTTGTTTTTTTTTTAGTAAGACTCTCGTGGCACATAAAATTACATAAAAATGACAGAAACAAAATAAAACAAGAGGTTACAGTTACACTGTAGCAAACTGGTGATCACGTTCCCTCACACGAGCAATCCCCTGAACACACCGAGACAGCAGACGCCACTAGGAACTGTCTAAAGGCATCATTTTGCTGAGTGTCCGGCTATACGACTCAAGATCTGAAAACAGGAGATAATCCCTCAAGGTATCTGGTAAGCTGAAGGAAGTTATTGCATCCTGAGAGTAGTTGCCCTTGCTGCCGATAATCCGCAGGATTCTTAGCCTGCACTGGTGGGCCAGTGTGTGTGTGGCATCTGCAACAACAAAGACAAAGAAAGAAGTTATTATAATTAATCACAGTGTACACTGTAACTTTTATTTTACTTCAAGAAAACCTATACTGTCTGTAAGTGCAACAGAAACAGGCTGCGGAATTGCTGAGGAAAATAAAAAGACTGAAATCTTCGCCTGGGTGCAGAGGCAACACCCTGCTGGGGGACCACGGGGGCAACCCCCCACTACAGAAAACAAGTTTTAGCATATATATTTAAAGGCATTTAGTAGCCTCTCCTGGCACCCAAAAGTTAACTACTGCCTTGGTACTGAGTCAGTGAGTGTAAGTCTTTAAAAATAAAGTTAGACTGTACCATGTCATTACATGCATCAATCATGATACATGACTGTGTGTGAACCCCCCCCCCCCCCCTTCTTTTTTCGTCTGAAACTTAGGGGTTTGTTTGTGGGGGGGGGGGGGGGGGGGAATAGGAAATCTGGCTGAACATTGCCCAACGACTGAAAACTCCCCAGCCTGCAGAAAATCTGCCCTGTGGTGCACATTGCACTGGCAGAAACAGAATTTCTCCCTGCTGCATCTCCTAAAGCCAAAGCATGATTCCAATCCTACATGTGCAAACGTGGGATGTTTACTTATACAGCACTAAAATACAAATTATTTATACAAGACAACTATTACTAGACAACTGTTACTCAAATTCTGGAAGGATTAGCAATGACCATCAATCCAGTTTTGCTAGTATCCTGAACCATTCATTTCATCCAAAAGAAAATGTAAAAAGAATAACATGCACCCTGCTAGAAACTACGCTGTATCAATACATGCACACTAGGACTACACCATATTCCAATTCTAAAGCGGGACTATCTATTCCCTACATAAACTCACCCATCCCCCCCCCCCCCCCCCCTCCACGCAGACCCATGCCTGAACACAAGCACATACACACACACATCAGTCTAGTGACATGTCGTCACACCAAGAGTCATCTCTGTCCAGATTTTGTTGAAAGACCCTACGGTAATCTTAAGATTTTTTGGCTCACTAGTTGGTCTCAGCTGTCTTAACAGTGAACAGCATCACACTGCTAAGACACATGCACAAACGCATGCACAGAAAGGCTTGTGTTCAGCGGACTAAAGCCAAAACGCAGTAGCCGGCGAGTGTGGTGACTACACTTGACCTTGTCGCTCAGAGTTTGAGCAGCCAAAAAGGGAAACATTTAGGACAGCTGAGCTTTCCTTGTCTGTGTGGCCATCAAACATCAGTGTGTTGCATTAAGAGCTTTAATGATCTCTGAGACAGACTATGCTGTGCGCACAGCCGCAGTCACAAGAGCAACCATTCCAAACAGAAGTCTCTCCAACCCCCCGACGCCCCCCCCCCCCCCCCCCAAACCTAGTAATTGTAGCCAAAGCACCTTTAAAATGTGGCTAATGCCTCTACACTCTTTGAGACATGCATACGAACCTGCAAGCTGCGTGATAGCTGGCACGTCATCCTCCGCCAGCAGCTTCAGTGTGGACTTGGGCACAGACACATTCGCCGAGAGACTCAGCAGCAACGCCAGCGCAGCCGCTACCATCTCCTTGTGGCGAGACAGCATCGCTATCAGGCCTCGTAGGCCTGAGATACCCTGCTCAGAGTTACTGTTCAGATCACTCTCCAACCGAAACAGGGACTCTAATTCTCCACCCACTGCAAACAAGTGCCACAAGTACGAATGTCTTCGCTGATCCAGCCAGCCGGTGTTGTCCGAGTCTTTGGCGTGGACAGACTTTCCGTTCAGCAGGTCCTTCACAGCTGCATTGTCCACGCTGCACACAAGACTGTTTTCCAGGTCCTTCCTCAGTGCAAGCAGCATGGCCACGTTGCCCTTAATGTTCTGATGGTAGATGTTTGGATTGGATCCATGCTCCAGCAGCAGCTTAAACAGAGGGAAATAGTCACGCCACATGGCCACCAACAAAGCCGGCACTTCGTCATCCTGCTGGACATTCGGGCTCACTCCTGACTCTAGCACCAACCTGGCACCATTCAGAGGCCAGGATTTCTGTACATGGCAAAGCAGGGATGCTCTCGTGCCGGGCAGCGGTCCTTCTGCCAGCCTGTTGAGCTCCCCTACCTGCTCGCTGTCAAGGCGACGAGGTCGACTGGCATCCAAGCCAGCCTCCAGGAGGAGTTTCAGGATGCTAGTGTCCTCCCACTGCAGGGCAAGAACCAACGGGTGCATGTCACTGAAGTCGTCGTTGAACACGGACAGGTTTGTGGCCGGCAAGAGGCTGAACACGCATCTGTGATGAACGCAAGTAACCAAAATGTAATATAACCTCTGAACAGCAGCTGTGGGGAACTTAACTGTGGGCTAGATACCAGGCGGAGCTGACGTATAACTGATTTTATCTGCCTCCCAGACTGCTCATCAGGGGGTCCCCTGCTGTTCCTCGCTCAGCAAAATTAAAAACATTACGACGTTGTCGTGGAATTTTGAAGTCGATTTTGAGAATATCACAGGAAAAAAGTACAAAGCATGTCAACCTGGGCCTCTCTCAAAATCCAGTCACTCCAAAATTCCATGACAACATAAGTAGGCAGGTGGGTGGCTACACCACATGACAATTCACTTTAAACAACTTTCAAGTCAAGGTTTTACTAACCCTCAGAAATGAGATTTATCAAACCCTAGACGAAAAATAAACCCATAACTTTTCTGCACATCTGGGTGTTACATTCCAACAATTTTCATTGCAATCAAATGTGGCACACCTAATCAGAAAAGTGAACGTAAAAAAACAAAAAACAAAAAAGCCCCTCCAATAACAACAAAAACCCCACTTACTTTGTCTGCCCCTTAAAGACAGCATACTGCAACGGGCCTGCTGCAGTTTCTGTCACTACAATATTAGCATCAGCTCCATGATCCAGCAGCAGATCGACACACTCAACATGGCCCTCCTGGGCTGCGATGAGCAGAGGCGTAGCGTTGTCTTCCGCCGGAATGTTCACCATGCCTAAGTCACCTGGTGGAAAACAGGACGTGTGAAGATGTACATAACATACAAATGACACATGTGCAGAGGACACAAAAAGTCACAACTTGATATACGCTATAAGTAAAACAAGAAACACGGGAACAGTGCAAATACATAGCAATTTTGTGATCAGCTTTCTGAGAAAACACGCGTACACACATTTTGTCTTTTTTTTTCCTCCTCCTTTTTAATTTTTTTTTTTTCGGTCAAAACGTGACTTACTTGTTTAGCAACTTCTAGTTTTGACCAGGCCGACAAGTAACTTTGCACATGTATTCTTGTTGAGATGATTCTCCACCATCATTTTTTCATGTCATCCAAAGAAATACAACCTTCTAAGAGCAGAATATTGCAAAACACCAACTATGATCAAGGAAAGTAAATGTTCAATGCGAAACCTTACACGGTTACAGACACTTTAGTTTCAGACCACTGGTAGAAGCAATGCTCCCACTGAACGGGGCTCATATATATATAATAATACATTGGTCAGATACTGGTCACAGATTGACTCATTTTCAAAATGCCCAATCACTTTTTTATCGAGGCAGATTATTTGTATCATTTCTGCACCACAGCGGACAATTTTCATGTGCGATACTGATATGGTGAGCCAGGACTTTTGTCCTATTATACATTTATATACTTCCCACAGATGTGAAACCCTGACAGAACAGCAGCAGTCTCCAACAGAGCTAGGTCAATGGCAGTATGAAATCATCTACTCACCAACATCCTTGGCATTTTTCAGCAGCACGCGGAGACAGTCCACACGACCAAGATGAGCAGCCAAAAAAATGGGCGTAAGGCCGTGCTCTGCACGGATGTCCTGCTGGGCCCCGTGCTGTAGGAGATAGCCGACAATATTGGCGTGGCCCTGCTCCACAGCCAGGTGCAACGGCGTGTAGTTGTTGTACACTCGCATGTTCACATCAGCTCCCTTCTTTACCAACAGACGAATGCTCTCCACACTACGACACTTGATGGCTAGAAACAAACAGTAGGAACATAACGGTCATGCAGGTATCAGACTGGGGAATTGCTGAGGGAAAAAAAGACTGAAACCAAGGCCATGGTGTGGAGCTAGCGCCCTGCTGGGGGACCATGGGGGAAAACCCTCCTCAAGAAAACAAATTTTAGTATTTTTAATGGCATGTAGTAGCTTCTCCTGGCACCCAAAAGTAAAATACTGCCATGATACTGACATGTATGTCTTCCAAAATGACATCTGACTGTCCAATATGGCGTTACATGTACCTGGTATCAGGACATACGACTTGTGCAACCTTTTCCCCCTTCCATTTTTTTTTTTGGCTGATACGGTAGGAAGGTTGGCTGAAAACTGCCAAATGACTGAAAATTCCCCAGCCCAAGATATGCTGATGGGAAAACAAGATATCTTAATTTCTCATGCAGTCCGGACCTCAGGACAATTATACACAGTGCACCTAAACAGGCATGGGTTTTACGAACAGAAGACCTGCCATCAGTTGGACCACCAATTAATCTGCTGCAAATGATCATTACACAGATAAACATTAAACTAAAAAAAGATTATAACAATATTAACATATGGGACTGTCTGTTTTTTCGTTTAAAAAAGAAAAAGAAAAAAAGGAACAGACAAAGAAAAGCGTTCTCACACACCTTCCCATAATGGTGTGTAGCCTTCGTTTGTGGCTAGATCAACATCTGCTTGAACATTCAACAACGCCCGTAGACACTGGTAGTTGCCTTCTCTGGCTGCAAGCAGCATGGCCGTTTCCTTCTCATGGTTCTGCCAGTCTGGATCCACAGTGGCTGCAGTTAAGAATGCATCATGCATGAACACAGGTTGAAAGCATGACAGGGACCCTAGACCTGGTCAAAAGAGGACCGTGATAAAACCATGATCTCCTGACTGTTAAAATCTGCATTACATGACATGGCCGTAAGTTCACTTTATGAGAGTTAAATCAAGTATTCTGTGGCCAGTTAATTGCTACTTGTACATGTGAGTGAGTTATCAGGGTCACTGAACAGCAATGATTAGCGAATGGTGGTTGTACCTGCAACAGGACATCATTTGTTTTGGGGGGCCCTGTGGCATTGGCTTAATGGTGTAAGTGACACCATACATTATATTGAGTTCGATATGTTTCGGGGAGGTGGGGGGGGGGGGGGAACAAAAAAAAACCCCCGCTTTCAACTAATTCAAGCCCATGCGTGAATCTGTGAAAGAAATCTTTGTCTAGAGAGCTGTGACAGTGAAAACAGTGTTATCATATTCATAGATCTGTACAGATCTTCACAATCACATCAACACTACCCATTATACACGCTAACTTACGCTGCCTGAGGAGAAATTCCAGGCATCCAGGAAACCCTCTGGATGCAGCCTCATGTATGGGACTCCAGCCACGGTTGTCAAAAACATCCACTGGGCGATCTGGACGAAAACAAACTATTCATGATCTCTCTTTAGGAAATGCCTTTTCTGCCTTATGTTAAATTCAAATGTGGCCCTTGGAATAGGATCAAAATTCAAATGAATATGAATCGGATTTTAACCTGGCCCTACTCCTACCTCTCGCCATTTGAAGATCGGTTATTCTCTTTGGACAATTAAGTTTTGTGTACATCACCACATGCTTGTTTAGTTGCTACTTGTGTTAGTTGTTTGTTTTCTTTAAGTATTAAAAAAATCAATATTTGTGCTGGGCCTAAACAAGCAAAAATCAAACTTCATCCATCATCTGAACGAGCAAAAATCAAACTGCACCCATCATCAAGTGATTAACAATTTTCTTTTTTAACCTTGATAAACCTAGAACAGTGCTCAATCTGCAACAACAGAATTGAGAGAACACATTTGTCATGATTTCAAATTTTTAATGATTTATATAATGTATAGTAAAAGAAACTCGTATACATATATATATATGTCCAGCTTACGATTCCACACTAGCTGCTGCAGTCCAACGAGATCGCCAACCCTGGCTGCCACACCTGTTGTTGCATAATTGTCCGGATCAGCCTCATATTTGTCTTGCATTTTCTCCCTTCCACCTTGAAACAAAAACACACATCATGTAACTTACTTGAGCCATTCACAATTTTGTTGTTACTTGTGCTTGCAGATCACACTCACAGATTACTCCGCTCCTCATCAGAAAAGCTCCTAAAAGTTCCCAAGTTCAATCTCAAAACTTTCGGAGAGCGCTCTTTCAGTTTCTGTGCCCCCCAGGTATGGAATTCTCTGCCTCCCTCCCTTAGGAACACCCAGACCCTCCCACAGTTTAAGTCAAAACTAAAGACTCACCTATTTAAGACAGCATATGATCTGTAGTATCATCTACCCCCCCCCCCCACCACACACACATACTTAGTGTTTCACAGGGGCGCCGGAAGATGTTGGGGGGAGGGGGGGAAACGCCAGAGCGAGTGAGTGGGTGAGTTTTTAGGGCTTAAAGCCGCGCAGCCAGAGCCAGTGAAAGGAAGGACGTTGCCCGAAGAAAGTAAAAAGCGGGGGTGGGGGGTGTTCAGATGCTGCGAAGACAAAAACCTTTACGAACCAGGCAGCCACTGAAAGGTAGGACGTTGCGCAAAGAAAGTGAAAAGGGGGTGGGGGGGGGGGGGTGTTGAGACAACTTTCTGCCAAGTCGTTTTGATTTTTCATGCAACGGCTAAACTGAGTTCTCTGTTGGGTGGGGTAAGGGAGAGAGCCGGAAGAGGGGGAGGGGAGGTAGGGGAAGGGGGGGGGGGCAAGACCATGGCTTTGCACCCCCTCCTGCCATAGTCACCTGATTTTCCGGGGGGGGGGGGGGGGGGGGGGGGGGGGCAAAAAGATACTCTTGGGGGGGGGGGGGGGGGTGTTGAGACAACTTTCTGCCAAGTCGTTTTGGTATTTCATGCAACGGCTAAACTGAGTTCTCTGTTGGGTGGGATAAGGGAGAGAGCCGGAAGAGGGGGGGGGGGGCAAGACCATGGCTTTGCCCCCCCTCCTGCCATAGTCACCTGATTTTCCAGGGGAGGGGGGGGCAAAAAGATACTCTGCCCCCCCCCCCCCCCCTGGGTACGGGGGGGGGGTGGGGTGGGGGTGGGGGGGGGGACAGCTGCCCCCCCCTGCCCCCCGGTTCTGGCGCCCTTGTTTCATGTATGTGTGTAGCGCTTTGAGCAGACTGTTAGCACTTTATAAGAGCTATTATTATTATTACCTCTTGGATTTAAACAAGCTAATGACGATCCTGTCTAAAATGCTTACTAAGTTACTGACAGCAGCAACTGCATAAATGCTAAGTAGTTTTTACTGAAATCACAGCAAAAATGATGATAATAACAATAATAAAGTACTTAGTACATATAGTTATACAGCGCAAATTTTTACCCAGTGACTCAGTGTGTGTACTCCCGCACTCATACAAACTACCGGTACACACACACACACACACACACACACATACACACACAGAGTAGCTGAATCAACAGGAAGAAAACGGACCTAGCTGAAAGCCAGCCCGTACAGATCTATACGTTTTCAAGTCAGACTTGAAATGATCTATGTCTGTCAAGTCTCTCAGACCGGCAGGTAGTGCGTTCCACAGTGACGGGGCAACAATGTCGAATGCGCGCTTGCCTACTGTCTTGAGATTTCGCTGAGGAATTTTCAAACGTTTTTCAGAGGAAGAACGAAGAATGCATGTACTCTTTGGTGGACAGTGAGGGAGTTTGAAAGGCAGGCAGAAAGAGTTCCTTCCAAAAATCGAAATGCTAGTATGCACATTTTGTACTGAAAGCGGAATTTCAAAGGCAGCCAGTGAAGATGCTGCAGCACGGGTGTGATACCATCAAGATTTTTTTCTTTATCAAAATCATAACCAGCACTGATATATCATAGTGACACCGAAAGGTGAACCATAATATAACTGACCTGGGGTCTATTGTAATCCACGTTATAGTAAAACCAAACATGAAGCCAAACAGTTCCCCTTTTCGCACGCAGTGTTACTTGTAAGGGAGGGTGGTGGGGCAGACTAGTAGATGGAAACCTATATTTTACAGTTTATCATATTTTACATAATTTAATGGCTTGTACTGCACCCATACAGCTATCAAAGCAGCATCCGGGGTTAAACTTGTAACTGCACAGCCTTAACTATTGAGCAATCTAGCTGAAGGCAGACTCTACCACCACTTTGCACATGAAGATCCCTTATAGTTTCATATTAAAAAAACCCAAGTTATGCTTCTGCTACTCTTTTACTGAATGTGCCTTAAACTAAAAGGGCAGCTGCATTATTCTGTTGGCAATGCATGCATGACTAATTCAGTTTCCTTCCTTTACCTTTAACTAATGCCCACCCCGTCCCCATCACCAACGTGCAACTCAAACACGACACTTCCTGTATGCACGACTTACGTTAGGAGACACCTTAAACAGACCTTTCTCGCACTCGGGTACAAACAATCCTGCGTTAAAAGGTAAGCCATACCGTCGGAGAAATAGCTCCCATTGTATACTCGTCTTTTCCTGCTAATGCAGAATAATTTGAGTGAAAATATGGGGCTTGTTCGAACGTCTCAACAATGCACCATTTCACAACACGCAAGAACAAAAAGTAGCACTGGTTATCACTAGTGTTTAGAAAACATGTCTTGGTGTCTGAAGTGCAAATCTAAGGGAAAACAACTAGGTGAAAACAACACTTCGACAGTGAAAAAGTAAATACGAGATGAAAATAAGTCACACCTGCCGAGTCCTCATGCCATTTGCACGCGATGACTTTCCCTTGTTACCTCCCTTTGGACAAAGAGACCAGCGAGCTTTTTGATTGGCTAATGAGATGTAAAGCTAGCCCTATTTTATTTTAAGAAACAGTGCATTAAAATTGCTATGTAAAAAGTAATTGCCTTATTTTGATTCAAGACCTGCTAATGTTATATTTTTTCATGAAACAGTTGCATTAGTTTTGTATTTTGATCACTCTAAGACATAATTCTTAAATGCCATATTGTTGGTTACTTGTCATGGTTAGCTTTAGCTACGAAGTTGTTTCCGGTTGAGATCGTGGTTGTGTCGTTTTGTTTATCAACTGCGGGTTTTGACTTGGATTTAGCGGGACTCCTCACCAAAATGGGTTCCTCCAAGAAACACAAGGACAAGGATCGTGAAAGAGAACACAAACGCAAAAAGCATCGGCGATCTCGCAGTAGGTCGCGTTCTAGGGAACGAAAGCGTCGCCGCCAGTCACCCGACGATGCCGGCGATCGGATTGGAGTCAGGGATAAGGATCGGGAAAGGGACAGGTATGGCGAGCCGTCCGATTTCGGTCAGCCGTCTGAACCTCGCATGAAAGAAGAATCAGGTGTGTAATGCATATTGTATGCTTCATTCCAACCTGGCCATCGTGTTTCCGAATACGTAGTAATTTGATGCATGGCTTTCCCAAGTCAACCAGTTTATCCTCCATCCATGTCATATTAATGCACACACACACACACACACACACACACACACACACACACACACACACACACCGATGTAAAATGCCAGAATGCTTTCATGTTCTCAGGCTGAAAATACTGCCAGCTTGTCATCATTCACTACCTTATCAATGTCATGGTTATCAAATTGCATTAAGCAGCAGCAACTGGTCTTATGTGGCCACTGTCACAACCAGCATAACGCGACCAGAAAGTTAAAGTGTGCTTCCCTGTACTGGATATATATACTTCTTATGGCAGTGCAGTGGCAACGCATCAAGTGGCATGGTTTCAAAGGTCACAAGGAAATATAGAGAATTTGAGGTCAGCTGGGGAAGGGGGGGTTGCATTGCTGGTTTCACCTTTATGTTCTCTGTTGATCCTTTGCCATCTTCACATTTGTCACATGGACATGAGTGTTAGCTGCATGTGATGTACTTTTTGATTGGATTATATAATATTAGTAGTTTTGATTGTGTAGTTCTTTGATATTGGCAGTTTCTGAGATTAATTTTAAAAATGAAATCACTTTCTTCTACAGCTGGAGATGCAGAACCTTCTAAGGAGCAACTCTCACTCAGCATTGAGGAAACAAAGTGAGTTATTTTTGTGTATTCATGACTGATTCACTGATTACGAAACTTGTCAGATTGTGCATTGCTTACTGGCATCAAACCGATACGTTCTTGTTCATTTTCAAAATTATACAGATGGTCTCGATTTGTAAATGGTACATTAAATTAATTCACTTGTCCTTTGCATTGGCTTCATTATTATAAATGTATCTTAGTACATATTGTGTTATGTTGCAAACCTTACCCATACATGATGTCTTTCTCCTTTTGCCATTTTTCAGTAAACTCCGGGCAAAACTTGGATTGAAGCCTCTTGAAGCTGGTGGCGGTAAGTCTTATAGTTATAGTTGTTGTGTGTGAGGGACATATGATCCCAAAAGGTTGCAGTGTTCACTGTTCAGGCTTGAGTTTTTTCCAGCCATTCGAGGCGAAAGAAAAGAAAACAAAAAGTGGAACAAGCAGGACAGTTGATCAGTATCAAGTACATACATACATACACATTCAGGCATGAGTTGTTGGGGTTTATTGGCCCCTAGGCCAGTTTGCATTTTTTTTTTATGTGGTGTTGTTTTCCTACGGCTTTGCAAGGAAAAAAGGGAGAGAAAAAAAATGTTGGATGTGCAGGACAGTCGGGTAGTCTCTTCACAGATGAAGTTTCCACTTTCTCCCCTGTTATCTAATTAGATGAACTGGTTGGGTTACGGAACATAATACATCCTGACAGCAGCATACAATCAAAAATTTGTGCTTTGAAGTCAGTTCAAACTACTGAAAAATAAGGTTTTATCGCACTCACAGGCAAACTGCTGAAGAGCATTTCTGTGGGTAGGCAGGTGTGACTAGTTCTTACCTCACCAGTGTTCCTTACAGCTTTCAAAACTGAGGGTCACTTTGACCCTTTCTGTCAAATTCAGAGGGTCATTTTATAAAATCAAAGGGTCAGACCCTGTAACGTAAGGCGGTCTCACACTTTCACTCCGCTTTCACATCACAGACATTCAGAAAGGCACGCATGCAAACGTCATCCACTCCCTTTCATACACACAAGCAAATAGTTATTCTTTTGACTGAGACCTTTTATACACGAAAACAATCAAACAATCACATGAATTAATAAGTAATTTTAAGGCTTAACTACATTCACAGCTGAAAAACAGAAGCCTCCAAATTCACCAGCACATCGGTTATTCAAAGGATATGTGCCTGGATATAAAATTTACTACAACGCGGACAAAAGCCACTATACACAATTAGATGTGAAATAAATAAAGTGAAATAAACAAGATGAACTCAACAAGCTTGGTCAAAACGATGCTGCAGATTGGGTGAAGACTTGTTGGTCTTGAATAGAAAATATATACACGAGTCCAGACGATTCCTCTGGGAATTCCGGGCGATTCAAATCTTTTCACCTTCTCCTGGAATGAGTGAAGGGAAGCACTTCTTCTGGAAGTGACTTGAACAATGCTGGACCGCAGACACCTTCATAAAGAATACGCTGAGGATGGTGTACCCCATCAGACTCAGGGATAGCTCCACCTTCACACGGCGCTCGACTGGATGGCTGCGCGTGATCTCAAGGGAGACAAACACACGTCGCTGGCTTCAAGCTCCACAACGACGGGGCAGACAATAGAAGACAAACATGGTGTCGTGTACGCTGATCAGGCGGACATATTACAATGCCGTCAGCTCACCGGGTCTCCGGCGTCGTTCCTGTACAATATTAACCCGTAATTACTACCACTATCTCGGATAGTATTTCTTCTCCATAAACTAACTTTGATCCTGAACAAAGTTCCATTTCAACAACAATAACATCTGACATCGATCTCGAAAGTTCCAGTTATGAATTGATATCAGAAATTCTCAACAATTTCACCTTCCAGTTACCAACTATACAATATCAAACAGTTCAAACTTATATCCTCATCATCAACCTCAAACCATATTCTCACAACTGATTCCTTACAAGAATGAAGTTCAAAACATCCTACCAAAAATTCTCTCATTTGAATAACCATTTGAGAAGTCCAACATTCAGAACTAAATCAGATATACATCATAATAGCATCAAGTTATCCATAGGGTTATCAAACAATCCACTTGGTCTTGAAACAGACAAACAATATTCAAAAATCAAACATACCTGTAGCGCTATGGCATACGGAACACAAAAGAAGCCGGGTGGGGAAAAAAAGAGACCTGTTCCCTCCACCGGTCAATAGTAGGACTGCGCACAATCTTTGTCGCAATTGCTCACTTCGTAAGCTGACAACAACTCACGTCTACTTGTGTTACCACAGTCTCTAGTACAGAGTAAAACTCAAGCAACCGCTATAGCCGTGCATAGGCATTTTCCCGCACGTGAAAACGTTAGGTAGACTGGGATAAACTCCAGTACAGTACTACCTGTCTAAAACACTAGTTAACACTACACATGAAAATACACCTTTGAAAACGGCAAACACACAATCAATGAAAACCCCATAAATGCGGTTTGTCACAGACCCAAGTACGAAAATCTTGGTTCTGCCGGACCCATTGTTTACAAGATTGTCGGAGACGACGCATGCTTTATGAATCGGAAAACCCACTAGAGCTCTCGGGCTCATAATTCTCTGTTGTTTCCAATTCCAGCAACCATCAGAGGTGTGCTGTTTTACTTTCTGTTTTCAAGTCTTGCAAACCGTGCGTCACAATGACGTGCAGCCCCCAAATCTCTGCGTCAGGTTCTGAAATCTCTGCATGAACGATGTGTGTAGTAAGGAACACTGCTTCACGCTCACAGTGTGCACATCAAATGTACATGAAATTTGCAGCGTCCAAGACAGGTTTTGTGTGTGTTGTGCAGAGAATGCCTCGTCAAAGTCATCAGAGAACCAGGATGTGCACGTACCTGCCATCAATCTCAGTGAGAAAAAGCGCACAGAGAAACTGCGAGAGAAGATGTCAACGATGAAGGAGAAGAGAACCATCCAGAGTAAACTTGGGTATGATTCTACGACTTATTTCATTTTGACGTACTTTTCATTTGTCATCCAGGGCGATATTACATGTATACCATTTTTGACTCACAAAATGAGTCTGTGTCGTCTGTCTATTATCATTTGTTTGTGACAGAACTTTAACATTTGCTTCTTCTCAGGGAATATAAATTACAATAGAGCCTCTTTTGGGCGACCACCCATAGGAGCCGAGCCGAAACGGTCGTTAACGGCAGTTGGTCACCCAAGTCACAGACACTCATGGTAGCGTCCGGACCCCTCCCCGGGAGGGCATATCAACCGTACAGATAATGGCATAAATTTTAATGAGACTCAGTATCAGAGTTTGGTGTTTCTGTGGAGTCTTAGTAAACAAGATTGTAGTAGAAAGTCAAAGTTTGGGAAATTCAAATGTTGGCAGAACATTTACACGTGCGTGCGCACACACACACACACACACACACACAAATAAAATGCAGGCTTCCACACATGTACAAAAATGCAACCAAACTACAGTACTTATAGGGCAGCAACTGGCACACATGTTTAGACTGTATGCTGTATGATCTGATCTGAGGTTTTCACAGTAATTCTGCAAACTGCTCCAGTTGGTCGGTTGATTCAGTGACACTAGTTTTTCTGCTTTACTGTCTGCATCACTGTATACAAAGCTCTGCACACAAACACACTGAGTTAGAGTGACACTGGCCATAGGTGTTGACTTTTGACTCAGCATTAGTGTGGAGCTTTTGGTTGGTGGGTTGTTTAAAATTCATATTAGTTTGTAGTTTGAACTGGCGTGATCCTGTCTAGCGTAACATGACTTTGCCTTGTTTTTAGTTTTTGCAATATTTTAACTCTATTTTGCGTCTGTTTTCTGTATTGCAGAGCTGTCAAGGGGCTTGGTGAAAGTGATTCAGAAGATGACAATGCAGTGTTTTGGGTGAAGAAAAACCGAAAACTACAAAAGGAAAAGGAACTTGCTGAAAAGAGGGTGAGCAAACTGTAGTCATAGTTCTTTTTTTTTTGTAGGGGGGGGGGGGGGGGGGGGGGGGGGGGGGGGTAATTTGTTCTTTGAATCTGCTTATTCTGTAGTCACTAACATTTCTTGACACTCCTATTTTCTTAGTGCTCTGTCATTTTTTTTGTTTCTTTGTACTTACTTTTGTTGTTGTTTCAATGGTTGATAATCATTTTGTGTGTATTTTGTGCAGGCCAAGTTGTTGGAGGAAATGGATGAAGAATTTGGTGTTGGCGGTCTTGTGGAACAGGAATTTAAGGCTTCCAGGCCTCAGGTGAGTTGTCAGAAATACCCCCCCCCCCCACCCCCACACACACACACACACACACTGTCGTTCTTGGTATTTGTCTGTGCTTCTGCCCTTGTCTTGGACAGTCAGAAACATGCAGTTAGTCATTTTAAGCAGATGCATGCTTGTATCAGCAAGAACCAAAGAATTTAAAATAAAATAAAAAAGAAGAAGACAAGAACTGTTCATTCCAAAAATCCACACATTCAAGATCATGTAATTTAAGTTTGTGCTTAACTAAATAGTTTACAACAACACCCCCCCCCCCCCCCAAAAAAAAAAAAAAAAAAATCCCACTGTGTTCATATCAACAGGAAAGTTTCCAATGAGGATGATAAAAGACACAAAAACACCACCAACACAAAAGTTTCTTTATTGACCGCATACAAAATGATCACGCATGCACAAAAAACAAGAAACATCTGCATTTCACAAGTCAGTACTGTATGGCTTTATTTTTTTTTAATTTTGAATATGGAGCCGATCCATTCTCATTTTTCTCATCAGTGGTCACATGAACTCACCAGAAACATTCAGGGTGTTTTGTTTAGATGGAGGCAAATACATTTCAAGTTGAAGTTTCCTGTCAAAAATGCACTCATGCTTGCAGGCAAACTACACATCGGGTGACCTGAGTGGACTGAAGGTTGAGCACGCCATGGAAAAATTCAAAGAAGGCTCCCACGTTATCCTTACTTTGAAGGACAAAGGTATGTTTCTCTCTGAAAATTTGGGCATTACTGCTGACCAAACTGTATAACAGATTTACAGCAGAAGGAGTAACGAGAGGTACAGAATTGAAGTACATACATGTACAACCAGTGTCTGCGGTAAGAGCCAGTCTGACGTTCGTGGTCTTGGTGTCTGTTGTAAAAGGGTGGATGAATGGGTGGACGTTTAGAGGTTTAACGTCTTTTTCCACCACATAAAGGATGATATGAAAAATTAAGCAATGAGGACACAGATTTTACTCAGTAATTACATGATTCACAGGCCAAGACAAAATAGTGTTTGTGTGCCACATATTTCATGCTGTAGACGCTCGTAACATTTGTCACTAGTAATGACAGGACAATACAAAATAGTGTTTGTGTGCCACATATTTCATGCTGTAGACGCTCGTAACATTTGTCACTAGTAATGATGAGTAAATTTTTTACTTATATGTCATTTTTTCTTATCAAATAATTTGGATACTGTAGATTGAGCATTTTGTGTACCAGGGTACAACACTTTTCTCACAAACTTAGCCATTAGTAGGATCATTTTTCATTTGCGTATCTGTAATAGGCGTGTTGGACGAAGAAGACGATGATGTCCTGATGAACGTCAACATTGTCGATGATGAGAGAGCGGAGAAGAATGTGGAGAACAAGAAAAAGAAGCCTGATTACAAGCCATATGATGAGCCAGAGTTTGATGAGTATGGAATGGTGAGTATGCTTGTTTATCTGCTTTGCTTGTAAGGCTGTGTTCTAGCACAAATGCTATAACAGAAAAGCATCGTTTGTGATGATGTCTAGTGGATTCGGGCATTTGCTAAAGATTCAGATTCATTGGTTTGAGTCCACGGTGGGCTGGAATGCGGCTGGATTTATTCTTTCCAGATCGAGTCAAAATTAGATACAGACTCGTTTACAGTGCCTGTCTCACCAGCATCATGTATACACACATACGCACAAATATCAAGGATGCATGCAAAACAATCTAACGTCCATCTTTCGAAAAAGAATAGGCTGTGACTTGTGGTGTGGAAAATAGAAATATGTTGCGCGCACCAGAGAATGAATAATAAGGTGGACACCTGCACATGCAGTGCTCAGCAGCAGCAGGCTTTCACTGTTTCACCCCCCCCCCCCCCCCCCCCCCCACACACACACACACACACCAGTTCTGTGGCTCCTTGAGCGTCTCAGAAGAGACGGATATATGTGACCTGTTCTCACGAAAGGGACCGTAAGTCGCGCTAGGCCGAACGCCGCTACAGGCGAAAAGAGTGCCGGGGGTCAGTATGGCCGTGTTGTGAGTAGCCAACTTCAACTGCTGATATCTCAATTTTAGTAGTACAGCTTTCATTCTTACATTGAATTAAACTGCATAACCAGTAGATTGCAGTGATATACATATCTCAAAATTGATAATTTTCGACTTATGGTCCCTTTTGTGAGAACGGGTCACGTGTGCTGAGGAAAATCCATACCATACCATGCTGTAGATGCTGCTGAATTCATGCTGTTTGACAGACTGTTTCTCTGTTGCATAAACAACATATTCAAAGTTTGTAAAGTTCATCCTTCAGCTAAATGCTGGGGTGAAAGTGAACAAGCTTTGTTTTTTGTGACAATTTTATTCTCTTTTTTTAGCTGAAGGCAAGGGATGTTCTTGACAAGTATGACGAAGAAATTCACGGGGCGAAAAAGGAATCCTTCGTGCTTGGTGAGTATTTCCTCATATTTTAACTGCACATTTTCCACAATGTTTCACTTTGAAGAACATGCTAGTAAATAATGCACACACACATGCATGCACACGCACACACACAACCACGTGCGCACACTGACACACACACACACACACACACACACACACAAACAGAGCAATGGACACACTTTCTGTGTACACCCTCACCAACAGCACCATAACGTGAAATGAACGTGAGTGATAAGCGATTCTCCCGACGGCGTCGAAGCGTAGGAGTCCACGCACAGCAAATTGAAGCTGGTTGCCAATCACATTTCAGCCAAGCAATCAACAACCACCTTCAACTTAGCTGAGTGCAGAGATTTCAGCCCCTCTCCCACCTCTGCCCCCCCCCCCCACCCACCCACCCTGTCCATGAAAAAAAGAAAATCTTCACCAGACACGCCTATGTGGCCCCAGAGTTTTTAACGCTGGTGCCAACAGCTGTAGAGACTAAGAAATAACGCTATGCTGACCACCTTCCTCGTCTCTTGTTCGCATAGGCGGATGTCACGTGGAAGTGTTTTTAGTTCAAAGAAACAGCGAACATGGTGTTTCTTGTGTGAAATGCGGCTGCAATTTGCCTTTGCCTTATTTTTTTCCCGAGTGTGTTTTGAGCTGTTCTACATGTTTGTTCAAACAAAAACATCTCCTGTGTGTCTTAGGGACAAAGCTTGCAGAGGCTTGCTTTTGTTGAGTTGTTAAGTCATAGATGAAATACTTGCACAAACAGCTGGTGGTCAGGGGGAGTGAAGAGGCATGGGGGGGGGTTGAAAGGGTAGATCTGGGAATCGTGAAGCAGGCGAACACCGTCAGCAAAGCCTTACAGATAATACTCAGACGTTTAAACAGAGGTGGGAGAGAAGAAAACAGGAGGCAACACAAGTGGGAGAAGCGCACATCGACATATCCAAAGCTCCGCCTGGGTGTGCTTTGTCCGCGTGGTCGTGCAAACAGGCACAGAAAAGCTCAAGAGGATTGCTAAACAAGCTAGCGAACTGCCTAGCCACCCTCTCGATCTCTCCTGCCACCTGTTTCATGAGGGTCGCCAGAACCTGTTGAACAAAAACAAGCAGAAAGAACAAATATCTTTCTTGTGTCATTTAGACAGCTCACTTACTCTGGCCTCTTTTTGTGAGGTCGGCCAAGGTGTAGTCGTATGTCATGACCAAGTGTGTAGATGTCATTCGTAGCGTAAGGCCACAGCTGAAACCGAGCGTCTTCATCTGGAACAGATGGTCATTTACCCCAGATTATTCAAACACAAAAAATCTGTACACATGTAGTACCAGTAGGCATCATTGTGTCCGTCTAGTCTGAAATTGCGAACCCTGAGCACAGAATATTCTGGACTACATGTAATCTATGCTTTTTCAGCATGAGACAATACAGCAAGACCAGGGTTAACAGCTTAGAAAACAATCAAACATCTGACCACATAAAATATCATTTCAATGCCAAGCTGAAACTTCGGCAGTATGAAGAATTACTGACTGTAGATAGTACTATAAGTGAAACACGATATTCTGCACAGTGGTGGCTCAGTATAAAACAGGATCATTTGTTTGGCTTTCAGGGTCTGGTGGGAAGTACGATGCAGAGCATGAACGCAACATGGAGGAGATACGTCGACAGCTGAGGCAGCAAGGGGTAATTTTTTTTTTTTTTTTCAAATGACATCTAATGACTTGTTTTCCAGCCACACATTTACATTTTGTGCCTCAGGGTTGAATTAACCTTGCCTTAGTCTTGCCCTACCCTTTGGTGGCTTTGTAATGGTGCACACAGTGACCTCCTTCAGAATAAATGAGATTGCTCTTCTGTTCACTTTCATTTTTTCGTGGCTCTTTGTTTGTTTAATACGCCAGCACGGAGAGTCACTAGAAATCAATTCCACGTCTGTTCTGTGGTGTTGAATGCTGAGCTGTAATTGTTCAGTCTCAGGAGTTTCCCCCCTCCCTTAGTATGACACTGGGGTGGAAATGTGCTACTGGGGCCCTTCACCCCTAATCCTTTGCTAGTCGACACTGTGCACTTCACCAGTAATTGATGTGCTGTGTATATTTTCTTCCACAGCAAAGTTTGCTGGGCCCGGCTGCAACAATAGCCAGTGAATATATGACACCAGAGGAGATGGTGAGTGCTTTTGAAAGCTATCAGTTTTTAAACTTAAAGTTAGCTTACACTTTCAGAAGTGAATTTCAGTACATGTACGTTTTTGCAGTATTCTTTGCAGCCTGTGCTCTGACTTGCAGTGTGTTAATTTGGAGAATTATTTAGTGGTTTACCTTCACTAAATGAATTGAATTGTGTGCGGTCGCTTTGAAACCACAATCACCATTTGCTTCCCTGTTTGGTTGCTTTCCTGCTTATTTTGTTTTGCTAAAGAACTCTTGAGTCTGATTCAAAGCTTTCTGATTTTGTTTCAATTGTCACAACATGCCCCCCCCACAAACATGCGACATTTATGGAGGGTTCTTTTTGTACACAAAACAGAATGCCAAGTTCAAGAAAGTCAAGAAGAAAGTGCGCAAAATCCGCAAGAGAGAAGTGCTGAAGGCTGACGATCTCCAGCCGTTGCCGGAGCAGGAGAACCAGGTGTCACACGGGTCAAGGTAAAGCCCTTGCTGACCATCCGTCTGGGTTGGAACTTCAGTGTAACATGCTTATGTATATTGGGAACAAAGACTGATTGTACAACTCCATGAAAGTCGCTTAAAGTGAACCTCAGCATACAGGAAATGTCTGCTTATTTTGTGGACCCCAAGTACTGGGTTTGAGATCGCTTGTGTGTAGCTTTTTGTAATCCTGTTATGCTAGGAATCCTGTTATGCTAGGAACGTCTGGACCATTGCGACGATAGATTCTGGCTTTATAGCGTTTGGCTGGCCAGTTACAGTTTGCTAGGTGCTAGGTTTGTGTGTGAAGATTTTAGATTACCTTATTAGTTTCTTCTCCTCATTATCAGCACAAAAAGCGTGAAGGTCAGGAATCACTATGAATATCAAGGCTTCACCGTTTGCTGTAAGAACACACACAGGCATAAAATCAAACCAATTCTTTGTGAAATTTTACCTTCTAGGAGTCGTCGACGTGGAGCTGATCATGAGGTGAAAATGGAGGATGGGGAGGAGAGCTCGGAGCCCCCAGTGCCACCTGTTGATGACGATGCCTGTTTCTACACGGGCATCACTGTCAAGCAGGAACCAACTGCATCAACGTTCAAGCCACCTCTGCCTCCTGGCGCTGCGCCTGACGACGGTGAGAAAAAAACATCTGGAAGAAAACGCAGAATGTACTGCAAGTGGTTGCTTAAATGCAAAATGTCACAGTGTCATGTATTTGACGATGT
Source organism: Batillaria attramentaria (assembly GCA_018292915.2). Lineage (NCBI taxonomy): Eukaryota > Metazoa > Mollusca > Gastropoda > Batillariidae > Batillaria > Batillaria attramentaria. Next base: position 661,093 of record JACVVK020000225.1, read on the forward strand.
GAGCAAAGCTAGGTGTGGTATCAAAGTAACCCATGCCATGTAGCAAACCTTGGAATCCTCCAGGTTTCTGGCAGGATCAGAATTTGACAGACCTGTTCCCTCCTCTACACATTTGCTTTGGAGTTTTTTGTGTTCAGAAGGGAAGTAACGTCAGTCACTCCAAAACTTGCATGTCAGTTTGAGTTGATTTTCTTTGCTGTAGAATCATTGAAAATAAGTTGACTGACACCTCTCAGCATGGAATTTCATACTTTATTATAAGCACATTTGCATGAGAGAATTGTTGTTTGGTTTTTGTCAGAGGACATCGTGGGTCCGGAGGAGGATCTGAGTGGTGTCGCAGTGGAAGAGGAGGAGCTGCAGCAGGAGCTGCAGTCCATGCTGCACAAGACACGCAGGCTCAACCAGCGCAGCGAGCGCAAACTGGGCGTTCAGAAGGTGAGTGACAGGCGTCAGATTTTCGGTGTCCAATTCTCTGGCTGGCATTGATGTTTAACACTATTGTGACTGGTGCTGTTGCCACCTTAAGTGTTAACCCTGCATTTTCTCTGCTGATCTGTTTAAAGAAAGGGCGTGTGACTTTTTCAAACAGTACTGTCACTATGTTTAGCTGTCACATCTCATTGACTCTTGTAGCCTAAATCAACAACTCACATACACCACACTTCTTTACAGGTGATCGAGAACCTCGTGAAGCAAGAGCCAGACATGGATGAGGTCCCTGGGAAGGCAGCGGGTCGGGGCAGTGGCAGCAGCAGCAGCAAGAACCAACCTCAAAGCAACATCATTCTCAACTCCACGTCAGAGTTCTGTCGCACGCTGGGCGAGATCCCGACCTACGGCCTGGCTGGAAACAGAGAAGAGGAGAGAGAGGAGATCATGGTGAGGGCGCTGTTTTCGTCTGCTGGCTTTCTTATCTGATTTACTCCATCAGGGTCCCCGAGAGACCTGGCTTGGAACAGCTGCACTTGTGCCCTCAAAATTGTCTGTCATAGAGATTGGTAGAGCTCCAAACGCAACACATTGATGTTTGATGGCCGTGAAAACGAGGACAACTTAGCTGCAAGGTTGAGTGTGGCTAGCACATTGTCACCAGCTTTTGCAGTTTGGCTCCAGTCAGCTGAACGCAAGCCTGTTGGTGCACGTATCTGTGAATGTGTCTTAGTGATGTGATGCTGGACACCACCAAAACAGCTCAGAACAATCTGTGAGCCTAAAATCATTTAATTAGGGCTTTTAATATATTATAAGTCAGATTTAAATATAATTTTTAAGGATAAGTTGAAATAGTGGTGATTGTTGGAGACCGTGATGTTTGAGTATGTTTCTGTCAGTGACGGTGATGTTTGAGTACGTTTCTGTCAGTGACGGTGATGTTTGAGTACGTTTCTGTCAGTGACGGTGATGTTTCAGTACGTTTCTGTCGGTGCCGGTGATGTTTGAGTATGTTTCTGACGATGATGTTTGAGTACGTTTCTGTTGGCAACGTTGACGTTTGAGTACGTTTCTGTCAGCGACGGTGATGTCTGAGTACGTTTCTGTCAGCAATGGTGATGTTTGAGTACGTTTCTGTCAGCGACGGTGATGTTTCAGTACGTTTCTGTCAGCGACGGTGATGTTTCAGTATGTTTCTCTATGTGCAGGATCTGGAGCTGGAGCTGATGGAGCAGCGCAAACAGGAGCAAGAAATGGCTGACGAGCAGACCGGGTGGAATGAGGTCGACATTGACACCAACCCCATCAACATCATGGTGCGTGGCTTTGTACATCTCTACATCAGTGCTTTTGACCCTCAGTATAGCACTGTCTGTCGGAGTCTGCAGCTGGGGGCCAAGATCTTCCTGTTGATGTTATTCCAATGTGTTCTGTCATTGACGTTTCATCAATCATGACTTTATGAAAGAAATCTGTGCACGCGAAAGGTGTTTGCAGACACTAGATTGTACCAAAACTGGTTTTGCAATATGCTGAGGCTTGTTGTACTGAAGGTAAAGTTGTCTGTGTGCACCAAACTACATTGAGATTCAGAATTTTCAGCAGTAAGGAGGAGGGGGCTTGACACCAAACTGCGCCACAAAATCAAGTCAATTTCATCTCTGCCGCTGACAGTAGTATAAGAGAATGGGGGACATTCAGATCCATGGACCACTCCTGTGTGAATTCTTTAAATGTACGGGGTTGTTTTTTTTGACAGGGGGAGGAGAAATCGGTGTTGGAAGAGGAGCCTGTCGTGAGTGCTAGTATTGGTTCTGCTCTTCAGCTGGCGATGAAGAAAGGTGGGTGTTGTTTTTTTAATTTCCCCTGTCAGTCTAAAAATCTCTGTGTGCTTTGTGGTAAATATGGGATAGAAAAACATTCTTACAGGAATTCCATTTGACTGTTTCTGTGAATTGTTGCAAACTTTTCTCTGTTTCTTCTTTCTTTTTTTCATGTTGTCATTTTCACCCCTGAAGTTACGATTTTGTTTGTTTTGTTTTTCATTCTTTTCATTTCAGTTTGTGTATTTTTTTATGATTGTTGCCTATTTTTTGATAATTGTTGCCTTTTTTTAATAACTGTTGCGTATTTTGTGCAGGCTACCTGGAGAATGAGCCGCAAAAGAAGCACAGCAGCGCCCCCAAGCACAGCCACATTCAGGCACAGAACTACAGCATCGAAGACAAACGATACGAGTGAGTTATTTTTATGTTAGCCTGTACTGTACAGTTCACCTTTCCCACACCTCTGTGAAAAACGAGGGCTCCATATCCACGTCGGACATTGGTCATAGACCAATTCATTTTGGAAATGTCTGATGACTTTCTTACCAAGGTGGACATGTGTCGTATCATTTTTGCACCACAGTGTACAATACTCAGGACAAATGTCCTATACTGTCTGCAAGACATTTGTCTTATTATAGTTCCCAAAGATACGGGGTCCTCAAACACCGATACAAAATCAACATTTTCATCCGTATCCTAGACACACCCAACTAAACATGAATCGTCTTGTCACAGTGACCTGGATGAGAAATACAGGAAGCGCGACCGGTACGGAGGAGGGATGATAACAGACTTCAAGGACAAAGATGGCTACAAACCTGAAATCCGCCTGGAGTATGTGGATGATTCTGGCCGGAATCTGAACCCCAAGGAGGCGTTCCGGCAACTGTCACATCGCTTCCACGGCAAGGGCTCTGGCAAGAAAAAGACCGAGAAACGTCAGAAGAAAGTGGAGGAGGAAAATGTGAGTCTCTTCAAGTCATTTGTTTTTCATTACAGTTCTAGATCACAGTAATAGTTCTGTTTAGACGGTGCTTCCTGTTCCTTTCATTTAGGAATGGGGAATTGACAGTGTTCTTGACCGTCAGTTTCTTGATCGTTACTCTCGTCTTGTTTATGTTCACAGCTGATGAAGCAGATGAGCTCAACAGACACCCCTCTCAACACGCTCAGTCTGCTACAAGACAAACAGCGCACAGAGAAATCTCCCTATGTCATCCTCAGCGGCAACAAGACATTCTCCTCTAACAGGTATCAACATCTGTCTCTATATAATATTACAGCAAGATGTTCGTTTGATGTAGTGTACAGTATAGTACTACCACCGGTTGGTAAAATGTGCGACAGGTTTGATCAGCGTTACCAAGTGACAGTAGTATACATTTGTGAATCCAGTAAATCTTGCTTTGAAGAAGAATTTACGCGTGTTATGGAAAAATCTGATCTTCAGATCAAAACACCGTATGAAATTGTATTTGTTTTACGTTGTCAGCACGTAGCACATATTAGACTGTCAGCACACAGGTGTGTGTATGTGTGGGAGTGTGTGCGTGTGTGTGTGTGTGAGAGTGTGTATGTGTGTGTGTGTGTGTGTGTGTGTGAGAGTGTGTATGTGTGGGAGTGTGCGTGTGTGTGTGTGTGTGTGTGTGTGTGTGTGTGTGTGTGTGTGTGTGTGTGTGAGACAGAGAGATTTGCTTGGACTAATTCACTTGTGCTGGGTATTTTCTTTTCAGTCAAACCCTGAGCAAGCCCCATCACTGATTCCAGACATCTTTTAAAACAAAACAGCAGAGACTGCAGTGTTTACCACGTCAAGACAGTGCGGGATTCACATTAGACTAGAGACAGTGACACAAAAAGAAACTGCCGTCTGTTACTGGTCTGCTCTTCCCTTAGAGGGTCAGCAACACTCGAGGAGAAGAAACGCACTAAAAATCATTTGATGTATATAAGTTTTACCTCATGTTCATACTCCAACATCTGTTGTACTTCAGGGTCTCCATATCCTTGTCGGACATCGGTCGTAGACCGATTCATGTTCAGAATGTCCGATTACTTTCTTAAAAAGGCGGACATGTGGCTGACCAGTCCTGCACCACAGTGGACAGTCTTCAGGACAGTCGGCCTGTGCATGTACTTTTATTGTCAGTCTAGACATTTTGTTGGATTATAGTTCCCATAGGAAGCCCTGGAAATTGTTGTTGATGTGTGAAACCGTGTTCTTAAGTGCGGATACAGGTGTACATGTTGTTCAACGCGTTGAGGAAAATGTACATGTGTGAGTGTACTGACTGAGTGCTGTTCAGGCATTTGAGAATGTGCGAATGAGAAGATAGAAGAAAGTGAGAGAAATGAATAAATATTTCTCATGTGGAATCAGAATGATCTGGCTTGTTCTTATAAGTAGTCTGGCCTTTGGTTTGTGTGGTCATTGTCAGTGTGCGACAGTCATAGCAGTGTGCCTTTTCAGCCCATAGCTGCTGGAAAGAAACAAACAAACCAAAAACAACAAATTTCATACCTCAGCTGCTGAAATATCTCTCCGGACATTCAGAGACACTATACTTGCATTGCGCTAGCGTATTTCTTCCTCCCCTGCCTGAAGACAGACCCTTCCATGTACCCCTGGCATCAAACGCCATCTTCTGCACACCGGATCATGATCATGACAGGTGCTAGCAGGCTGTGGTGGTGTTTAATTTAACCTGTTACCTTTTTAGGATCTGAAGAACTAGGCTCGCCACACTGACAGACTTAGCTGATCGTGACTGTAGTGGTGCCAACATGCACCAGGTGTCATCACCAGAACGTCATCCGCAGCACACCAGATCCGGATCCGTCACAGGCGCTAGCCGCAGAAGCAGTAGAGAGGCCTGTGTTTTACGCTGAAGAATCTGAGGAACTATACTCGCTACACTGACAGACCTACCTTATCATGACTTGTAATGATACCATGGACTGAGTGCTATTCTCCGTGGGGAGCCGGGGTGGTCGAATGGTAGAGCGTTGGACTTCTAATGCTCGGGTCGTGAGTTCGATCCCGGCTGGGGCCAAATATTTGTGCTGGCTTTTTCATATCGTTGCCCCGTCTTTGATATCACCCTATGTGGTGGAAAAGGACGTTAAACCCCAAACACCCACCCACCCACCCGCTATTCTCCGAACTGTCATCTGCAGCACACTAGATCCGGATCCGTCACAGGCGCTAGCCGCAGAAGCAGTAGAGAGGCCTGCGTTTTATGCTGCAGAATCTGAAGGACTAGACTCGCTACACTGACAGACCTAGCTTATCATGACTTGTAATGATAATGATACCAGCATGGACTGAGCGCTGTTCTCCGAACTGTCATCTGCAGCACACTAGATCCGGATCGTCGCAGGCGCTACTGAGCCGCAGAAGTAGTACATGTAGAAGCCTACGTTTTATGCTGCAGAATCTGAAGGACCAGACTCGCTACACTGACAGACCTAGCTTATCATGACCCGTAATGATACCAGCATGGACTGAGTGTTCTTCTCCGAACTGTCATCTGCAGCGCACTAGACCCGGATCGTCACTAGGCGCTAGCAGAAGCAGACCCCATACTTTTTATGCTGCAAGATCTGAAGGACCACACTCGCTGCACTAACACTAACGGACTTCGCTGATCATGACTGTGTAGTGATGCATGCACAAACGGAGTGTCATTATCAGAACCCTACCCCGAACCGCGGGAAATGACGGCCGGTCAGGTGCGAAGACACCTGCATAACGGACGGTCGGCTGCGGGCACGGCTACATCAGTGTAGCGGCCTCGTACGGCGAGCGTCAATGCTTCTTGCAGAGAAGCTGATTACTTCTGTACGGTTGGTGGTCATTGGTAGCAGTGGATCTCCGATTGGTTCCGTTTGAGGAGCGCGGAGTGTTTCTGCTTCGCTATTGATTATGAGCCGTTTCTCAGTGCTTGCACCACGCTAAAACGGTTTCTAATTAACACTGACCCCAGGCTGAATCAGTTTATAATTAGCATCCCACGCTGAAAAAGAGTTTCTGATTATCCTTCCACGCTGAAACAGCCGTTTGTACACGGGTCAGCATCCACTTTGTGATCAGCATTCCACGCTAAAACAGTTTGTAAAAGTTTAGCATTCCACGGTTGAAACAGTTTCTCATTACAATCCCACGCTGAAACAATTTCTAATCAGAACACACACATACGCACACGCACGCACACGAGAGAGAGAGAGAGAGAGTTTACAATGATTATTGTATGACAAACTCTTTTCCATTAACTGACCAAGCCCAGATATCTGAGGACGAATGTCAGTGTAACTGTGCAAGCTGGTTCTTGGTTTTTCCATTCCACTTTGCCCGTCCCGGTTCAGATGAGATCTTTTACGTGCACACTTGATAGTTAAATGCCAGAAAGAGAACCACGCACTGTTCTTCACACAAACACACACACACACACACACACACACACACACACACACACACACACACACACACACACCCCGTCAAAATACGAGTGGTGTGTGTGTGTGTGTGTGTGAGAGAGAGAGAGAGAGAGATCAGTCAAGTTTCTGGGATTTTGGCAGCATCAAATGAAAACGGGACACTAGTCTGTTTACCACTGCTATATATACACACGTGCAACTAGTTTCATTCTCCTCTGCCCTGTTATTGTCAACCTGAGGGCAGAAACAGCAACCGCATTTCCCGTTGCTCCATTGTTGTCAAGTTTCCAAACGTTACCCGCACTCCACTTTCAAGTCAACCGATACCCGTTTCTAATTTGCTTTCAAATGCGGACTTACTGCAGGATGTGGGCAACCCTTTCTTCAGCCAGCAGTCACGGCGATTCTTCAATTAAAAAAAAAAAAAAGGAAAGAAAAAAAAAAGCGCATCCATTTTGTTCTTCAGTGGAGCCACAGTACATTTCTGCTCAACTGAGTAAACGCGATACCCAGTTTACTGTTTGCAGGATATGGGCAAATCTTTCGTCATACTGCAGTCATGGCGATTCTTCAAAAGAGAGAGGGTGGGTGGGTGGATGCGCATCCATTTTGTTCTTGGAGCCGGCCACAGCGGGTGGGTGCGTGTTTAGGAGTTTAACGTCCTTTTCCACCACGTAAGGGTGATATCAAAGAGGGGGCAAGGAGAAAAGGCCAGCACAAATATTTGGCCCCAGCCGCGATTCGAACTCACGGCCCGAGCATTCAGTGAAAGTCCAACGCTCTACCATTCGGCTGTCTCCGGCTCCCCGCCGGCCACAGCACATCGTTTCTGCTCAAGTCAACACGATACCCAGTCTATTGTTTGACAAGATCACCCGACTGATCCGCCTTACTTTCTGTTTCTACTGTCTACCACAGTTTCTATTATAAGCCAACTACACAGCGTCAGTGAAAACAAAAAGAACTATTCAGTGAACATCGGGTGAGTGAGTATTCAGTCTGTACCGGCCCCTCGCCCTCCTCTACGGAAATATTTCAGTGACACACTACTCCGGCCGAACACATGGGGAAAAATGAAACCGAGAAACACGAAAAGTCTCCAGAAATTAGGGCGTCTGAAATATACACGCCAGTAATTATATGAAAACCGGGAAGTGACAGACGGAAGATGAGCTCGCGAGACTGTGTTCGCGTAACATCCATACGCGCCCGTGAAAAAAATAAAAAACCCAAAACCCAAAAACAACAACAACAAAAACACCTCCTCTCTAATTTCATTTCAGTTTGCATTGTTTGTGTAGGATGCGTTGCGAATTATTCAGGTTTTCTTGGAACGTACGCTGTAGTTTGATGCGACTGTTTGTTTTGGTGTTGTCAAACAGGGCCGAACTCTATCTCCGTTCATTTTGTATTTCCCAGTGTGACTGACCCCACAAATGTACATGCGCTGTACAGCTGCAATTTGCAGCTGGAACAATTTATTTTAAAGTACCATCGAACACACTCATCAGTACGTGTATTTCCCCCTCCCCCCTGAAATAACAAAGCAAAACAAAACTCGGCGAAACTGACGTCACGTGGTCTCTGCTGAGTTTTGAAGTGTACACGAGAAAAACCCATCGGCAAATCGAGACGTTCTACTTCACTGGTGAAATTTAGCGGCACTAAGGAATTTGACTGCGTTCTCATTTCGCTTGTGTATTAGCGTTCGCGTCGGGGTTTTTTTTTCAGTTTTTCGGACTGAACAAAGAAAGTATACATGTACTAGTAAAGAAATGTTATTAAAAGCAGTATTATTACTTCCTTCCTTTGGGAGAGGAGTTGGACTTGCGTTAGACTCGCAATGCTTGGGTCGTGAGTTCGAATCCCCGGCCGGCTGGAGTCAAATATTTGTGCTGGCCTTCTTCTCGTTGTCCCGAATTTGATATCATCCATATTTGGTGGAAAAAGACGTTAACCCCCAAACACCCACCCTTCCTTTGTTAGCAGCCGGACCACTTAAAAAAAAAAAAACTCAACAAAAAACAACAGCACCCTCCCCCTACCTCTTAAAAAAACAAACCAAAACAACTCCCCCCTCCCCCCCCCCACAAAAAAAGACAACAAAAAACAACAAAACACCCCACAACAAACAAAAAAAAGCAACAACCAAACAAACAAAACAAACAAAAACAAAATCGCAAAACAAATAACAACAAAAAATATCCCCCAAAACAACAAGACATAACCCCCCCCCCCCTTCACACACACACACACACACACACACACACACACACACACACACACACACATCAGTTTACAGCCGAAAACCCGGTTGAAACGAAACGCATTTCGTTGGCGCTCGGAAAGTTCACTCCTGACTCACCTGACTTCTGCACTGCCGGACGGAAGCGGGAAGGAACCGCCCTGAAACTGACGAGCTCCGAGGAGGACTGCACGTGTTCATCGTGCACGCGCTGATGAAACTGACAAGCGCGTGCGGAATCAGATTGACTGTCCGAGCAGCAGGCTGAGCTGAGCAGCAGTGTCGTGGTGGGCTGTATAGAAGCGGCATCGTGTGGGCGAACACACGGCAGGGGGACTGCAGAGCTGAGCCCCCCTAGGCTAATTACTGGTCCCGATGATGAGGGCTTAACCTTGTGTCTTCTTCCATCCATCCCTCGGCCACCGTCGCCGACTCGCCGCCATCATACCAAAGTGTCACACGATCTCATCAGTCAGCCGATCACGTCACTTGTACCCCACGTCTCAGTCAGTCCTGCAGCTTGCAACTGATCTGCTTTGCATATTACGTACGGGCCTATATACCGCCGGACTGATCAGCTTGGCCAATGGAGGAGGAAGTACACGAGAATGTAGGACTATGGTGTGGGGTCTGGGTGCAGTTCGGTCCAGACAGGATGTGAGTGACAGTTTCGGACTTGTTTCAGTTACCTTTTCCCCGCCCCTCGCCTTGCCCCCCCCCCCCTTCCCCTTCCTTCCCTCCCTCCCCCATTTCATGTCAGTAACGGAGAAAACTGCATAATTTACCCGAAAACGTTTTTTTTTTTTTTTTTTGGTTCTCTCCCAATGATGTCACTCTACAAAGAAAATTTGCATAATTATCAGTAAAAGATCCTTTACCAAACCTGTGCTGCAATATCAATGTCTTCCGCTGCTGTACGTAGAAATAAATTCACGATTCACGCCGTGCTCGGTGAAATAGGGAAGACTTTCAATGTTGCTATCGAGAGCTTCCGGCGAAGTAATATTTCTCAGAAAAAAAGCATCACTGACTGACTCGGTATTTGGAGCAAATTCCCTTTGAGTTGCCCTACTACAGTTGTACTGCTACAAAAAGCCATGCACCTTTTTACGTTGTCGTTTTATTTTTTTTATTTCTTTGTCTGTTTATCAACGTTTATCCTGCAAATGCTTTTTTCCCCTCGATTATGGTTTTGACGTTTTGAATCAGTTTTATTATTCATTTATTATTAGTTTTATAGAGTTTTGACTTAGACATACGTCAGCAGGACATCCTGTAAGATTGAACTGAATTGAATTGAAAATACTTTGTTCATCCCTAAAAGGGAAATTGCTTTTGCCCAAAATACACTACACCACATAAGAAACGTGACATAAAAACATAAAACCCACAAGACATGGCCAGACTTAAGAATTAATAACATGAAATCGACTATGCATTTCTCATAAATCTAACCTCTCTCTCTCTCTCTCTCTCTCTCTCTCTCTCTCTCACACACACACACACACACACACACACACACACACACACACACACACACACACACACACACACACACATAAAGATGAGCAGATGATTAGGCCTACACGCCACTATTCTGAAATCAATGTTTCAGTCACTGAGTCAGTCAGTTACAGTTTCAATACGGTTCGTCAGACATACACCAACGATGTGGTAAACTTTTCAGCTTAATCTGTGCATCAGAATCAGTCACTTGGGACACTATATGGCATCTGAAACCATTGTGGTGACTCTGGTTGACGTATAAGTTGTTCTACGTACGGTAAAAGCGTACCGCGTGACGTATAAGTTGTTCTACGTACGGTAAAAGCGTACCGCGTGACGTATATAAGTTGTTCTACGTACGGTAAAAGCGTACCGCGTACTGAGCAGACGACGTTATTTGGTTGCGGACTGAAGACCAGCTAGACAGCGCTGTTCAGTGGCTGCGTTTAGTGATTTTTTGTGGATCAGACGGCGTGTAGTGCAGGTATGGAAGCAGTTAGGCCAAATAAAGTCATATTTCTCTAACTATTACAAGCCGCTAAGTCACGAAAATGTGAAAATGGTCACAATGGCTAAAAGGAACATCTATTCATTTGGCAAACAGACTTAGGGCATTGTAAGCGGCAGTTTTCCCTCCTCAGAACATAGACACTTTAATGTTGATGATGATGTTGTTGTAGTTGTCGTTCGTCTCTTGGTCACACTGGAAGTTCAGTTCACTGAGCATGAAGTCTGCTGTCTGGTTCTCTCCAGCTCCCGCTGAGGGCCGTACAGTTTGGTGTGTAGAGGCGTTTCCCGGCGATGGCCACGTCGTCATCCGTAGCTGTTGGTATGGACAGTCCTGGATGATGTGTTGTCCGGTCTGCTCGGCATGGCCACACGGGCAGAGGGGAGTTGTAGCCAGTTTCAGTTTGTGGTCACAGGTGCTATGATGATGATGATGATGACGATGGAGACTTGGTATAGCGCACGGCTCTACCCTAACTGAGTGCTCACGGCGCTTAGGGAGAGGTTTTAAACAGAAAGTGCCCCCCCCCCCCCCAAAAAAAAGGGGGGGGGGGAAGGTGCAGATTATTACTGGGGGTGAAGCACTGAAGAGATGAGTCTCGGTTCAGGCGCTTCCCGGGAATGCGGTGATGCTGACTGTATCCTTCGCCGTCTCAGGAAGCGAGTTCCACAATTTCGGACGATGTTCAGCGCCTCGCTTCAGTACTATACGTGTACTTTTATCAGTTAAATTGCTGAAGTACTACCGCCGCATACCGACAGGTCGGGCGGGCGGGCGGATTCTGGTTTTCTGGTGTAACGTGCATACTGACAGAAACACACGTAGGCGGAAACAGAAAGCGAAAGACCCTTGCGGAAACATTACGCTGGGTTACAGCACTTTAGGTTTGAACTCAAATTCTCAAACAATCCTTTTAAGACCGTGACCAAGATCACCGACCCTATGTATGCTACTTCGAACTGAACGATCTGGGGCAGCCATTTTAAGGGCTTCCTATCGGCCGTGGGAACTGTAACAGGGCGAACGTCCTGGCTGACAGTAAAGATATAGGACATTTGTCCTGAACAGTGTCCGGCCATAGTGGGGCAGAAATGTTGGGACGTGTGTCCACCATGGTAAGGAAGTCATGGGACATTTTGTCTCTCTGTCTCTTTCTCTCAGTCTGTCTCTCTGTCTCTGCCTTTGCATCAGTCTCTGTCTGTCTGTCTGTCTGTCTGTCTGCCTGCCTGCCTGCCTGTCTGTCTGTCTGTCTGTCTCTCTCTCTGTCTTTGCATCAGTCTCTGTCTGTCTGTCTGTCTGCCTGCCTGCCTGCCTGTCTCTCTCTCTCTCTGTCTTTGCATCAGTCTCTGTCTGTCTGTCTGTCTGTCTCTCCCTGTCTTTCATTCAGTCTCTGTCTGTCTGTCTCTCTGTCTGTCTGTCTCTCTCTCTCTCTCTTTCTCCCCTTGTAGCAAATTCAGTGTATGCACCTCATAATAGGATTTGTGAAAATCGATGAGCGACAGAACAACTGATCTGGATTCTCCCCACACGACATATTTTTTTTCCCCTATGTGGGTGTGACTGGAACTGCGAATACAACACACAATATACATTGTGTATGTGCACCTGTACCCTCAGTCAGGACACGTGAACTGATGTGCAGTGTCCCCCATCCCCGCCCGTCCCTCTTTCTCTTTCTCTTTCACTGGGGAGCCGGGATAGCCGAATGGTAGAGCGTTGGACTCTCAATGCTCGGGTCGTGAGTTCGAATCCCGCCGGCTGGGGCCAAATATTTGTGCTGGCCTTTTTCCTCGTTGCCCCGTCTTTGATATCATCCTTATGTGGTGGAAAAGGACGTTAAACTCCCAAACACCCACCCACCCACCCTTGACTCCCGGCTGGGGCCAAATTTTTGTGCTGGCCTTTTTCTCGTTGATATCTTTGTCTTTGATATCACCCATGTGTGGTGGAAAAGGACGTTAAACTCCTAAACACCCACCCACTCTTTCTCTTTCACTGACGCTGTCACACACACACACACACACACACACACACACACACACACACACACACACACACACACACACACACACACACACACACACACACACACACACACACGCTGTGTATAGAGCACGCCGCGACAGCATAGACTATAGAGCATAACTGAGTTACTACAATCGACTGGCAAATGCAACAAGATGGCAATGCATAAATAAAAACAGCAAACAGTTAGCAACTTAGGCTATAAACTTACAACAACAACAACAACAACACTACGGTAATGCAACGTGTGTTTCAACTGTTTGATAGTGAAGGGTTACCAGAGAGAGAGAGAGAGAGAGAGAGAGAGAGAGAGAGAGAGAGAGAGGGAGAGAGAGAGAGAGAGAGTGGGATCGGTAGGTGTTTGGGAGCTTAACGTCCTTTTCCACCACGTATGGGTGACACCATAGACGGGACAACGAGAAAAAGGACAGCACAGATATTTGGCTCCAGCCAGGAGATTCTCCCAGAGAGAGAGAGAGAGAGAGAGAGAGAGAGAGAGAGAGAGAGAGAGAGAGAGAGAGAGAGAGAGAGAGAGAGAAGAATCAAGAAAACTTTATTTTTCAACGGTAGAGGTAGAACGTGAAACAGTCAATTTTCATACCTGCCGTTGCTATTTCTAGTACATTGTAGTATCTATCTAAACAGAAAAATACACACACATGTAATGCAACAGGAAAAAAAAAGCAAAATAGTAAGAAAACCATAGGAAATGAAACTACACTCTAATAAGACAGGAACATTTAAGAAGCGTGATGAGCATCACCTGTATTGACGTTTCAGAGAGAGAGAGAGAGAGAGAGAGAGCATGCATCACACATCACTCATCACAACCCCAGCATTGAAATTAATCTGGGAGCGTGATGTCAGCGTAATTTCTCTAATTACTGACTACGTATTGTCATTTTTCACTCCCAGCATGGCGCGTTTCACGGACCGAAATCGCTACCCATGGCAGAACAATCACGAACAACAACCCACTGTTTGAATGATTGCCGACATTCCATGTACGCCACGGACAAACGCCAATACAGGTGATGAGACCTTTTTTTTTTCTTTTTTCCCCACGACGGCAAGTCTGGATCGGCGAATGCCTGTGGATCCATTTCGCGAGCGCCGTAATCCGCCACCGGTTCCCCGCTGCGCTCAAACCTGTTCTGGGTCCGTCGGTAACTCTAGGCCCCTGCGACGACGGTCAAGTCGGGCTAACCGAGACCGAGCCGAGCTAAGTGATACCTAAGAAGGAAAAATACAAAAATACTCGGTGATAAGGAAAGTGGACAGTTGCGAACAACTTTGAGGTCCCCGTGTTATTTCACAGTGTGCACAGAAGCGGTGAAAAGTGTCGCATTCACCAGCACAGTACATTCTCAGCCTGTTTCGAGATTATTGCCTGCACAAGCACGCATTTTTCGTGGCAGAGCACAACGCTGCCATGAAAAATGCATGCATGCCGCGGGTCTGTGTATGCAGGCAATAATCTCGAAACAGGCTGAGAATGTACTGTGCTGGTGAATGCGACACTTTTCATCGCTTCTGTGCACACTGTGAAATAACACGGGGACTCAAAGTTGTTCGCAACTGTCCACTTTCCTTGTCACCGAGTATTTTTGTTTACATGTATTTCCTTCTTAGGTATCACTTAGCTCGGCTCGGTCTCGGTTAGCCCGACTTGGCCGTCGTCGCAGGGAAATAGAGTTATCGACGGACCCGGAACAGGGTTGCGCTGCGCTCGACCGAAGCAGCATCACTGACACGTGGTTCAAGTTTATCCATACTATTTCCGCAGCGAACCGAGAACCGGGAATTTTCCAGACTATCAGGAAGGGTTTTGTGTGTCGATCTGTCCGCCACTGTTTTCATTCCACTACACGGAGTTCGTTTTGGTTTGAAATTAGTGATCCGGCGGTTGAAAACAGATTAGTCCCGTGAAAAGAAGTCGCTAATTCAGTGTCGGAGGGCCTCTGTCTGTGTTTATGTTGAAAGTGACTGTAGCTGAAAGTGATTTGATCGTTGAAAGTGATTATAGGTGAAAATGATTATAGGTGAAAGTGATTATAGGTGAAAGTGATTATAGGTGAAAGTGATCATTAGTCCATGAAAGACATCAAATTCAGTTTCACTGTGCTTGTGTCTGTCTGTGCTGAAAGTGATTAGTTAGAAACAGTTTAGTCTACGACTGTCAGTGAGAGAGGAAGCAAAATTGCGCAAAATTGACCAGCATTGCGCGTGCGTGTGAGTGTGCGTGCTGGGTTGTATCAGCATTTCTAATTTACTCGAACTATGCGAGAAAATTCGTTCAGCTTGACTGTTTGGTTTGTCTGGGCAAAATTCACTCAATCAATACGCCATTGAGAGGAAATTAATTAAACAGTCTGCCCCCAAAGCAGTACTGCTTCACTGAGTACACCCACCTCCACCACCACCACCACCACCACCACCACCGCCACCACCACCACCACCACCACCACCACCACCACCACATCCCACCCTCCCCAGTACTTGCAAATACCTATGCAATAGGTCTGGTCAGCGTGTGTGTGTGTGTGTGTGTGTGTGTGTGTGTGTGTACCTCTGTGTGTGTGCCTCTGTGTGTGTGTGTGTGTGTGTGTGTGTGTGTGTGTGTGTGTGTGTGTGTGTGTGTGTGTGTGTGTGTGTGACTTGCGCTATCGAAAACCATTCAGATATCAGTCAAACTTGAGGAAATAAAAAGATGAAAGACGCCCCCTTCTCATTGTCATTTTCTGTTCTTTGCTTTATCATTTTCTTTTAGGGTTAATTAATAGGCCTGTTGTCTCCCCCCCAAAAAAAAAAACAAAAAACAAAAAACAAATAAACAAAAACCAACAACAAACAAAAAACAAAAAAACAACAACAAACAAACAAACAAACAAACAAACAAAACACACACACACACACACACACACACACACACACACACACACACACACACACACACACACACACACACACACCACTTTCATAACACACACACACACACACACACACACACACACACACACCACCACCACTACAACAACAACAACAACAACAACAACAACAACAACAACAACAGAAAGAAAGAAAGAAAGAAAGAAAGAGAAATGGAAAGCAAAACGGATTGTAATCGTGACCATGCTGTCTGTGCACCGATGAGTTTCATACCTTGCACCTTTCTACACAACAGCAACAGCATGATCACGGGGACCTACCTCCGGAAACTCCGCGGGAAGGGGGGGGGGGACTCAAAGTCTCCCTGACCCCACCCTTGTCCGCAAAGAGAGAAGAGCCGGTTATCGGGCGCCAAATGCACACAAGTGAAGTCAAGTACAAGTGTTAATGACAGTTTTGAAACTGTCTTCTGTCGTCTTGAAAATCAGACCCCAGGCATCATAAGGATGTGTTAACGCTGGTTTCTGAAGCCGCAGTTAACTATTAATTACATTTTTTGTGCGCGCCAAATGCAGACGACTAGAGTTAACTATTTAAAACGTTAAACTCGGTTTATCTGGAGAAAAACAGCAGTATTTAAACTGTAACTAGAGTTGAGTCCAGTTTTGTGCATTTGGCGCGGACGAAAACCGGTGTTAAGGGTTAAGTACAGTTTACGGAAACCAGAGTCAACTCTTAAAAAGCAGTCATTACCGTTTCCGTTTCTTCTTAAAAAGCTGTAAAAATTTCAAGTTCATCCGCGCCAAATGCACACAACTGGGGTAAATTCTATTTATAGTTTATCACCTGATTCATGTCAAGAAAAGCTCGGTTTCGGAATGAAACTGTTGCTGTTTTTCAAGATAACGTCAGTTTTGTGGAAACGGCGTCAGGGAGCCGTCGTTAACTCCAGTTTTGTGCATTTGGCGCGGACGAAAAATCTGCATTTAGGCGTTAAATCTCGTTTTCGGAAACTGTAGTTAATATTTAACACCAGTTTCGTCCGCGCCAAAAACAAAACAACACACACACACACACACACACACACACACACACACACACACACACACACACACACACACACACCAAAAACAAAACAACAACAACAAAACAAAACAAGACTGGAGTTAACACTAGTGACAGTTTTTACCTCGTAAACCGTCATAACTGTCCTTGTAAACCGTCCTTAATGTCCTTGCAAACCGTCCTAAATGTCCTTGTAAACCGTCCTAAATGTCCTTGCAAACCATCCTAAATGTCCTCGCCGTCCGCACCTTTAAAGGGTGCCGGGATAGTCGAATGGGAGAGCGTTGGACCATCAATGATCGGGTCGGTCATGAGTTCGAATCCCGTGGGCCAAATATTTCTGCTGGCCTTTTTCTTGATGCCCCGTCTTTGATATCACCCACACGTGGTGGAAAAAGACATTAACCCCCCCTCCACCCCCCACCCCACCCCCACGACCCCGCGGCCTTTAAGGCTTAACTACGGTTATGTGCATTTGGCTCCCCATAACACAGGTACCGCGGCACACAGCACGGCGGCACGCAGTCAGTTACACTGTGAGGACCTGTCGATCAGGGAAAATGTCGCCTGCGATATGACGGTCACTGTCAGGTGCGCTGCTCGCTAGGTACTAATGAGCTTTACTAGACGGTGGTTATCAGATTTGCCAGCAGCCCTGCAGGAGGGAGACAAGGTGCTGCAGCACGCATCGCGTGTCCCTTAATCTTCTACCCGGCGACCTGCCTGCCTGCCTAGTGCCTTCCCGCCTGACTGGTGCCTGCCCGCTACCATTCTGTATCATGCACCGCAGAACCACAGTCTGTGGACGAACGAACAGGGTGTATTACAGTGTGGGAGGGTGGGTGTTTGGTGGTTTTAAGAGAAAGGTGCTTACGTGTATCCGTTTCAAGTCAGTATTATATTTGTAGTCTCTATTTTCACTGAAATGTTTTCGTGCCAGTGAAAACCCCGACTGGGGCCAAATAGTTGTACTGGCCTTTTTCTCGTTGTCCCGTCTTTGATCTCGCCCGTACGTGATGGAAAAGGACGTTCAACTCCCAAACAACCATCCAAACCGGCCCAACATCCCCCCCCCCCAAAAAAAAACAACACAAAAAACCCCAAAAACCAACAAACAAAACAAACAAACAAAAAAACAAAACACCCCCCCCCCAAAAAAAAAAAACAAACAACAACAACAAACAAACAAAAAAAACAACAAAACCAAAACAAAACGAAAACAACAACAACAAAATAAAAAACAAAAACAAAACAAAACAACAACTCAGGAAAGCTCTTACAAGCGGGACAAATACAAATAAAACTGAATCACGTATTCAATAGAAAACAACAAAAGGTCCGCACGGAAGATACAGATGCGCATACAAATGCATAATAGGATTACATGAAAATGATTAACAACTGAAATGGAATGTGCCTATATATATATAATCTCTCTATATATATCTATATATGAAGGATCAACGTAGTACACTATATAATCATATACAGCACAGAAGCAGCTCCTTAAATGAACATTTCAGTCCCCCCCCCCCCTCCTCTCTCTGGTAGGTGATCAACTTTGCGAGTATTAATCATGTTATATTGTTCATCTCGTTTTCCATCTGACATGATGGCCACGTATATGACGTGCGCTCGGGGATCGGTCTCGCCCGTGTCAGTGTCAAGCAGCATTCAGCCAGACGGAAGCAATAGGTATCAGAGTAATCCCCCCCTCCTCACGGCCAATCTCTCTGCGCTTGCTAAGCTTGAGGGCCTTTAATGTCACGTGATGCCGCGCGCGCGGTCAGGCTGCAAATCAAACAGGGGAAAGCTATACGTTGCCCAACTCTGTACCGTCGGGCTTCACTGCGCTTTACCCTCTGCACTGACACGAGATCGGCTAGCCGAGACCTGCTCCGAGGCAAGTGGTATCTAAGAAGAAGAAAAAAAAAAAACAACCAAAAAACCCAAAAATACTCGGTGACAACTGAGGAAAGTGAACAGTTCTGAACAATTTTGTGGTCAACGTGGTATTGTGAGTTGTCCCCCGTGCTTACACAGCACCGCAGCATGCATGAATTTTTCGTGGCAACTTTGTGCTTTGTCACGAAAAATGCATGCTTGTTGCGGCACGGGGGACAACTCATGCAGACAATAATCTCTGAAACAGGTTGAAAATGTACTGTGCTGGTGAATGCGACAGAACTCACCGCTTCTGTGCATACTGTGAAACTACCACGTTGACCACAAAGTTGTTTAGAACTGTCCACTTTCCTTGTCACCGAGTATTTTTGTTGTTTCCTTCTTAGGTGGGGAGCCGGGGTGGTCGAATGGTAGAGCGTTGGACTTCCAATGCTCGGGTCGTGAGTCCGATCCCGGCTGGGGCCAAATATTGTGCTGGCTTTTTCATCGTTGCCCCGTCTTTGATATCACCCTATGTGGTGGAAAAGGACGTTAACCCCCTAAACACCCACCCACCCACCCGCCCGGTGGGAGTGTTGCACTGTGATTATACTCGTGTTTGATTCAGTAAGAACCGTTGCCGGGGAACCGTTAATCTTGCCTGGGTTTTCGAATACAGGGTCAGAACTGAAAAAAGAGTCTAAAACGAGGTATACTCGAAGGCGGTACGAAATGTGTTAACAACGTTATCAACGACAACAACAACAAAATCAACAACTGACAACATTAACATCTTTAACAACAACACTGACAACAGCATTAACAACAACAACAACATTTCAAAATATCAGTCCCCTGCACCGAGTGGCTGAGATTTCAGGCAGACAATCGACTCAGTGTTGACATTTATTCGCAAAAAGTTCGTCCCTTCCCGGAAAGACGTGCCTACGTACACATTCTGTACGTATGACACATTCAGTTGCCAAACTGTAAATGAACAAAAGACGTGGCTGCCTACCTATACAGTCTGTGCGTGTGACACATTGCCAAACTGTAAAAGAATAAAAGACGTGGCTGCCTACCTACACAGTTGTACGTATGACACATTGCCAAACTGTAAATGGATAAAAGACGTGACTGCCTACCTACACAGTCTGTACGTGTGACACATTGTAAACCGCTGGATAAAAGACGTGGCTGCCTATATACACAGTCTGTACGCATGTCACATTGCCAAACTGTAAATGGATAAAAGACGTGACTGCCTACCTACACAGTCTGTACCTATGACACATTGTAAACCGCTGGATAAAAGACGTGGCTGCCTATATACACAGTCTGTACGCATGTCACATTGCCAAACTGTAAAAGGATAAAAGACGTGGCTGCCTACCTACACATTTGTACGTATGACACATTGCCAAACTGTAAATGAAGAAAAGATGTGGCTGCCTACCTATACAGTCTGTGCGTATGACACATTGCCAAACTGTAAAAGGATAAAAGACGTGGCTGCCTACCTATACAGTCTGTGCGTATGACACATTGCCAAACTGTAAAAGGATAAAAGACGTGGCTGCCTACCTACACATTTGTACGTATGTCACATTGCCAAACTGTAAAAGGATAAAAGACGTGGCTGCCTACCTACACATTTGTACGTATGACACATTGCCAAACTGTAAAAGGATAAAAGACGTGGCTGCCTACCTACACATTTGTACGTATGTCACATTGCCAAACTGTAAAAGGATAAAAGACGTGGCTGCCTACCTACACATTTGTACGTATGACACATTGCCAAACTGTAAAAGGATAAAAGACGTGGCTGCCTACCTACACATTTGTACGTATGACACATTGCCAAACTGTAAAAGGATAAAAGACGTGGCTGCCTACCTACACATTTGTACGTATGACACATTGCCAAACTGTAAAAGGATAAAAGACGTGGCTGCCTACCTACACATTTGTACGTATGTCACATTGCCAAACTGTAAAAGGATAAAAGACGTGGCTGCCTACCTACACATTTGTACGTATGACACATTGCCAAACTGTAAAAGGATAAAAGACGTGGCTGCCTACCTACACATTTGTACGTATGACACATTGCCAAACTGTAAAAGGATAAAAGACGTGGTTGCCTACCTACACATTTGTACGTATGTCACATTGCCAAACTGTAAAAGGATAAAAGACGTGGCTGCCTACCTACACATTTGTACGTATGTCACATTGCCAAACTGTAAAAGGATAAAAGACGTGGCTGCCTACCTACACATTTGTACGTATGACACATTGCCAAACTGTAAAAGGATAAAAGACGTGGCTGTCTACCTACACAGTCTGTAAGTATGACACATTGCCAAACTGTAAAAGGATAAAACACGTGGCTGTCTACCTACACAGTCTGTGCGTATGACACATTGCCAAACTGTAAAAGGATAAAAGACGTGGCTGTCTACCTACACAGTCTGTGCGTATGACACATTGCCAAACTGTAAAAGGATAAAAGACGTGGCTGTCTACCTACACAGTCTGTAAGTATGACACATTGCCAAACTGTAAATGAACAGAAAACGTGGCTGCCTACCTACACAGTTTGTACATGGGCCTTTTTTTAAGTACGAATTTTGACGCCGGTAAAATTTCAAAATGACCTTACTCATCAGGCTTCCCTTGTTAGTTAGAATGAATAAGGGAATATATAAGCATCATACAGTTGAACCGGCATTTTTCCATTGAACACAATAGGCAGAAGAAAAAAAAAGATTAATTGAACATGTCACTCGTGTTACCATATTTTTAATTTGTTTCCTCAAACCAGAAGTAAAATAAAGCCAACTGTTTTGTGTCAGCCAAAGCACCTAGTTACGATTTAACAATTCATCAGGGGTGAGCGCACATTTTTGGACACAGTTTCAAGTTTAAAAGAAAAACTGTACTTTTTCTTGTAACTGAATTTTTTTCTGGATACTTTCAATATAAAAACAGGAATGAAGGAGTCGGGAAAACTTTGCTCATTATTTTTGTACATGTGCACGGCAGTGAATACTTTTAAGCCAGAAAATGTCATTTCAAAGAAATAAGCAGAATTCTGGAGAAAAAATCAAACATTGCCAAACTGTAAATGGATAAAAGATGTGACTGTCTGGGTGGGTGTTTGGGTGTTTAACGTCATTTTCCACCACGTAAGGGTGATATCAAAGACGGGGCAACGAGAAAAAAAGGCCAGCACAAATATTTGGCCCAAGCCGGGATTCGAACTCACGACCCGAGAATTGAAAGTGCAACTGCGCTCTACCATTCGGCCACCCCGGCTCCCCCTGTCTACGTACACAGTCTGTGCGTATCACACATTGCCAAACTGTAAATGGATCT
Organism: Batillaria attramentaria; assembly: GCA_018292915.2. Classification (NCBI taxonomy): domain Eukaryota; kingdom Metazoa; phylum Mollusca; class Gastropoda; family Batillariidae; genus Batillaria; species Batillaria attramentaria. Next base: position 683,300 of record JACVVK020000225.1, read on the forward strand.
ATAGCGTATCTGGCCACATGCTGTTTGTCTGCCCGTCAGCCAGGCCTTGTTTTAAAATTGCTGGCCATAGTTACGTGTGTTCCACAGGATACACAATTCTCTTCCTGTGTCCATCGCCCCGCTATTGTGGCTCTACTTTCCCGTGAATTGCTTCCAACCACCCGTGAACATCGCGTAATGACATCGGCACGCGAATGTAGACTGTTTCCAAATTGTTCCACCCAGATGTCACGTGTGAAAGGGGGGGGGGGGGGGAGGTGTAATCGAAATGCCGAAGAGTGTACCCGGTGCCACCACGATTCAAATGTTTTGACAAAGGTTGGTTGTTTAGTAGTTTATTGTCTGTTTCCACCCCAAAAGGTGATACACGTATTCAAATACGGGGCAACGAGGAATTCAACGGAAAACTGACGGAAAATAACGTATTTAAATACGGGGTAACGAGGAATTCAACGGAAAACTGACGGAAAATACACGTATTCAAAAAGTACGGGACAACAAGGAATTCAACGGAAAACTGACGGAAAATACACGTATTCAAATACGGGGTAACGAGGAATTCAACGGAAAACTGACGGAAAATACACGTATTCAAAAAGTACGGGGCAACGAGGAATTCAACGGAAACTACTGACGGAAAAGCATCATTTCTCTCCCGGCGTCCTTTACTATGTAGATATATATAGATAGATGTCATAAGCTGCTATGAAATCTGGCAACAACAAGCTAAAAACGTACAACTAAACAGACGATAATCAAACTAGGCTCGCGTTTCCCGGGAACTACTTTGCGGATGTGATCAACTGTTGACGCTGTGCTTTGATTCCAGGTTGGTTCGCGTGGCAGAGAGGTTTTGGCTGCTTACGAGTCACTAACACGCTCGCAGTGCACGGATGCGGATCGACCTACTTGCGCGTAGTGACTATCGTGACAGAGGTGAGATGAAAGGTGAAATCGGCCCGTGCAGTTCGGCCGAGTTTCGGCACCGGAAACACTACTTGAACTTCGGTTTGTCTGTGTGAAAGAAAGGGGTCGTTTACCAACCGGAAAACGACTTCCACTGACACATTATCAAACCCTAAAGACCTGCACATCCGTATATACACTATATACAGTATGTGTGACTTTACCTTAGAGCAGGTTTTTTTTTTTTTTTCTTTTTTTTTTTCCGTTCGTTTTTTTTTTTTTTTTTTTTTTTTGGGGGGGGGGGGCATATCTGACATGTGTAGAACAAACATTCATACTTTAGGACTTACAAACATACACAGTTATATCAGTACATGCAACCATCTCTAGATACGCGGATGTATTTACATCATAACAAACATCAAACACGACTTGAAAAAAAAAAATTGAAAAACAGGAAAAAAGAACCTCGAGGACCACCCCCACCCCCACCCCCCAAAAAAGGGCAAAAAAAAAATATTATTTATTTATTTATTTATTTTGCCTGAGAGCAGGCAAACCCTTTGCTCGGGTCGTGAGTTTGAATCCGGGTGGGGCCAGATGTTTGGCAGTGCTCTCCTTTTTCTCGTTGCCACATCTTTCATATCACCCATACTTAGTGGAAAAGGGAATTTAAACTTTATGACCTTCCGCCATTTTGAGTGCCCCTCGTGCCGCAGATGTTTCGTGTGAGAAATGACCCCTCTCTGTTACAATCAGTGTTACAATGATTTGCTTCGATATCCAGTCGGTTGCTGTTGATTCCAGCGGAATCCCGTGAACTGACCTTTCAATTCTAACAATATTAAATGATGGAATTTCGACGTGTAGTTTTCCGTATGGGTACATTTTTTTTTTTCATCTTACGAATGGGTAGAATCAGTCAAAAGGTTCTCTCTCTCTCTCTCTCTCTCTCTCTCTCTCTCTCTCTCTGTGTAGTATGTGTAGCCGGTGTGCGTGCCACGGTGTGTGTGTGTGTGTGTGTGTGTGTGTGTGTGTGTGTGTGTGTGTGTGTGTGTGTGTGTGTGTGTGTGTGTGTGTGACTGTTGAACTCTCTACTAGTACTTCAGTGCGGTGCTCCTATCTGTGTAGACTGATCTATGTACTGTGTCATTATATTGCACACATCGAGGGTTCGTTGTTGCCAGAACGTACTATCTCCCGTCTTTCTATCTGTATCGATAGTACATGTACCTTCTGCAGGGGCGCCGGAAGATGTGGGGGGGGGGGGCAGAATCTCAGAAGGGGGAAACGCCAGAGCCAGTGAAAGGAAGGACGTTGCCCGGAGAAAGTGAAAAGCGGGGGGGGGGGGGGAGGGGGGGGGGGGGGGGCCGGCGGCGTTCAGATGCTGCACAGACAAAAACCTTTCCGAACCAGTAAGCCAGTGAAAGGAAGGACGTTGCCCGAAGAAAGTGAAATGCAGGGGGGGGGGGGGGGGACGTTCAGATGCTGCCAGACAAAAACCTTTACGAACCAGGGAGCCACTGAAAGGTAGGACGTTGCCCAAAGAAACTGAAAAGCGGAGGGGGGGGGGGGAGTGATTATCAGATGACTTTCTGCCAAGTCGTTTTGATATTTCATTCAACGGCTAAACTGAGTTCTCTGTTGGGTGGGATGAGGGAGAGAGCAGGAAGCGGGGTAGGGGGAGGGGGGTAGGGGAAGGGGGGGGGGAAGACCATGGCTTTGCCCCCCCCCCCCCGCTTGCCATAGTCACCTGATTTTCCAGGGGGGGGGGGGGCAAAAGATACTCTTGCCCCCCTCCCCTGCTTGGGTACAGGGGGGGGGGGCAGCTGCCCCCCTGCCCCCCCGGTTCCGGCGCCCCTGTTCTGGCAGCCGGGAACCCTCGTTACTGTACTCTGTGTCGATTCACCCATAATTTCTCTTAGAAGTCAATTGGAACGTCGCATAGCAAGGGGAACAACTGGCGCATGAATGCTATTCCTCTGCAACATCGCCGCTTACGTCCCTTGATTGTTGGAAGCTTTCTTCATGACTGTCAGCACACCGTTAAACATTTTCGAAGGCTGCAAGCGAAAACCAACAACAACAACAACAACAACAACAAACAAATCGATTGATTGTTTGCTTGTTCATTTATCCGCTCGATGCACGGCCGGTGGACTCAGTGAGACTCGGAATCACTGCACGGAACCTCATACACCATGCTATCGTCAGTATCGGCGCTCACCGTGAAATATTGTAACTCAGTTACAGGCTACCTTACACTCTGTGTGTGTGTGTGTGTGTGTGTGTGTGTGTGTGTGTGTGTGTGTGTGCGCGTGCGTGTGTGCGTGTGCGTGTGTGTGTGTGTGTGTGTGCGTGCGTGCGTGTGTGCGTGTGCGTGTGTGTGTGAGAGAGAGAGGGAGAGAGAGAGAGAGAGAGAGAGAGAGAGAGGGCGGGGCAACTGACAAGCCGCGCCAGGGGGCGACTGATGAGGCTGCAAAAGAACTATGGCCCGAAGGAAGAGAGAGAGAGAGAGAGAGAGAGAGAAAGAGAGCTTTTTTTTTCTTTTTTTTTCCGAAACAGGGTCCAGCTTTTGCCGGTGCCGACGCTACGCCCTTGTCGGTAAGGTAGTCAGTAATACTAGAAAATTATATAAACGCTTTCTATGCTAAAACTGGAACTTACAACAATAATAATAATAATGAATATTTATTTGCGCTTATTCTCTGTGAGCTCTAAGCGCTTACAGAGAAGGTAAAATAACTAAAAGAAACTAAAAGCTATCCTATGCAACAAACACTTGCTACTTTTTTCCTGGAGATCTTCTTTTTGCAGTTTCTTATGAAGTTTTCTTGTAATGAACACAACAGCAGTAGGAAACCCCTTGTAAACTGACGTTTGTGTGTCTCATTAAGGTGATCGTATTGTAAAGGGTGACGTCAGTGTACATGTGAAGCAAACCCTCCCTCAGCAAAAGGGGGATCATCAAAATGGACGACCTTTTCTTTTCGTTGTGTGGCTTCAAATTGAAGTTTCGATGACGGTTGCTCTCATAGAAAACATGAGAATATGCACATCTTTAGATTGTAGTTACGTATTAGTACAAGTCGATTTCCTGGTTGATAAACTGAACGGGTGTTCTCTCCGAGTACTCCGGCTTCCTCCCCGTCTGCTTTGGAAATGCCAGTTCAGTCATCCCACCAAATTTGAAAAATAAATGCAATTCTAAATTCCGACTTTTAAATAGCTGAGCTGACCCTTCGCTCCACGTGATTGTAATGTGTTTGAGTGTGTGAGTCCAGTGTGTGAGAGAATCCGTGTGATTCACGTGAGTGTGCGTGTTGGGTTCAGTTCGCGGCGCTTTGAGACGATTCACGAGATTGGGTAAAGCGCCTTTTAAACGGCCCTTTCAGTCTTTCCGAGCCTGTGAACCGACAACTAAAAACCCAAAGCTTTTTTCAGGTGGTATGACGTTTTTGAATTTGAAAGAAAACTCGGTGTTTTGGCGTGGGAAAACCCGATGAATGAGGGTGCTATGATTTGTAGCGGCATAGCACCGGCAAAACCTCCGTCCGTTGTAATTCATCCCCGTGATAACTACTCCCTCGAGAATAATCTAATCCCACCGTCCTCCTCCAACAACTCCTCCTGCCCCTCCCCCCTCCCCCTCCCACCGGCGGCTCCCACCTTGTCCCACCACACCCCACTACCCTACCTTCCCCTGGAGTTGCTTGCGCGTCAGCAGCAATACTGCATGTTTGTTTTTGCTGGTGACCATATCAACGGATCAACACGAGGGGGGTGGGGGTGGGGTGGGGGCACTATTTAAACAACACCTACATAATTAAACTGGAAAACGAGCGAGAGCTAGGGTTAACCGGCGGCGCATCGATCTCACACACTGCCTCGCGCTATTGTCGGAAAAGTCAGTGTCAATATACTGAAAAGCTTTAATGCGATCATGCAGCTACCGTTTGCCGCCCCGCTAAAACCGGATTACAGGTTTTTTTTTGGGTACACTTTAAAAATAGACGGCTCTGGGGTATCCAATGACAATTTTATGCACCACTGAAGACCACGCCGGATATGTGGAGTCGGCTAAGCCGCATGCATGTGAATAGATCAAACCAGCTAAGTCGATTGACGTAATGTGAAAGGAGCGAAGAACGCTCTGTGGCTTTGACGTTTTTCTTGTAAGTTAGAAAAAAAGTATTTCTTTTTCCTGCGGAAGCTTCAGGGCCATGCACTGAACAGAACAGAACAGAACAAAGGTTGCACGGTTTTGCTTTGAAGACACTGCAGGTGAAGGAAAGGACGGGATCTTATGATTTATAAAAGAAAGGTGAAATTTATACGGTTGGTCAAGTTGAGAGGGACACATAGATACTCTCAGACACATAGATACACAGACATACATACAGAAACAAACACAGACACAGACACAGACCGTGCACACATACAGACACAAACACACACAGATAGAGACACACAGACACAGATACACATGCACACAGATACAGACACACACACAGACACACACACAGACACACACACACACACACACACACACACACACACACACACACACACACACACACACACACACACACACACACACACACACACAGAGACAGAGTAAACATTGTATCTGTAACAATTTGTAATGAAAACCCGTGTGACGAGGCTTCATCCATAATTCAACGGTCATCAACAAAGAGAGACACTTCGTCTGTATGTATCTGTTCGCTCATGATAAAATATTGAAAGGTACGTTAAGCGTTCTCAAAGGCAAAAATGTTGCGAAACTACACGTATAATTACTCTCTATGTGATCGAAGTGATAGTCCGTCTGAACCGGCTTCGTTCTTTATCTTTGCGATCATTATCATAAAGAAAGAGGCGGTCTGTTGGATTCATTTTCCTTTTTTTGCGCTGGACCTCTGCAGAAAACTGTCTGTAAACAGAACAGCCAAAAGGCCCGCAAGTTGTTGGGGCAACGTAGGTTGGTTACTCTGACCATGACATAGATAGAGGCCTTTAATGTTTTGACTTGGCACGAGTGACTGGTTTGGGTGCACACACTGATCACAAGAAATCAAATTTAAACTACTTTATGGTCTGTATAAGAAATAAAATATAAAACAGATGATTGTCTTTGGACTCACATAATGCTCTGCCACATACACGAAAAGATTAAAATAATAATTATACAGTCTTAAAGATTGTGATAAAAATAAAAAAAATAAAATACATGTAGAATTAAACGTTAAGATTCAGCAAACTCTTTTGTCAATGTTGTGTGACAGACGAACTTTTAAACCATTCTTTTAATTGGTTTTTATAAAGTGATCACAAGGAACAAGAAAATGAGGCATCAGTTGGTTTTCATCATGCAGTCACTAATGAACGATTGCTGACCAATACCGGTCGATGTAGGGATTAATTTTACCGCCCGTTTTACTCCTGCAATTTGTCTAATGGAAAACTTTTGTCCTTGACAAGAGTGACTGACGTCGGGACATTCGATACAAGGTTTCCGGATATTGAACGCTTTGTCAATTTCCGTGGGGATTTATTTCAGTCATAGCACGCCCCTTTTGGCCTGGCAACGTTTTGCATTCCAATCTGGTTATCAAACGCGCAAGGCCCCTACTGCCGACCTCCGCAGCATATTCTTGCGTATTTATGATCCATTTAGGTTCGCGCAAGTGTTTATGCAAGTCAGAATACACACATAAGCGGGAAGAACATCGGTAACTGTGTTTTCACGAGCTGCAGGCCTTTATACATATTTACAAACCTTCTCCTCGACGCGGACGTGGTAGCGGATCAATATACAGGCTTTTGGTAAACCTTCATTTCGAAACAGGCCTGATCAACAATTTCGCCAGCACAACACTGACCAACATAAAGCACATGGCGTTTCCATTGTGAACCGGCCCACAGTGGTGCGGAGTGCGCACGTGCGTAATTGTGTGTGTGTGTGTGTGTGTGTGTGTGTGTGTGTGTGTGTGTGTGTGTGTGTGTGTGTGTGTGTGTGTGTGTGTGTGTGTGTGTGTGTGTGTGCGCGTGTGTCTGTGTGTGTGTGTGTGCGTGTGCGTGTGTGTGTGTGTGTGTTGTGTGTGTGTGTGTGTCTGTCTGTCTGTCTGTCTGTGTGTGCGCGCGTGCGAGAGACTGACTGAGTGAGTGTGAGTGTGTGTGTGTGTGTGTGTGTGTGTGTGTGTGTGTGTGTGTGTGTGTGAGAGAGAGAGAGAGAGAGAGAGAGAGAGGCAGAGAAAGAGAGAGAGAGATGTCTGGTGAATAATGTTCAAGTTTAGGCCGACGTTTCAATTTGGACTTTGAGTTATCACGGCAGACACAGGCAAAGAGATATCACCGTATTCCTTCTTGAAGAACTCAAGCACCACAAAGCATCTCAATTAAGACACTCAGAATACCTTGACAATTCCTTTGCGTAAAGGCACTGTGCCCAATATACTCAACCTACGCTTTTTCAAGAACGTTAGTCTTGCGAGTCGGACACTGCGAGTCACCCAAAGAACAGTTATATAGCCCACCGCCTGCAAAATTTGTTCAAATAACATCAAAAGCCTTTACAAAATGTGAAGCATGCATGTTAACGGTACAAGTCAACATCAAAAGGCTCCCTACCCAAACACTCATTCAAAGCCCCGCTCAGTGCTGGAAATGTTTTCATTCTGTGGCCAATCCCACTAAATGAAATCTTTTTTTTTTTTAATATTGTACAGGGAAGGCAATAGATGCCACCAAGGCAAATCGTTTGGTGAGCTAGCTTTTGACATGATACAAACTATTCGGTAGGAATCTTTCATCAGTTTGTCAATAACAGATTGTTCGCAATGTTGGAGTGTGGGTAATTCATACGACCATGAGACTGTACCACTGAGCTCTTTGAAAGAACACCGAGAAGTTAACCCACACGGATCTGTTGTACGGAACTTTATTTATTTATTCATTTCTATCTGTTCATTTATATATTATACTATTAAGCTCTTTGAAACACCGAGAAATTAACCCACTGGGGATCTGTTGTACGGAACTTTATTTATTTATTCATTTCTATCTGTTCCGGCATTTATTTATTCATTCAAAGAATTGCCAAACGATCTGTGAACAGCCAATAAAACGTATTCACACATCAGACTGCCTTTGTGCTCTTGCTCAACGTACTGAGAAGGGAGCTATAGAACAGTATACTACACCTGCGCGCGCATTGATTGGCTGACCAAAGGGTGGTAATTAGGGGATATATCGACTCGGCTGGGTGGATAATTGCTGGTGATGGCTGGCGGCCACGATAGAGACAGTGACTGGACAATATGTCGGGTGTTCGTTAACACCTGAGACCAGGCAGCAGAGTCACTGAAGAGCGGCAGGTTTGGATGAATTCAACGGTTCAGCTTTTGAAACGGTATTGCGTGGATACTCAAGACTTTACTCTGTTGTAGATTTACAATAAATCCTCTGCTTTGGAAATGTTCAGCCCACCCAAATTTGGAAAATAAATAAATGCAATCCAAAATTCCGAAAGTTAAATAGCTGAGCTGACGCTTTGCACCACGTGATTGTAATGTGTTTATGTCCAGTGTGTGAGAAAATGCGTGTGATTCACGTGAGCGTGCGTGTTGGGTTCAGTTCGCGGCGCTTTGAGCCGATTCATGCAATTGGGTAAAGCGCCTATACAATAATAATAATAATAATAATAATAATAATAATAATAATAATAATAATAATAATAATAATTATTATTATAATTGTACATCCGCCCTTGTTGGACATGTTGGAGGATGTCTATCGTGAGATTTTGTTTTTCTGTTAATCTGGAGACTGAGAAACATGCGTAACTGACGTCCATTTTCGAACAAATATTTTGGAATTGACCTCTTGTCAGCAACGTTCAGTCAGTCCCGTAGGCAACTGAAGAGCCCCTAGAGCCTCCGTTGAAGTTGTAAAATGGAAGTCAGTACCCACATAACTCGCACTTATGCACATCTACCTCGACCAACCAATGACTGAAAGCCTTTCCACAAATTACCAACCGAAAGAGAGAGAGAGAGAGAGAGAGAGAGAGAGAGAGAGAGAGAGAGAGAGAGAGAGAGAGAGTTGTAAAACTACAAGATAAAGAAAAGCACGAGTAAAAAAACAACAACAAAAAAACACCCAACAAACTCAGTCACATTTTAAACGCATGCATTTTTTATTCATTACGTGCAGGATTTATTTCAAAGCATTCAGCCTAAGTGCACATGCTCACAATGACGCCCGGCAAACACTCGAAACATAATGCACACGCCCTTGTACGGTTTCTATTTCTTGAACCGCTCTCAATGACCAATGACGGCCGGCGACACAGGGGGGTATTCAATATGGGCCTGGGTGTTTCCGATGCTATTCCGCTTCAAAAGTAGCACCGGAACGACAAAGTGTTTCCAACCTGTAGCACCGAGTCAGTGTTTGCATTTTCAAATTTGAATAGCACCGAGTGTTTCCAACGGACGTGGGTCTGTCGGCGTGAAACTAAGAAACTGGGTCGTTTGTCAAACCAGACAACGACGTTGACTAACGCGTCACGGCTGCGACTGCAAATGAGTTTAGAGGAAAAAATAAGGGAGAAGGCGAGATCTACAGACTTCAACATAAGTCAAGGACCACTTTGATAGACAGGTCTAATTTTTAAGAATTCACAAAAAATAGAGATCGAGGAATCTTTCCAAATTTTTTGCTGTGAAAGTGTTAAAGGGTTAACAATGCGTCCTGCAAAGCTTGCTGAAGCTGAAAAACCACCATGTGCTGCACGGACATCTTCCAGGAATTTTAGCCAAATTTGCAAGTGGTCCGGGGGCCTTGACTTATGTTGAAGTCTGTATAAATAATAAATTCCCGTTAATCTGTATTTCAATTCTTTGTCGCACAGTGAAGAGATAGAGAGATTGTACTGTCTTTCGTAGTGCCGTATCGTTTACATGTAACATGTCGTGTTCACGATGGGTCGGCTCCAGGATCGCTGAATAATTAAAGAGACTGAATACACAATGCGAAATCCATCAATCTAAAAAAGGTCAGTTAGCATTTTCCTGGGCCCGTATGTAAAAGTCGAGGTTAATTTAACCCACGGTTACGGGCCTAACCCAGACTAGGACAAAAGAAACCCAAAAAACAAAATTGAATATAAAAAAGGAAGCGAAGAAAGGAAGAAAAAATTCTTCTATAACGGCTTAGGCACCTTCCTGGAATGGGCCCGCTTCCTGATTTAAAACAAACAAACAAACAAACAAACAAACAAACAAACAAACAAACAACAACAACAACAACAACAACAACAACAACAACAAACAGCAACAGAAAATTTAACCGTAGAGCTAGTTTAGTTCGAGGTTAGACTCTAACCCGGGGCTAATAGCCCTAACCTCGACTATTACATACGGGTCCAGGTAAAGAAGCTACATGTACCTCAACACGGGAGGCCCCTTCCTGTGGCAGGGACACTACACGTAGTCTCCCCGACACCGCACACGCATATAACCAAACACTGCTACACTATAATTATGGCTCAGCCGGTAAAGTTCGGTGGAAAGGGGGTGCAAATGTATACCAGTCATAGGCAGGGGGAGCAAATGTACTCAAGCTCTCCACTAAGCGGGGCGATTGTATCCCGCCCTTCAGTCCGGTCGATCAGCTCTCGCGATATTGCCGTGCTGTTTTCATCGAAAGGCTCGTTGCCAGAAAGCGAAACGGTTGCTACAAATTACGGCAGATACTATACATGAACATATATCATCACCCATCTGATGGCCACATTCGTGCTTTCACCTAAGTTCCGTTACGTCTTATTAATTATAGACCTCTCAAATATTCAGTCTTTCACTGGTCACCTATGTAAAATTTTTTAAGTCTTGAAACAAATTTCTCATTTAGACCGGATAAATTTTTAATTTTTATTTACATCTTTTTTAACGCGGGAATTTTATGTTTTAAAGGACCTGGCAGGAAGGAACTTTCATTAGCCGCGAAGTACTCTTTGTTGCTTGCGCGGCGTTAAGCCCTAACTAACTAACTAACTAACCTAAGTTACGTTCATAAAACGCAGTAAGCTGTCCATGACCAACTCCTGAGACCAAAATCCAGGATACATTTGCACACCGTCCCGCGCAGCTGGTCAGTGTACGTTTGCACCCCCTCCAAATGACGGGTATACATTTGCACCCCTTAACAGGCGAACTATACCAACTGAGCGTAACTATGCTCATATATTTCAAACATATGGCTGCACGTGAGCCGTTACTGGCTTATCCCGAAAAATCTACCTCAGCCTTGAGGTAGCCTGCGCACCGTCCCTATAACCCGTGCTGTGCACCAGAGGGCACGTGATTTCTCGGCTTAGTTCCAAGACTGCGAGAGCAATCATCCTTCGGAACGTTTGACGCGGAGCAGCACCGGAAACACGCGCACCCATTTTGATTACACCCCGCGGGCAAAGGTAAACTGCGATTTCAGCTACGATGACAGTGACACTGAGAAGCACGCACACACATGATTACATACTTTTACCGCGGACACTACTGTAAATTCTGCCATATATAAATCAGAAGCGACCGCACGTTGGACCATAAGTTTCGATGCAAAAGCTGTGTTGATACTGCAGGGTTGGGCAAGCTACAAAACAGACAGAAAAAAGACCTGCAAGAATGTGCATACACGGGGGGTGGGAGGGTGGCGAGGGGGGGGGGGTAGGGGGGGAGAGAGAGAGAGAGAGAGAGAGAGAGAGAGGTGGGTTTTTGAGAGTTTAACGTCATTTTCGAGGGGGGGGGGGGAGAGGGAGAGTTTAATGTTCTTTTCCACCCACATATCGGGGTGGGGGGGGAGCTGGGGGGGGGGGAGAGAGAGAGAGAGAGAGAGAGAGAGAGAGAGAGAGAGAGAGAGAGAGAGAGAGAGAGAGAACAAGACAGGAAATATACCAAGCGACAAAAGAAGCTCGAATTTCTCAGTATAACACGCTGGTACCTGCATGTCACGAAACAAACAAGTCAGCTGACTCCTTTCGGGCTGCGCACTTGACTGCTTAAAGCCTCGCTGCTTGTGCAACTAAAACGCTTGCTTAGAATGACTGCACATATTGTCTTTTTTTTTAAAACCCAGTGTAAATAAAGTTCGAGTTTCATTTGTTGCTCGGTATACATCTGCCAAGTAATACCACTTATATTCCCATACTAAAACGTGACTTTAACTGTGAAATCCAAACATTGTGAGAAACATCAATGTTATCTCATTAAATAATAATATGGCAGTGGCACTGGATGTATTGACAATGGCCAAGCGTCACATAACTGAGCATTTTCAACAATCACGCAGTCACAATTCAGTGCTGGTTCAGTGAAGACGAATGATCAAAATTGCATCAAAGATAACTTTTATGTGAATGCTGTTCCATTCAATTCTCAGTCACGAGGAAGAAACTAACTACATAATGTCCTTCGCCGAGGCTGACGGCTTGGGTTCAGTTTGAAGTCTCAATACTGACGTTTGTCAGGCTTACAACAACGCTGTAGAAAACTTTAGTATGCTTATATCCGTATGTGCATCAGAATCAGTCACTTTGGACACAATGTAGCATCTGAAACAATTGCGGTGACTCTGGTTGACGTATATGTTGTTGTGCGTACTTAGAAGCGTACCGCGTACTGAGCAGACGACTTTATTTGGTTGCAGACTGAAGACCAGATAGATAGCGCTGATTGGTGGCTATTTTTAGCGACTTGGTCGTGCCGATGCACAGTACGTGTATGCCGGGAAGCGTTAGGCCAAAGAAAGTCATATTTCTCTACTATTAGAAGCCGCAAAGTCACGAAATTGGTCGCAATTTCCAAACGAAACATTCTATTCTTTTAGCAACAGCCCTAGAGCTTTGTAAGCGGCTGTTTTCCACTCATTACGAGCATAGAAACTTGAAGGTGTTGATCGTTCGTCCGTTCCATAACACTCCGTGTGTCTGACAAGTAGTAAAGGAAGAATAACCAGGCTGTGTGTTGCTTCGCTGTTCTCTCGCAGTCACTCATCGTTAGGTCATTAATGTTTCTGTCAGTCACACTTATTCACACGTCCATGTATTCCACACTGCTCCATTGTGTACCTGAGTGGTTGTAACGTGATTATAGCCATGCTGTGTGTTCCTTTTTTTGCGTTCCGGCTTTCACAGTGACTCATCGTTACATGATTATCATGTTCTGTCACACTTTGCCATCGTTCATATAATTATAATCACACACCATGATAATGCTCTATAGGTGTACTTGATCGGTGTTGGAGAAATAATGATCATGCTGCGTGTAGATTATTTGTGTTCTTTTAGTTATCCATCGTTACATCATCATCGTGTTCTGTTACACATACTGACATAGCCATCGTTCATATAAAATTTATAATTACATTCTATAATGCTCTGGGTGTACCTGAAAGTGTTGGAGAAATAATGACCATGCTGCGTGCAGTTTATTCGTGTTCTTTCACAGAAACTCATCATAATTCATTTTTTGTCACATTTACTCATAATTCTTCTTTCCGACAATGATCGTGTACTTGACCCTACCAATGATGTTGGACAGAGAGAGAGAGAGAGAGAGAGAGAGGGGTAGGTGGGTGGGTGGGTGGGTGTTTGGGGGTTTAACGTCCTTTTCCACCACATACGGGTGATATCAAAGACGGGGCAACGATGAAAAGGCCAGCACAGATATATGGCCCCAGCCGGAATACGAACTCACGACCCGAGCATTAGAAGTCCAACACTCTACCATTCGACCACCTCAGCTCCCCTGGACAGAGAGAGAGAGAGAGAGAGAGAGAGGAATAAAAATTGTCGCATGTACTGTAGTGGCGTCTATCATTAACTTCTCGTTTATCTGTTGAACAACGTGCTGCCTGTGCGAACAGTGGACGGGCGGGCGAGAGAGTGAAGCCAGCACTTGATTGATAGTCTCTGGCTGGTCGTGAACCAGGTGCTGGCATACGCCGTGGCCAGAAGCATGTGGACGTCGTGCTCACACTCAGGCCGCGTACGGTGGAACTTCTCGTAACACCTACGTACTGCCGAGAACACTTGCTCCGCTTCCACGTACCGAGGCTTCTGCAGCAGGTTGCGCGCGATCAGGAGAGACAACCTGGCGATGGTTTCCGGTGTGCGCGCGCACTCGTGCTCCAGGAAAAAGTCAGTGTCTTGGAGCTCTCGGATCTCGTTCTGTTTCTCGCGGAGCTGCGCGTTGATCTTTTCGTACTCACGCTCGAGGGTCACGTTCTTGTTGCGCGCCGATCTCAGCTCCTCCAGCAACCTCTCCACGCGTGCTTCGAGAGCCCGGATGCGGCTGAGAAGAATGCAGACGTCGGTGTAACTGGCCGACTTCGACGTCTGCACCCTCTCGCGAAATTCCCGCCAAGCTGCGTCAAAGTGGGTCTCGTCTTCGTGGCCTACTCCGTCGTCCTCGCTGACGGAAGCCGCTATCCCCGCGCAGTTGATCTGGTGGTCGGCCAGCTCCACGCGGTTCACCTCCTGCCCGCAGCCAGCGCACTCCACAGGGGCGTACGGGCAGGTGCTGAGGTGAGTCCGCACAACGTCCAGTTTGATCACCGCCTTGCACCCGCGCTCACTGTGCTCGCACTGCACGTCCAGCCCCCGGATCAGGTTCCGGAGCGGATGCACGGGCTTGACGGAGTCTGGGGAGACCGGCGCACGACACTCGGGGCACGTGAGGGCGGCGGGTCGGGCCAGCCACGTGTGCAGACAGAGGCAGCAGAAGGAGTGACCGCACGGTGTTAGGACTGCGTCCTCCAGCACGCCCCCACACACGCCGCACACGAGGTTGGGGTCCACGGCACTGACGAAACGTTGAGTCCCGAAACCCATGGTGATCCAACAAAAACAGCACTGTCAGTTCTTCTGACTTCTTTTCAAACTTGCACAGGTGTCCCTGTGAAACGTTGATGACACTAAGTTCTAGGCTCTGTTTGAGGAAACGGTATATCACCGTCTATGTAATGTTGAGATCCAGCCGGCAGCTTCACAGTGACTATATCATGACGCTTGCGAACATTTAAAAATCCGGACGAATGTCACTTTCGAAATTTTCACAGGTGTTCCTGTGAGCTGTTGGTGAGGCTCTGTTTAATGAAACGGTATATGAGTGTAATACTGAGGTTTGGCAAAGTTCACAGTGATTATGTCAGACGCTTACGAAGATTTGAAAGTTCACAGTCAGATGAATGTCACCTGAGGTTCACATGGACTATCTCTTGACACTTTCAAAGACCCCCCAAAGTCCACCCAATCAGACGAATGTCACTTGAGGAAATGTGAATGATAATACTGTGGTTTTGTTAGCATCACTGTGACCGTCTCTTGCAATTTTCCAAGTGCCTAAAGTCAACACTGTTAGACTGATGTCACTTGTGCACAGCAGACCTATGATTCTCCTTGGAAAAAACAGCATTCCACAATAACGATTTTGCTTACAGTTTTGGTTACTGTCATATTTGACACGGAAGTCAGGTTTTGCAGTGCAGACCCATGATTCTCCTACAACAAAAACACTCCTCAATAACGATTTTGGTTACAATTTCGGTTACTGCCAAATTTCACAGATAACTGTCACCCTCCGTTTATTCTCGTCAGCGTGAGCGCACCAACAGACTTTTCACACTGAAACGTTCAAGTCAAGTTACTATATGTGGTACTTGCCGCTGGCACCTCTTTTTTGCCAGTGCGACGAGAGCCCGCGGTGCAATCGATCACTCAATCCCGCAGTAAATGCGCTCGGATAACATTATTGGCCGCTTGAATGAGGAGGAATCAATGTAGCACAAGTCTGTCTTTCCGCACGACCTCAATCAGTGCACGTGCTGTACCCGCTAATGACAAGGTAATGCGATCCAAACTTTTCTATGGAGAGAGTTTTCTTTTTCTTTGCGCAGAGACGGTGTGTCAAGCATACGAAAAGATTTTTGTTTGTTTTTTTTGCAAAGAAATGCAGAAAACAGTAGGACTGAGAAACTGAGCAACAAGTCAGTTGCAATTAAGTTGAAGAGATTTGACAGACTCTCGTTGTAATCTATTGCAGAGGCGCTATATAAACAAAACGAAACGATCTTTCCAAAAAGTGCAGGAAATATTGAGAGAAACTGATCAACAAGTCAGTTTCAATTAAGTTAAAGAGATCTGACAGACTGTCTTTCTAATCTATTGCACAGAGCTGTACAAACAAAACCAAACGATCTTTCACAAAAAGTGCAGGAAATATTGAGAGAAACTGATCAACAAGTCAGTTGTAATGACGCTAAAGAGATTTAACAGACTGTCGTAATATATTGCCTAACACAAGTGACAGGGGCGGACAGAACTAAATTTGACACCTTCACTTCAGGCTGCGGTGAGTCAATTGTTTGGACAAGGCAAGGATAAACATTTAAGCATTCCTTCGTTACACCTTCAAGCTGTGCTCAAACCATCTAGGTAAATACAGCAATCAGGTCCGTCCTGTTGTAATAAATTACAACAAAAACACCTTGACATTTGCGGGACGTTTGGTCTAGTGGTTACGCTCACAACGCGAGGATCTCCTGAACGAAAAGCTGTAAGTTTGGCCCCCATGAAACACGCCTAGCAAATCACACATCAAATAGCCTTGTTTTCCAGCTTAGCAACCAAAGAACGGTGTAGTGCAGGTACCAAGAGGTCAATACTGAACAAAGCGGGTTTCATTTGAAAGAAATCCTCCGGTATCCCTGTTGTGTTTGTTCTAGTTCGATTGTTAAGTCCTTCGCAATGGCACGGTGCTGAGTGTGCTCGACAGATAATCACGGCACACAGGGTCCTCGTAAATCAAATCATACCAGTAATAAACGCTGGGGAAAGGCCGGTTTGCCGGCTGTGGTATGTACGTGCGTGTGTATGTGTGTATTGATTTACTGTATGGTCCTGCGTGGTACACCGAGTGTCATCTTTCGCTTTTGTCCTGTGTGTACATCTTACCACCAGGGCATGTGAACCGTAGGCCTAGTTAATTCCTGAAGGAACACATGCTTAGCACACGTCTGTCGGCGGACTTCTGCTTGTCGTAATGAGTCAGGCGATAACAGAAGTTTGTATTACACGCAGAGATAGAACAGTAATGTAGTATCTTTGTTATGACGCACACGGCTGTCAGTTTCCACACTGTCGCGTGCGTTTCGCGAGCTGTAAAGTCCAATCAGTTTCCTTTCTGTCGCTTGAGTTCAGCGCCAGTTTCCAAACACTATTCAACAATTACAACACTCGTTCATTCCAGGAGGTTAAGTTCCAATTACCACATCGATCATGATGAAGACAGGAAATATTGTTCTCGGTTTAGGAGTAAGTGTCCTGATTATTGTCAGTCAATACAATGAAAACTTATCAAGCGTGTCGCATACACCTAACGCGCTACACATACCAACTTCTCAAAGCCGGCGAAGAAAAAAACACCATAAAAACACCTCCTTTAGAACGATGTGCGCAGCGAAGCGTTGTCCTCACAGCCTAAGTGACAACCTCTTTTGTACTTCGCAACAGACACAAAGTATCTCATGTCCTCAGGTCGAACATGACAACCCCAACTGGGGGTCTCTGACAGGTCGTCTATATTAAACGAGTTCTGTCTCTCTCTGGTTGAATGGGCCGGCACTTGACGATGCCATAGGGGCGACACAGTTCGGGAACACCACTTAGATGTCGCGCCGTAAGTCCCGCGCTTTGATCCGGCACAAAACACTTCGATCAGTTCCCCTCCCCCCTTCTCCTCCTCCTCCTACACCACCACTCCAAAAATATCAAAAGAGGTTCTCGACGCTGGTGGGAGGCATAGCATAGACCTGTGTGAGTTCAAGGTGGCAGCGTAGGCCGAATTAAACAGGAACGTGGCTGTGCCTAAAAGTGCTGAGAGAAGGAATTATGGAGTTTATGAGTCACCTCCGACACCTGACACCACCACAACGCTGAAGGACTGACAAAAGACTCTTGTCATTTATGGGCGGTCATGAAGATCGAATCACGAATTGATCTGTCGTCGGCCAGCACCGCAGGTGGACGTAAAAGGACCATGAAACAAACTCGCCAACGCGCAAATCGATATTATAGATAATTATAGATACATGCGGCAGAATCGAACTCGTAAAATTCAAATTAGCTGCAATGCAATATTTTTTTTTTTTGGTGTGTGGAGTTTTTCCTCTCTCCTCGTGGTCCCCGGTTGAACATTCACAACAGAATCAGCCGGTTCATAAAAGGACCATGAAGCAACGCGCACATCGATGAAAACATGCGGCAGAATCGAACTCGTAAAATTCAAATTAACTACAATGCAAATGTATTTTTTGGATTTGTCTCTCTCTCTCCTGGTGATACTTGTTTGAATATTTACACCAGAATCAGGAAAACTCTGTAAACTGTTTGATTGTCCGTAGACGAGGCTGTCCCGAAATTTTCAGACACTAAAAAAAAGGTCAGTATTTGAAAAGAATGACACAATTCTGCGAACTGTACGACTGCCTGTAAAGAACGGCATCTGTAGAATTTTCGACCGTGGTCCACGTTTGTCATTAATCGAACAGAATCAGAGAATTCTGCAAACTGCCTGTAGAGAACACTGTCTGTGGAATTTCCGATCGCGATCCAAGTTTTGTCGTCAATCGAACAGAATCAGGGAATTCTGCAAACTGTCGGTAAGGAACGCTATCTGTAGAAGTTCTGGTCGTGGGACGCTATCGAAATTTTCCGATCGGCGTCCACCTCCGAAACTACTCGGCCAGCAGATTAGAGTCAAGGATAAAATAGCGGAGAACGTCTTCAGTCTCTAGGTCCTTGTCCATCTTCCTTTAGGCTCAGGCGTTTATTGTTCTTCAGGCATCGGCCCATAAAGCGATGATAACATCATGAACACCGCGTGATATGAAACAGAGTATCTGGAAATCCGTCGGTCAGTATAATGTCACACGCAGTCTTTGGGAATTACAGTTTCTCTTTCATAAGACATACAGCCGCATCTTCCTTTACAGATAGTGAGAATGTGAATTGCCACAGCAAATGTACATGTGACCACACAACTGTCCCTAACACCACCAGAAACGTTACAGGCGTATTGACAGGGTAGCAACAGCCGAGTATTAGCAGTCCCTCTGTCTTACCATTGTCACCATTTATCTCGCAGCCTGCACCTGTTCGTCTCAGCTATTAGCAACACCGGCCCTGAGAATTTCAATACTGACAGACGCCGGGACACCGCCACGCGCCGGCTGCTGTTAATACAGAGTTTTGTGACCTCTTTTGTCCGCTTTTTCTTCTCGACCTCAGTCTCGTGGAAGTCAGGTGTGTCAGAACTGATTCTGCGCATTCAGTCAGGCGTGAAGTCAATCAGCGTGCCATGGGACCCCCACCTATCTTGCAACAGTAAGATCTCTCATTTTTTTCTCGTGGGGTTTCCGTCCGTAAAACTTACCCACGCCCTTTTTAACTCATAAACACACAGGGTCTAAGACTTTGACATGTATGCACTGCACCCCACCACTGACTTTCGCTCCTTGTATTGAGACTGCGTGCACAGTAGCCAAAGACAGGCTAGTCTGGACTGTGTATAGCGCCAGTGGGTGACAGAAGGGGTGGTATAGTGAAGCAATTGCCGAACACTAGAGGGGGAATAGCAACAACATGCGGGCTGAGGCATGAATTATAGAAGTTGTCTCCTGGTCTGCGTAATCAGGAGTACAACTGACGGATCGATCTGCGAGACATCAAGAGATCAATCAAGTAGCGACCGAATAACAAGCGGCTTCACTGACTGACTGCCGACTGACTGACTGAACAGACAAAAGGTCTTTCCATTCACTGCTTCAACAACTTCACTGAAGAGCCTGACATCCCAGCATATTGTTCACCACTTCCCAAGTTTTCTCCGACATCAGGGAGACTCACCCCAGTTTACTCGGGACGGATTCAGTAATGGAAAACTTGGTTGAAAAAAAACAACTGTCATGAAGTCCAGTCAAACGTATTTCTGTAAAATAATTCACAGTATGGGCAGGACAACCTTCAATAAGACGTATGTGCAGAAATGACTACAGTTCTATCATACGTCTTTGTATGAAGCTGCCAAGTCAAAGGTGTGTTTTGTCCTTGTCATAAGAACACAGTCCGAGCTACACTTAGAAAGTAGTGTTAGTAATTTAGCCGGTGTATATTGACATTCAGCGATGATGTATGTCAGTGTAGAACTGAATGTTAAAACTAGCATCACTGAATCGACGTAAATGCACTGGCACTCAGTTGCTCTTTTGAGTTAAGCGGCGCAGACCGAATTCTGAAAATCAAAGTTTGTACGTAAACTGCTCACTAGACTACTAATCAGTCTTGAATGAATGAAACTGATTTCCCTGATCAACTTGAAAATGGCGGTGTCATTTTTTCCCAATCTGTTCTCAGTCTCTTTTTTCAAACGGCATTAGTGTAAGCCGCTGGAAAGACACACAGGTAAGACAAGTTTGCCGGCATGGAAACGCTCTCAGCTCAGTATTGTCAGGTAAGCACAGGTAAGAAAAATACTGCGGACTGAAGTGCTTATGATAAGCCAGGCAATGTTGCAGGCACTGACGCGGGGTTCCGGCGATGTTGTAGGTTACAGGTAAGCACAGGTGGATGAAGTGCACAGATTGAAGAACAGGCTGAGAGCACAAGCTGTGCACAGACTGAGCCAGGTCATACTGTACGGTTCAAAGCTCCATTCACCTTTCACCTCCTTTACACAGCGTCTCAGTTCAGCAGTGTCAGCAAACAGGCAAACGCGGCTGTCGGTCACTTGCCGGCTGAAAATGGGTCCGAGCAAACTCCGCTTTCACCCCGCCGGGCGCACTGAAATGTGTGTGCACACAGTTTGCACACACTCACTCACGCGGCCCCTTCGTTCTAGCGAAAAATTGTATAGTTCTAGGCCTCCCGGTAACAGCTCCCGCTGCTGCAGCTGCTATACTACACCTGTGATATATTAGCTCCGAATACGGTGCGGCCAGTGCAAAGAGTCAACTGCGAACAGTAGCACCGAAACAATGCGAAATACCAGCATCAGTGCACGAAGACTGAGATCGGGGGAAAAGCCTTGAAGACCAGTATTGCTTGCTTGAAATGGCTTACAACGGTTAGAGCGCATCTCTCATCTCTTCGTCTGTATTGATTTGAACCGCACACATGCCACAAACAAGGCCCTGCCGCGCCGGTGCGTGTGTGTAAACCCAGGCAGGTAAGAAGACGGCAGAAGGAGAGACTGAGCCCCCTGGCACCTGAGGTGAAGGATGGTCTACGGTTAACATTACGCGAAGCTGCATCAGTCTTTCTCTCAGAAGTGCCGGCCGGCCATGTACAGCGAAACGCAGGTAAGACGATCACTTACAGAACTCAGAAGACCCTGACAGATTGTGGTGTTAGTCAGGTAGAACAGTTATAGACAAGGCGGGAAAAGTACGTCAGTGCACTGACGTAATGGCCGGTGTTTCTGTACAAAGCGACTTTACGCTAAAATCACACACACACACACACACACACACACACACACACACACACACACACACACACACACACACACACACACACACACACACACACACACACACGCCGGCGACGTGACACACTGAATCGGAAATAGTCAGTGGTTTCCTTAGACTGACAGGTGATCGCCTTGCACAGATGACCGCTTCAGCAGGCTTTTCTGTTGTAGTTTTGAGCTGGCTTCAGTTTTGCCCTGATGCCAAGCTTACCTCACGCTAACCGTATGAATATTTGATGCTAATTTTCACCCCCTTTCTTTCCCTCCCCTCGGTATACTGATCCATGTTTGTCATTAATTAATGAGCTTTCTCCAGGATCTTTTCAATTACCTGTGAAATTATCCTCAGCCCGGCCGGCATTCTGCTGCTGTCACCAGAATCACGCAAACAAGTGGAACAAAGACTTCTAGCGGAGTTACCATGTCTGAAACGCTTAACTAGAGAAATACTTAATAGCCATGTGAAGTAGTAACTAAAGAATTGCACCTCATGTTTGAAAACTTGCTATCCATTCAGTGAGTCTGTACAAACTATATGACCGTTGGAATGTACCGATGAAATGTTCAAAGGTCAGGCCGGCTGGCCGTCAGGAATATTTTGTTGAAACGGAGTCATTATATTCGAAAATAATCAAGTAAAGCACTAGACGAGTGAAACAAACAAACAAACAAACAAACAAACAAACAAACAAACAAACCCCCTTACCTAAAAACAAAGAACACACACACACACACACACACACACACACACACACACACACACACACACACACACACACACACACACGCACGCACGCACGCACGCACGCACACAGATACAGACACACGACGCGCACACAAATAAACACACAAGCAAAGACACCCCCCTCCCCCAAGAAAACAACAACAACAACAAAACTCAAAGAAAACACACACACACACACACACACACACACACACACACACACACACACACACACACACACACACACACACACACACAAAACAAAACAAAAAATAACAAACAAAAAACCAAACAAAAACCCAGCCAACGAACCAAACAAAAACAACAACCACAACACAAACAAACAACCCCCCCCCCCCCCCCAACAAAAAACAAAACCAAACAACCCCAAAACAAAACAAAACAAAAAATAAACAACGAAACAAACAAACAAACAAACAAAAACACAAATAAAGGAACAAGCAAACAAAAAATACAGAACCAAAACAACAACAACAACAACAACAACAACAACAACAACAACAGACAAATCAAAGAAACAAACAAACAAGGTGACCAGTATCACACTGCACCCTACAGAGAGCCATTACATTCCGTCGGAGACATCACTCTGTCTGACTCACTTCCCGACAAAGACGGGGGAAATTAGAAATTGCTGCGCCCCAGGAGAGTTTTAAACGTAGGTTTTGCGTCATCAACTTCTGGACTCAACGTGGACAACACCCGCTGGTGTATTCAGGGATCTATTTTATTCGGGTGACGTCACTGGACAATGATGGGATTTGTCACAGAATATAACTAGTTTTGAAAGGGTAACGAGTTCGATTTAAATGGAAAAACCAAAACAAAAACCTCTTCCTATTTTGATGTGCATGCAGCTGACATTTAAAGAGACAAACTCAGACACAAATCAGTTTCCATGATCCAGACGGTTGTAATCAAAGACAATGATTTTTTTCAATCCTTTTTTGAGCAAACCAGAATTTCAACGAAATTAGACATAGTCATTCGGCCTTGATGTTTCCTGTGTTACAGCATGGAATTTCCGCTCTGTTTTTCACACAGGGTTTTTTTTTTTTTTTTTTTTTTGTTTTTTGTTGGCGTAACTGCTTGTTTGAAAGCAGGCCATTTGCCATCGTGTCAATCACAATTCCTTTTTTTTTTTAAAGTAAGTCATCACAGTTTCTCAGTCTATCACAATTCCCGGTTTTTTTTTGGTTTTTTTTTTAAAAACAGCACCAAGAATAGAACTTGTGTAATCATGATTGAAAAGGCCTATTTTTTTTTTAAACTATGTGGGATGGAGGTGCCTGACCTGAGTTAATAGGTTTCTTTTTGTCGGGGAGTTTAAGCATTTAATGTCATTCAGACGCACTTTTATTGCTATTGCATCTTTCTTTGTTTTACATAGCAGCGGCTGAAAATGTTCTCCCTGTCTATCGTTAGTCTGTCTGTCCGACCTGTCCGTCTGTCTCCCCCCCTCCCCCCCCCCCCCCCCCTCGTAAATTGGTCGTTGTTGCCCCTTTCAGATGGAGCCAATGGAAAAAAAAAAGATGTGCATTATGCCATCGGGTTACACAACTTAGTTTTAACATAATTTATATGAACACGAACCGATCGATCAGTTATAAGCTAGGGTCAGACTGGTTGTCTTCAGTCTGACGAGAACCGATACTGAGTCGCTGAAACCGTGTAACTACAGCGACCAGTGTCAATGTAGCTAACTTCAAGCCGTGCAAGCACACTTTTCTTTAAAAAAAAATTAATTTTCCCTTGTGCAGTCCTGTGGTTTCCGACTGTATGTGAGTACCGGCCACATCTGTGGTACTGGCCAACGGGAGACAACTCCTTTGTGAAACTTTGGTTTGGTTAATAACTGGTACATTCCTGTTACGCCACACGGGAGTGTTAAACTTTGTTGTCCTAACAAACAGCGAACATGGTGTTTTCCGTGTTTCTCTGGTTTTTTTTTTGTTTTTTTTTTTTTCCCCCGGAGCATGTTTTGAGCTGTTCTTCGTGTTGTTTGGAACAAAAACGTCTCCCGTGTGTCATGATGAGCCTAAGCCCGGCAGTAGTTCAGCCAGAAAACACACACACACACACACACACACACACACACACACACACACACACACACACACACACACGCGCGCGCGCGCGCGCGCCGCGCGCGGCACATACATGGTGTGAAACAGAATCAACAAAAGTGCAGCATAGGTTTCACTGACGGGACCATGCAAGCCAACCAAACAGACCACTGATTCGGAAACCAGTCGGACTTCTTTGACCTGATGTAAATGTGCACCCGCTAGGTCTGCAGATATGCGGGGGTTCAGTTCTGAAGCACAAGCTCCATGGCATAACTATTTTTCTTTAAGCGATCATGGGGCAGACGGTCATGTGTGACGGTGTGAGTGTGTGTGTGTGTGTGTGTGTGTGTGCACGGTGTGTGTGTGTGTGTGTGTGTGTGTGTGTGTGTGTGTGTGTGTGTGTGTGTGTGTGTGTGTGTGTGTGTGTGTGTGTGTGTGTGTGTGTGTGTGTGTGTGTGTGTGTGTGTGTGTGTGTGTTAGCCTTTATTTTCCCCGCTCAACAGATTTTTCAGCAGTGTAGGTTTTGTGTCGAGGATCGTGTAAGGATGGCCTCCAACCTTTACTCCGTTTACTGACACGCGAAGTCAGCGCAACGGTGTATCAACCACCGTGTATCACCCGCGCTACCGAGACACCCCTCTGTCGGAAGAAGGGAGTGGTTCCGGCCAAGCTGATCCGGCTACGATATGGTCAGTGAAGTAAACTTCATACGTGTAGTACCGTTGAAAACGCAGGTTTAGTTTGTTTTGTTTTCTGGGTAAATGAAATTGGATCACACAATACCGGGCCCGATTCAGTTAGCGGCAAAGGAAAAGCAGATTGGAATATGCAACCTATAAACACATTTGAGATACTCCGTGAAGACCGGAAGCGTATTAACCTTTCTACATGCATACTACCGGCATAGGTCTGGCACCAGCTGCCTGTATCCCGTGATGACATTGCACCGTGTGGGCCAAACTATGGTTTTATAGTTAGGGGAAGTGTTGCTTACATGTTGTACTTTACTTTGACATCACCTTCAGAGGGTTTCCAAGGCCGGAAACCGGCTTACAGCAGACATTGTGGAACGGGAGGTAAAATATAACCAAATTGTTACGACCGTACCCCACAGAATGAGATATAAACACGCCAGAAACGATTGCATCGTATGAGAGGTGAAACTGACTGCAAGATTCCAAGAGATTCCATGATGTCTCTTAACGGTTTAAATTTTGCCAGAGACAAACGTTAATTTACAAACGCCGGTGGCAGAGAGAGAGAGAGAGAGAGAAGATAATGACAATGACAACTGTTTTATTCAGTGGAGGCTCAAGGCCCATGACTGAAGGGGGGAACTACTGCATACTCAACCGCAATTCACATAGATCTATATAAGGTTCAAAACAGCACATCTCGAGCACAAGGCACAGTGAGAGAGAGAGAGAGAGAGAGAGAGAGAAGGCGATGACAATCCTGAAACATAACGGTTAAAGTTTTGAGAGAAATGAACGTCAATATACAAACTAGCCGGCAGAGAGAGAGAGAGAGAGAGAGACAGAGACAGAGACAGAGACTGTGTGTAAAAAGTAATGTCTTACCGTCTCTGGACTGATAAGCACCAGGTCTTCCTGCAAACACAAACTGCTCAGAGTTGTTCTTTCTCCCGGTCAGTGAACGCACTGAAGCTGTTCACCCGAAGCCAAATTAGCAACATCTGCAGACCACTAAGCCTCTTCCTACCAATTTATAGACAACGAGGACCAAGTTTAGTCGCATCATGACCGAAATATGACGCAGAGCGAGCCCTAAATCGGAAAGGGTGATATTTTTAGCCATTCTGAATTTTTTATTTTTGCCCTTGCCAAAACAGCACCCGGGGGGAACAGAAATAGATCGATGTGACAAATGACGGCTGGCGTTAATAGTAATACCATCCAGCAGTTTTAATGGCATTGGCCGGCCTGACGTTCGTGTTTGAGCTGTATACCTGTGTGTAATTGGTTGCTGCAAAAGTTCAAAGTGTTTTCTGTGGCCACGCCCAAGCCCAGTTTACAAGCGCCAAGCAACGACCTCGTAATCAGTATCAGGAGTAGTATCCTAATTTTAGGAATACTCATCGAGTAAGCTATTCCCTTTCCGGCATATTTTCTACCAGAGCGTAGCCGAGAGAGTGTGTGTGTGTGTGTGTGTGTGTGTGTGTGTGTGAGAGAGAGAGAGAGAGAGAGAGAGAGAGGGCGGGGCTGAAAGCCAGGGGGCGATGACTGAGGTTGGAAAAGAGAACTGTGGCCCCAAAGTTCAACACGTTGATTCTGCTGACCCATCGATCTGAAGATCCGTATTCATACACACACGTGCTACCATGCTGCGTGCACGTGTGTGCTGGCGTGTGTGGATGTATAACTTAATATCATCTTGCCATTCATCTCATGTAAGATCGTCAGTATTACCCCCCCCCCCCATTCCCCGCCACAGCACACACACACACACACACACAAAGAGATTGTCCTCAGCTTCAAATAGTAGGTCTACAGAGTGTCATGTGTGTGTGTGTGTGTGTGTGTGTGTGTGTGTGTGTGTGTGTGTGTGTGTGTGTGTGTGTGTGTGTGGAGAGAGTTCGTTATTTGTTAGTTAGTTATTTAGGGCTTAACGCCGCGCAAGCAACAAAGACTATTTCGCGGCTGGTTTGGAGAGAGGGGAGGCAGATGTTATAGTCGGGTTAAAATGCAGCCCAACTTGTCCTGTTCAGGTGCTGACCGTCACTGAAAGCCTTCGCAAAATGTCAGGTTGGTCCAGCCAAAATCAGCCGTGACCAGTCGTAAGAATACAGCACTATCGAGTAGGGGTGTGCGTGCATGCGTGAGGTTGTGTGTCATCTGTTCATATACAGTCTATATGTACAATCATGTGTTCTGTGTTTTACGCTTGCAAAACCCCTAGACAGGGCACTGATCAGGTTAGGAGCTATACAAACAGGGGCGCCGGAAGATGGGGGGGGAGGGGGGGCAGAATCTCGGTGGGGGGAACGTTGCCCGAAGAAAGTGAAAAGCGGGGGGGGGGGGGGGGGGATCAAATGCTGCGTAGACAAAAACCTTTACGAACCAGGACGTTGCCCAAAAAAAGTGAAAAGCGGGGGGGGGGGGGGGGGGGATCAGAGGAGCGGACAGCCTTCGGTCCGCAAACACAGTTCTCTATTGGGTGGGATGAGGGAGAGAGCACTAAGAGGGGTAGGGGGAGAGGTAGGGGAAGGGGGGGGGGCAAGACCATGGCTTTGCCCCCCCCCCCCCCTCTTGCCATAGTCACCTGATTTTCCAGGGGGGGGGGGGGCAAAAAGACACTCTTGCCCCCCCTGCTTGGGTACAGGGGGGGCAGCTGCCCCCCCTGCCCCCCCGGTTTCCGGCGCCCCTGACAAATATTCTGTTATTATTGTTGTTATTGTGACCATTACAATTGATTTAAACCTGGTTTGATTTCGCTGGCCAGTTTACACAAAACAGAAGTATTCATGCGGTGGCAAACGGCCAGATGCCTATATATATACTGTAGCTCCCGCCTGTAAATGTACACAAGGTAGTACGGCGAATACCGTGACAGAAGAAGGGAAAGTGAGAAGAAGAGAGACGGAGGGGAAAGGAAGAATCATTAGAATTAAGTCTGCCGCTGCATGTGAGGAGCGGGGACAGTCGAGCGGTAGAAAATTGGACTTTCTACGCTCGGGTCGTGAGTTCGAATCCCAAAATGGTATAAGTTTGTGCTGCCGGGCCTTTTTCTCGTTGCCCTATCTTCGATATCGATATATGTGGTGGAGAAGGACGTTAAACCCTCACACACCCACCCATTGACCCTCCCCTGCCGCTACATGACACCACGTGTCTTCAGGAACACATGTCCCACACTACCCGGCCATATTTGGATGTGTATGTCTCATTCATAGACCGCGAGAAGCTGCTAAACGTGCACATTAGTCACAGTGCCGCCGGTACCAACTGCAACACACGTGGTCCTGCTGGGTCCTCCCCGTTACCACGTGCAACCTGACAGTCCCGGCACGCGAAACATCGTGCACGTGCGACATTGACAAAGTGGGGGTATCATCAGCCCGACAATCGCTGTGCGCACGCAAACACGTGGACTCAAACCGCTTGCCGCCCTGCTGCGGCCGTGGGACGTAACCGGCCTTTCTCATGGATCAGGTGATTAGATAGGGGACCCCGCTGACATTGACACTGAGTCCTAGTCGATATGCATTTGGAGAGTTTCTCTGTGGCTGCAGGCAACGACACGGTACTGCTGGCGTAAGGAAACGAATTGACCGTGGGGTGTCAGTTATTTGAAGTACCTCGTTTGGCGAGTGGGCATTGGTGCCGAAGTCTCTTCAACCACTAGACCACCCACCGCACCTGCAGATTTGGTTAATTTACCTTTTATAAGTTTACGAAATATGACCATTGCAATACAACACGTAGAACTGAAGGTGGTCCTTGACTTTTTCACGTTATTGAGTGGTGTGTCATTATCGTCTCTGGTCGCGTACACACACACACACACACACACACACACACACACGAGAGAGAGAGAGAGAGAGAGAGAGAGAGAGAGACACACACACACACACACACACACACACACACACACACACACACACACACACACACACACAAAGTCATGCCCGAGAATCTTTCAAATGTCCCGTGAAGATGTTCATAACTTTATACTGAATTACCCCGGAAGGTTCGTTATACATCATGATTTGCCTACAGCAATTTGTAGTTTTCACCTGTACATTGATTTGTGTGGATACTGCTTCAATCAACTTTACGCGCGGACTGACTATAAAGTTCTCGCCTTTCGTTGTTATTGACTCAATCAAATTTAAGCCTTGCACGGACTACTTTATAGTTTTCGCCTTTCCCAAACTGTCAATGTCGGGAGGTGATTTCACAAAATGGACTCGCAAGAGCTTCAGTGAATAAGTAAATTAAGCAAACTATTCCAGACTAACGTAGCGACCATCCTTGGCCCTGGTGACGCGATCCCACCTCCAGACCCTGCCCCCAAGGGACACGTACACCCCGGGTCCCAACCCCCCTTGCATCGCCCCCACCGCCACCCCGACATTGAAATCTGCGTCCGTGTCCTTGAATCTCTCAGGCAAAAAAGCCCCGGTCAGAACAACAGTCTTGCCGAAATTCTCATCGCCTCTTCCAGTGACTTGGCGAAGGGAACTGGTGACAGTGTGGGCGTCTCCATCGGTGGGTGACTGAGATCGGCCGGCGTCCGAGTCCGGAAGGGAGGGGCCGGTGACGTCACCACTGATGACGTCACTAGCACCGACGAGTCGTTTGGCGATGAAAGCTGCGGTTTGCAGGATGGTGTCCGTACCGTGAGTGACCAGGATGAACGTTTCTTCTGCACCTCGACACACGTCAACGATCTGGGACCTAGCAGACAGACGGAAATAAATAAATAAATAAATAAATGAATGAATTAATAAATAAATGGAAGAATTCCTCAAGAATTTCCTGCCCACGAGGGCATTCGAACCCTGTGCGGCCTCGGGAACCGCTGCGGACACCTTGACCACTACGCCAAATCCCCTGCCTTGTTATTGAGGTACCCGTTTCGAGGGAAACTTCGAGTTACGTCAGCTGAGTCAAGTGAAGTTTATTTGTCTTAAAATGGAACATCTGATTGCCGCAACACTTGGGCAAAAATCAAGTAAGATTTTTATAGGACATCTAAAACATAAAAAGCATGGAAATCATTGGTATACAGCATACGAAATTTTCCACTGAAACGTCTGTTATTCAATCGATTCACGTAAGTTCAATAAAACTTTATTAATCCCTTAGGGACAATTTCATTGAGACACTAGTCAGTCAATCAAATAATCAGTCAGTCAATCAATAACGAGGGTTAATAAATGACAACAGTGACGCCATCGCGGATGACTAAAACAAACGTAATTGCGAGACCTGTGTAATTCCGTGAGATCTTGGCTGTCCTCGGTGCAAGCCGTCACCACCCGAAACGGGAAAGTGGGTCGGCATCGCTCCAACACCGACATGGCGCCCGACCCACAGATCTCAAACGCGTACCCGCCTTGTCTCTTCGGGTAGTCCTTGTCGATTGTTCCTGTTGACACATCAAGAAGTCAGGTCAGCCTAGTGCCAAACCGGAGCGGTGTCAGTGTGACTTCCAACATCATGAGCAGCCGCTTATTGAAACAACAACAAAGACTGAACGCGGATGAACGGTCTGTGCCACCGCCGGCTGATGCCCGGACTCAGTGACCACCAACGGTGGCCAACTCAGTCACCTTGAGGAACGACTGACTCGTGAACTTGTACTGACTCAGTGGAACCGCTGAGCCGCGGAACTGACAACAACAACAACTTGACAACAACCCATCAGTTATGCCGACACCGATGATGAAGAACGTTACCGAACTAGTTCAATTTTTAAATGTGTCACTGACTCAGTCACGTGACAGACTGACTCCGGGTCGCCGCGTCACTGAGTCTGGACAGTGCCAGTCACCGTGACGGAGTCACTGACGGACTCAGCACTGAGTTTTACAAGTACAGCCGGTAACTGATCAGGGATGGCGGCAACTGAGTCAAGTCCGTTCACTTCACGATTTATGAGCTCGGGGCGCTTTCTGCGTACGCAAAACTGACCGCCGCAGAGTCCGACTCAGAGTCACTCAGTACGATACCGTCTGCCCTGGGGACTGTTCGTGTCAGTTCAAGTTGGCCTAGTCCGTCCGGCGTCCGCCTAGACGTCCGACACTTCAACTGAGTCAGCCGGTTTTGCTTCACTGACTGGCGGCTTTCCCCATCCCCATGATGCTATGGAGGTCCGTGTGGTTTGGGACTGCGGGACAGGGCCGCATTCCACGTTTCCTGTCATAAATATCCCGGCATTAACCAGGCCCGGGAACTACGGCACCTGCGGTCAGTGCCGGCCGTGTAATCATCCACATCATAGACGTGTCATCAGTACCGTCCAAGGCCGGGAAGCACCCCAAAGTCGCACCCGTAAAGTGGGTGAATCTCGGCTGTGGCAACAGCCTCCCCACTGGGCCCATAGCACACCCGCTCTGGGTAGGAGCCGAATAATAAATAATTCGCGCGATGGAGCTAATTTCTCCTCTTACACCGGAGGGAGAGAGCGACTGAGAGAGACTAGTGAGAGAGAGCCCGGAGAGTTAGTACAGTACAAGGAGCGTGAGTACCTCCGGTTTGAACTACTAGGAGCTTGAAGTCCTTGCGGTCCATAATGTATCGTTAGAGGGTTTACTTTTTCCGGTGTAGCGACAACTGTCCGGCTAGGTTTCAGAGATAGTTCAAAGTTCAGCAAGTTGTCTCTAATTCGGTGCTTGACGCAATGAGGGGTGAACCCACCGGTGTAGAGTGAAATGGGAACCCTTAAAATCCAAGTTCCCTTAGATGTGTCAATCAAATAAAGAGTCATTTAGGCTATGTGTTAGCA
The DNA here is from genome assembly GCA_018292915.2 of Batillaria attramentaria. Lineage (NCBI taxonomy): Eukaryota > Metazoa > Mollusca > Gastropoda > Batillariidae > Batillaria > Batillaria attramentaria. Next base: position 715,081 of record JACVVK020000225.1, read on the forward strand.
ATACTAGGAAAAGGTCAGTCGACACACTGCAGAAAGATTGAAAAAAGTGTCGTTTTGTCTGGTTCTAAATTAAGGTCTAACGCGCATATCCCTATGAGGGCCTCACGTGACACTTCCGCCTTCCAGGGGTCGCTGACAGTACGAGCAAAACAGTATGGCGTATGCAAGACAGGCTGGGTACGTTGGTAGTGTTTGCGGATCGTTTAGATGTGCTCGTTTGGTGACACAGCCGTAGTGCACTGGTAGAATCACGAACAGTTCATCGGACTACTGAATTTTGACACTTTTTGGGTCCTTTCATGAATCGCTGTTGAAGACGCCACTGTATAAACGAAGGGGGTAGCAGTCGCTCTTTGCACGAAGACTTCTTTTGCCCATCATTTTCGCAGTGGTCAGCGGTGACTGTGACCTCAGTTGCTGTGTTTTCTGAATATTAGACAGGAATGCAGTGTCTTACACATGCAAATAATGGTTATTAATATGGTGCGCTGATCATTAAACTTCATATTACAAACCGCTTCAACCGTCAGTCTTTCAGTTCAGTAGCTGCACTAACTGACCCCAGTTAAAAATTCCAAGTACGTCAGTGTTAATTGTATACATGCACATGCAAATTTAGTCTGCACGTGCAGTTTTTCGATAGGTAACATGCGTAAAGTAAGATTTTCAGAACCCATCGAATGAGGTTACCTTTTGTTACGTTTTGGGTGATGAAAAATATTTCCGTCAGTAGTTTTGGTACCACTATCAGTCACTAGTATCAGTATCAATTATCATGGATAAAAGGGTCCTGTGTCAAAACTAGACATGACAGGGGAAAACTTGCTAGTGAAGGCTTGGTGTAAAGTGTGTGCTGGTAGTTGTTTTTGTGTTTGATGTGGCGGCAGTAAACAGTAGCAGAGTTTACAGCAGCGTTCAGTTCAGTTCCCACGCACGCTGCCTGCACATGCACCGGAATGCAGGGAATTAGCTGGTCACGGCATTGCATGACATGACAGGATTATTTGAGATGAGCACGTGAGAGACCGCCCATGTGTATAATAAGGGTGTGTCTAGTGTTGTTTCTGACCTGCATCGCTAAGTAACAAGCATTCATGTTTATGCTGCACGCATGTAGCAGGATTAGGACTGAAGATGGATTAGAAGCAAAACATTGATAACTGGAATAACAGACTTACTTCTTGGGTGGAGGCAAAATGTGGTTCCTCACCTCACCCTTACATGTGACTGGTTTATAAACCAAACTGTCAACATTAGGTCCGTTTCAGTTCTTACTGTTTCATCAGGTTGGCCACTGATTTGTGCGTTTGTGATGATCGTGGCTGTTACATACGTGGGCATTCTGGTCTGATATGAATGAATGTTTTGCTTTTGTACACAGTACTGTCAGTGTCAGTACAGTGCAGATGTGTGTTGTGTTTGTTTTTCGTGTCTTGGTTCATGGTATGAAAATTGTTTGAAATGCTGTCCAAAGCAAAGAAATGTTTTATCTTTTGCTCTTACATGTATAGTATTTTCGGAAGGGGGGGGGGGGGGGTGTCGTAGTACAGTTGGTGTGTGTGTGTGTGTGTGTGTGTGGGGGGGGGGGGGGGGTTGTAGTACAGTTGGCTTGTGTGTGTTTCTGTAACTTAGCGAGAGGGAGGGAGATCAGATTTTAGCGTTTTTAAAATGTATACTCATCATGCTTTTCTTTCTGATTTCAGAAATTACAGTGCCTGAGCATAGCGCAGTGAAGCTGCGGCCGTCAGCTCGCCCTTTGTGTTCCACTGTTTGTCAGATAAAAACTGAAGTGTAGTGAATTGAAGTTATTGAAAAACCAATTATGCCAACTTGGACTGTACATCTGGAAGGAGGTCCACGCCGCGTGAATCATGCAGCCATTGCTGTGGGAGAGAAGGTTTATTCGTTTGGCGGATACTGCACAGGGGATGACTATGAAAATACACGACCAATAGATGTCCATGTGTTAAATACAGGTACAGTAACTTTTCCTACTTGCGTTGGGTACACTTTTCATTGTTTATCTTATAAGTAGGCATTTACCATTTTTCCCTTACAAAATCATTTACTTTGTTTGTACTTTTGCTAATAAAAGAGGAGCGGGGGTGGCCGAATGATAGAGCGTTGGACTTCCAATGCTCGGGTCGTGAGTTCGTATCCCGGCTGGAGCCAAGTATTTGTGCTGGCTTTTTCATCATTGCCCCATCTTTGATATCACCCGTATGTGGTGGAAAAGGACGTTAAACCCCCTAACACCCACCCCCACCCTTGCTAATAAAAAATCATGTTATTCAATATTTCTGGTGTATTATTAATTTTTGCATTTCACTGGAATTCTTTTCAGGAAAAATTTCACTTCATTTTAAAGGATCGTGAATAATGTATTTCTTATAGCTATACTGGCACATTGTACTTCCAGTGTCATTTCGTTGGTGCAAGTTGCCTCTTCCTGACAATTACCACTTCAATGAGAGCACCAACATCCCGTACCAGCGGTACGGACACACTGCGGTGCCTTACAAGGACTGCGCATACATCTGGGGTGGCCGCAACGACAAAGATGGTGCTTGTGCCGTGCTGTTCCGCTTCGACACAGGTGAGACACACTTTTGTGTGATACATGTACTTGGAGTTCAAGTTTTGAGTATATTGGACTGGTTAGTTGATGAGATCATACTCGGGTATGGTTGAGTGTGTGGTTAGGGTTGGGGGTGAGGGCGTGGGGTCAGCCTACTTTCCCTTATTGGAAAGGTGGTACCAAGGACAGGGCATGGACTGATAGAGAATAAATGTACTGATGTAGAATAAACTGGTGGTTTATCTCATTGATTTATCTCGTTCTTAGTCTCACGTTTATTTTGTATTATATCCGTGTGTGTGTGTGTGTGTCATCATCATGAATGGAGCAGTTGCGTGTGTCTGAAACAATTTTCTGTTGTAAAATGTTGTATTTTTTAGGGTAGACAATAAAGTATTTTTAATTGAATTTGAATAAATTGTGTTTTTTTGGGGGGGTGGGGGGGGGTGGGGGGGGGGTTCCTGGAAGTTGGCCTCAAGATTATCGATGCCACGATACTCTGCCAACTTGGGTATCTATCTAGGCCTTTTGTTGAAGACTTCGCAAGTTGAAAAATTCAGCTTCAAGTTCAGGATCGATAATCATACAGACTGTGCCGGAGACTGAATTTAACGAATTATACTTTCGCTTTCTGTTTACTGACCAGCTAGAAGTGGTCTGCGTGAATGCACTACATGTACTTCAGTAATCGCACAGCGTTGTTCACTTGAATTTAACAAAGATTATATGGTTGTGTAACTGTTGAATTTGTCTGCAGACACCCTCACTTGGTCTCGAATGAAAGTGGAGGGGGAGGTGCCTGGAGCCAGAGACGGCCATTCTGCTTGTGTAGTCGGCGACAAGATGTACATCTTCGGTGGATACGAGGAAGAGGTACGCTTCGAAATGCATAAATCGTTAGTGTGATCATTCTTGGGGGGGGGGGGGGGGACCACAAAACCAAACAGAAAATTGAAAAAATCAGATAATGTATATATCACATTTGTTCTGGTGTTTGTGATACTAATGTAAAATCCCTGAGTGTCACTTTTATATATATCTTTATTTCAGTCCCTGCAACCGTTTCCTTCTCCTGCATTCTCTGGATCTGCAACCACATTTTAAATGGGACAATGAATTCTTGTTTGCTGGAACTGAGGTGGATTAACCTTAAGATGTGGAAACCAGCAGGTTTAGGTCTTTGTGTACGCGTATTAATTAATTTTTTTACTGACGTTGTAGATTGACCGTTTCTCCAATGACATCCACTACCTGGATTTCACCACATGGACATGGAGTGGAATGATACATGTGGTGAGTACCTCTGTAGCTGAAATGATACTTTGAACCTTGGGAATCTGAGAAGCACCAAGGGATTTGATTTTGTCCTCGCTTCGTCCTATTTTTGCTTGCAGAACAGAATAATGAAAATAAAAACAATGTCCTTAGGGTCATTAGTATAAAAAAAATCCGTTATTAGTATACCACAAACACTGTTTTGCAGGTTGGGTTTTTTTGTTTTTTTTGTTCTCTCTCAATTTTCTGCTGAAACCTCTCCATAAGTGCCAAAGAGCACCTAGTGAGGGAGGAGCTATGCACTTATCTAGTCTTCATCATCATCATTACCATCATCATCATCATTATCAAACAGTCAGGACATTTTCACTTTCACTGTTTCAGCAACAAAATTCACACATACACAAAAGAAACAAAAGAAAATGTGATCTGATGTGCTTTTTAAAGTTCCAGCGATTGATTCCAATTTCCCTATGGATGTGCAGAAAGGTAAACCAGCAATGTGGCGGGACTTCCACACAGCATCCACCATTGGCAACACCGTCTACATCTTCGGGGGTCGCAGTGATGTGGGAGGGAACCAGTTCACCAACAGAGAAATCTACGAGAACATAATCTACACCTTCAACACACTCACCAACACGTGGGACTATGTGCTCACGCGAGGGAGGAAACCCATTGGGCGACGCAGTCACTCGACTTGTACGTACTCTTTTTTTCTTAATAATAATAAGAAGAATAATGAGTATTGTGTAGGTGCTTTACCCAATTTCATGAATCGGCTCAAAGCGCCACGAACTGAACCCAACACGCACGCTCACATGAATCACACGCATTCTCTCACACACTGGACATAAACACATTACAATCACGTGGTGCAAAGGGTCAGCTCAGCTATTTAAATTTCGGAATGTAGAATTGCATTTATTTTTCAAATTTGGTGGGCTGAGCATTTCCAAAGCAGAGGGGGGGGGGGGGGGGGGGGGGGGGGGGGGGGGCGGAGAGAACCCCCGACGATCAGCCCGAATGAACAGTGCCACGTACGAGAAGGAAAAATTCTTTGTCCCGAGTGGGACTCGAACCCCCCGACCCCTCGCATTGGTTACAAATCTCTTAACCACTAGACCACAGCTGTAAACAAATTTTGATTATGAGAATTCTTTCTAGCCATATGTAGAAAATTAGAAGTTATAGTTTTCCTCTGGAAGGCCTATCATCCAATAATTCTATGGACTGTTTTGAACATACTTGCGCACTCTGAAGCGCAACTGTTTCAAAACACAAGTTGGCTTCTGCGAAGCGTAGTAATTTGGGGGCTCCTTGCCCATGAGTGTTTAATATTTTGTTGGTAAGTAATTTGTATAGTGGATGCATGTGAAGTATGGTTTAAGTTACTTAAACTTGATCGAAAGCCCTGCTAGTATTGGGTTTGGTCTACTTCGCTTGTTTGTCATTGTATTTCTTTTGCTTCAAAATCTTTGTGCAGTTGAGGTGGATGGCTGCCTGTATGTGTTTGGTGGTTACAATGGGTTGATGGACGAACATTTTGCTGATTTGTTCAAGTTCGACCCAGGTGAGTGCACTGTATAGTGAACTTTTAGTACTAACAACTGTTTCACGTGTGACCTGTAAAACGCCACCATAGTTTTGGGTCGAAAGCTCATCTTTCATGGTGCAGACAACGGTTTGAGTGTTTCACGTGTGTCCTGTAAAACGCCACCATAGTTTTGGGTCGAAAGCTCATCTTTCATGGTGCAGACAACGGTTTGAGTGTTTCACGTGTGTCCTGTAAAACGCCACCATAGTTTTGGGTCGAAAGAGATCGTCTTTCACAGTGGTGGGGAGTGCACTCCCATACAAAGTTGCTGAGTAGTGATAGAATCATCTTTCATTGTGGTGAGGTCTGAGACACACTTTGCGGGAGCAAATCCTTGCTCATTATTCCATAGACTGCTGCAGGTAGTGTTGATTGAACCTAAGGGTGACACTGACAGGCCCCATTTGAACCAAACCAACATCAGAACAGCCTCGGACACAACACTGGGGAGATTACTGAGAGATGCGGTACAGCACATGAACTGAACTGCACTCAGATCACACCTCTGAGGTTTGGCAAGGACTTAGACTATACAAAGTTGTTATGTTGCAGTACGGAGGGAGTGGTCGATAGTGCTGGCCAATGGGGAGGGTCCTTGCCCACGACGGCGGCAGTGCTGCTGCGTGATTGGCTCCCGGGTTTTCCTGTTTGGCGGTACGAGTCCCGGCGGGCGGAGGAATGAGCTGGGGCCGACCAGCGAACAGGATCTGGTGGATCACTCGGATCTGCACGTCTTAGACTTCTGTAAGTCATGCTGCTGGGCCAGGGTCTTATTAGTTGTGCAGTGTGTAAGCTTATGTAGTGCACTGAGATTTTTTTAGTCAAAGATTGTGTGCAGTGCATTGACAGTGGTGGTGAATGCTTGCGAGAAATTTCAGGAACAACAATTTGGCACCTAAAAGTTGGGAGTCGAGAGTGTTTTAGAAACACGTTCGTTGGTGTACACATTCGACATTCAGTGTATTTCCCGGCAGTTCTGCTTTCTAAAGTTAAAAAAAAATTAATTGACTATTGTCCATTTATCTCTTTTACAGCCCCCTCATTGAAGACCCTGTGCCTCCTTGCGACACTGGAACACAAACTAGACAGCAGTTGTCTTCCGCAGAACCTGAGGTAATTGATGGTATTTCTGCTGACCCTGGCTGCATTTGTGTAACCTTGAAGTTCTCTTGCTGTAGTGCATTCAATGACCTTTGTTTTCCACTAAAGTGTATCATCTCAGTAGCAGAGCTCACTGAACATAACTTGGAAAAATGTCACATTGGGTTTGAGGTGTACAGATCTGCATTAATCTATTAATGTGCTGCATTGGTGAGTGCTTTAGTGCCTGAATAATTTAGCAGACTTCCGTGCCACTTGGCCGAACAAAGTCAGTATCTTTGAAAGAAAAACTTGACGAAGTGACCTTTTTCAAGAATTAAAGGTAGATAATTTGGGGGGGGGGGGGGGGGGCTGATTTTGTTCTGTTACTACTTTTTGTATTGTCTTTTTGTTATGCGATTACCATTCATACATTACGTGCATAAACACTTTTTTGTTATGCGATTACCATTCATACATTACGTGCATAAACACCTTTTTGTTATGCGATTACCATTCATACATTACATGCATAAACACCTTTTTGTTATGCGATTACCATTCATACATTACGTGCATAAACACCTTTTTGTTATGCGATTACCATTCATACATTACATGCATAAACACCTTTTTGTTATGCGATTACCATTCATACATTACATGCATAAACACCTTTTTGTTATGCGATTACCATTCATACATTACATGCATAAAACACCTTTTTGTTATGCGATTACCATTCATACATTACATGCATAAACACCTTTTTGTTATGCGATTACCATTCATACATTACATGCATAAACACCTTTTTGTTATGCGATTACCATTCATACATTACATGTATAAACACCTTTTTGTTATGCGATTACCATTCATACATTACATGCATAAACACCTTTTTGTTATGCGATTACCATTCATACATTACATGCATAAACACCTTTTGTTATGCGATTACCATTCATACATTACATGTATAAACACCTTTTTGTTATGCGATTACCATTCATACATTACATGCTAAACACCTTTTTGTTATGCGATTACCATTCATACATTACATGCATAAACACCTTTTTGTTATGCGATTACCATTCATACATTACATGCATAAACACCTTTTTGTTATGCGATTACCATTCATACATTACATGTATAAACACCTTTTTGTTATGCGATTACCATTCATACATTACATGTATAAACACCTTTTTGTTATGCGATTACCATTCATACATTACGTGCATAAACACTCTTTTTTTTAAGGTGGGAGTTGAAGGCGATGACAACCAACAATACCATCACAAGATCCCTAAACAACACTAGCGGCTGACAAAGCCACAGTCTAGTCTTCGCATCCATCACCCTGCTCATCGCGGAGAAATTCTGCTACAAGTCTAACCACAGACTTCAATACTGCTGTGTGTGAAAGCATGTATGGCTGACACATCATACCATCATCTTCAAAGAGAAAGCGACAAGATGGGGAACAAGGTTATGTTGTGTTTGTTGATATTGATAATGATCTGCATGCAAGTATTTGGGAGTGCAAACGGACTCGGACACTTGAATATTTGCATTCTTGCTACCTTCCAGTCTGCATGTTTGTGTTTGCGTCAGTTCAAACTTGCCATTCATGAAGCACCAATAAAACTGAAACGTCGGAGAATTAAAAGATTTGACAGAATGGAAATTAGCACTATGCAAGTAATACAGTAGTGTGTCTGACTAAGAAAACAGATGAAGATTTTAAAAGGAAACACTTGCAGCATGAAACCACCGTGACAATGTTGTATGTAATGCCAAACGAGAAAAAGTTAAGGATGGAGGTTTTTGAAAGAAAGTGTTTGTGTTTTCGTTTATTGTTTCACGGCTTCATTATCCCTTATTGTGGAAATTTTGGTTGCTTCCCCTGGGCCAAGCACAGCGTTGCAGAGTGCCCACTTAAAAAAAAAAAAAATTGCTGTGGGAGGATAGGCTGAAGACTTGTAGAGTATTCCCTGATGAGCAGCCCAGAAGCCATTAATTTTGTATGACATATCACAGCTGTGCTTGGGGTCGAACCCACGCTTCACCATGACACAGGTGGTTCAGTAACACATTTGCTCAACACTGGTAAGATGAGAAAAGATAAGATGATTTATTCAGTTTCTCTTAATTACAGGGAGAAACTTGAACCACTGCTCACCTCAGCTTACAATAAAATTACAAAAATGAAAAAAAAAAAAAAAAAAAAACCTAACCCCAAACCATCACCAGCAGGGAAGGGGTGGTAATGGGAAGGCTAGGACTCTTCTTTGAAAATTGCCACCCTGACCCTTTGGGTTTTTTTTTTTTTTTTTTGGGGGGGGGGGGGGTCTGAGAATGAAAAGCATTTTTGTCGTGGCATTGATTTGACACATGCCAGTGTCCTGGTTTTATGACGCATGTATGGGAAGGAATACTGAAACCTCAGAGTCGGCCAGTCAGTAGGGAACTTTAGTTTGTGGAATGAGGTGGTTGTAACATTACTGTTGAACATGTGACTGACATGTGATTTCTCTCCTTACGGTTTAATGCATGTTTGTCAAGAGGACAGAGGACTCATGTTTGCGACGACTGAAGAGCTTGCTGATCTGACTTTTGTCGAATGTCTCTGGCTTGTGTCCAGTCTTCAGTTACCAGCGTGTTTTCAGTATACGAAAATATCATGGTACAGTATTTTGGATCCTTGGACTGTTAGGTGTTTACAATACCACCATCACATGACTACAGGTCTTTGTGCGCAGACTGGTCAATGTGTGGTTCATTTAGCAAGCTATTTTGGTCCAAGATCTGTTTTTTTTTTTTAAATTATAACACGAGTGGGTCTGCCGCTGAGGTTGGTCCTGTCAGTATGTGTAGCAATTGAATTGAGGTTTTTCTGGGGGCAAAAAGAAACAGTTCATGCTGAAAACTGCTGACAGAAAAACAAACGGCGCTGAGTGAAACATGTCGGGGGGAAAAAAAACGAATTAAAATTACACAGGCTAGAAGCACTTGTGACAGAATGTGTCACCAGTGATTTGTGGTTACCTAATGTGAAATCCTCTCGAATTTGCTAAGTGAGTAATTCATGCAAATTCTACTGTAAATAATGTATTTACTTATAAGTAAGTTCCTTTGTTATTACCTTTGTGATATTTGGTCCTATTGCAAAGGTAGTTCTTGTGTATGAGAGATTGTGTGTGTGTGTGTGTGTGTGTGTGTGTGTGTGTGTGTGTGTGAGTGAGAGAGAGAGAGAGAGAGGGTTTGCAACTTAGGGTGTGTGCTGAAAGATGTAATGTATAGGTATTGTTTCCTTGTTACTTATGTTAGTCTTGTTTTCTTGATAAATGGATTCCACAAAAAGCTTTGTAAGGATTGGCATCTGACATCACAACCTAAGATTAGGATGGTTGTTATTATTACAGTGTATTTGCGGGTGTTGTCGCCTGCCTGAGAAGATGAGCGTCAGCAATCTTCCTCGCTCAGTGATCAAACGGAGAGTGAGGTGAATTCAGGCTCTGCTTGGCTTTTATTAGAGTTTTGAGAGACACTGAGAATTGTAACACTACACTGTGAACAGTGATGTTAAAACCAAAACCAAACAACAACGAAAAAAACCACACCGCAACTTTTTTGTTGATGCTGCATTTTGACTGAGTTGGTGACAGTGTGCTTGTGTAGTGTACAGAAAGCCTGCTGATACAGTTATGACTGCAGTGTGAGGTGCTGTGCCAATTTTTTTTTTTGGTTTATTGTTTTTTAATTGATCCGTGATGTGTTAAGTTGCTAAAACACAAAACACGTTTTTGTTGGACAGAGAGAGAGAGCTTTATTTTGGTGACTGGTAAGTGCATTTTGTGATACATGTACGTTTAATTATAAACCAGAGTTAGTGTAACTGGCGCCAGCTGCATAGGCTGGCTTCAGTGCATCTCAGGAAGTGATTCAAATTTTGGGTGAATATAACTGTAACTGAACTGCTTCAAGGTTGCCCTCTTCATCCATACATGCACACACAAGAAATTACATGTGTATTTGTTTTCGTGGTTGGTTTGTGGATCCCATAAAGCACACTGTGTGACGTTTTGGTGGTTCCAAAATGCACACAGGGTGCCGTCTGTGGTTGTGTGCGTTTATCATGTGTGCATTGAGAGTTTACTGGGTCCATGAATGCGCAATAAAAACGAAAGAATTTTTGTTACGGTCATTCGTGGGTGCAGAGAGTGAACCGTTCAGCGTTGTTATATGTATGCATCAAGTTTAACCCAACTGAACCGTTACTGGGAAAACTTACGGTTGTTTGCTTTCACCACAGTACAGATTCAGCAAGACTGTAGCTTGTTCATTTAAATATATATTTTTTTGATACTGTTTTTTTTTTCATTTGAGTCGTATGGTTTGTTAAATGGTGTTTACTTGGCATATCATTTCAAACCACTCTTGGTACAGTATAATGACTATTTTATTATGTGATTGTTATGCTAAAATAGTATTGTTACTTTATTATTAAGTTCTGTGCAAGTCCCAGTCAGGATTTCTGATTAATCCAGTTTCTAAACAACGGTCATCGTTGTGGTTTGCATTCCACTACAAAATATCTTTGATGACAGAGATGCTATTATCTGGAACACTTTCCGGGAGCCGGGGTGGTCGGATGGTAGAGCGTTGGACTTCTATTGCTCGGGTCGTGAGTTCGATCCCGGCTGGGGCCAAAATATTTCTGCTGGCTTTTTCATCGTTGCCCCGTCTTTGATATCACCCTATGTGGTGGAAAAGGACGTTAAACCCCCAAACACCCACCCACCCTGGAACACTTTCCATTAAAAAGATAAAAACAGGCAAAAGAAAGTTAAATGGGTGGAGGGGATTGAAAATCAATAGAGGGTGGGCAGTTGATGTCGTGTCAGATGTGTATGGCGTGCATACATGTATTTGAGTCTGTGGCTTTCAGAGAAGTTGCCGTCTCTTTCATGTACATGTAACATCTATGGGGACGCCTGTAATTGCTAGTGTCTCTTGCCTTGTTTTGTCTGCTGTCGTGAACTTTCCTAGAGTAGGCGTGTATAACTGCGTCTTGATCAAAGAGAGATGTGATCTGAGATGGCACATAGTAGCTAAGCTGCCCTTAGGTACCATAGGTGTGTTCACGAAAACCTTTTCTATCCAAGGCTTAGTAACAGTACATGTATAAGGTGAAGTTTGGAATGGTCGAGTTGATGAAAAATTCGGCCGATCATAGCGTGTTCATCGTATGGTCAGAGACGAGGTAGTGGGTCAGGCCTGACAGGAACATGTGTAGGGGTTTTAGAGGAATCAAAGAATGTGATTTTAGAGTGTGACGGTGGTAGCTGAAGCATCTTGAATGTCTGTCCGTCTGTCATGGATGTGTGTTTCCTGAAGCTAAAAACTATACGTCGCACTCTTTGTACAGTGATGTTGAAGGCTGTGAGTGCATTAATTTTCATTGTTTTTTTGTGAGTAAGTGAAGGTGTGTGTGTTTCTGTGTGAACAGATTCCATATCCTGTGCTAGTTGTTCACGCGTGTTTGAGAATTGTGCGAATGAAGTTTTGAGAAAACAATATGTTTATGCGTAAGTGTTTTTCTTTACCTGTATGTGTGTGTGTGTGTGTGTGTGTGTGTGTGTGTGTGTGTGTGTTTTCAAAGAAGAAGGCAGGTTTCCATTGTGGAGCAAAGTGTCTGCTAAGCTGCTACCGAACAACTTAATGAAAGAAATGAAACATAATTACACTGATGATTACAAAGTGATGAACGATTGCACAGACAGACAGACAGACCGTGCCAGTAAACTTCAACATTGTTTTTAATATGACGACAGGAAGGCACAGGATTATGGTTTTAGTACATTTGCAAACTCACAACAAGGACTCATTCATGTACAATTCCTGCTTTTCATGACCAACCCAACACAAACCACAATATACAGGAGGCACCAGACTAGGGATAACGGATAAGTTAAATGCAGGAGAAGTAAGAACCATTACTGTAATGATCAGTCGACTAACGAAATCAAACTGGATGACCACACAAAATACACAAGTACGCCGGATGATATCGCGGGTACTGCACTTGACATTATAGGAGCCTTTGAACAATCGGGGGGTCAACATGCTCCATGTATAGGAAGTGAGTGCCGGTAGTGAAAATCTCTCTCTCTCTCACTCACACACACACACACACACACACGCACGCACGCACATCACCCTGCGCACACATGCGTATCACACAACACACACACGCGTTACACCCTGCATGACATGCACGCACACATCTGTCATTATGCCAGGAGTTTAAAAACAAAACAAAACAAAACCCAAAAAAACGAAAACGCAACAACAACAAAAACATGTAAATGAATGAATCACGCCAAATCGTGTACAGGTAAGACAGATATACACTGACAGTACTGAGCACGCCAGCGTGACGAGGTACCAAAGTCTCTGGTTGTTGGAGATACATTCATCAATAAGGAGAAAGTCAACAACATCATGCCATTCAACACTGATTTACAAGAAGATATTAAAACACCTAACACAAGATCAAATGCATTTCCTCTCTTTTGTTCACTTGCATACAATGTCAGCAAAATGTAATGGACAAAGCCTATATTCTAAAAAGATTCATCTTGAAGAGGCATAAATGTTAACACATTCCGTACTGCGCAAGAGTGTCCCACGGTTTTTTAAAGTTTTTTTTTCAGTTTTGGCCCTGTATGCAAAAATCAGGCAAGATGAACAGTTTCTTTACGGCTCTTATTGCAGCAAACACGAGTATGATCAACGTGCAACACGCCCACTAAGCCACATTTAAATCCATGCAGACATTAATTTTTATTTATTTTAAATTTTTTGTGTGTGTGAGGCCACTGGTGCAAAACCCAAACTTACTCGGTAGGAATTGAGTGGATAGGATACTATGACGGGGCAGACACCATCGTTTTATTTAAAACATATACAATACCATTCTCTAAAAAAATAAACAAGAAATGCATGACTACCTACCAACAATACTGAATTAACGGGGAGGGGGGGGGGGGGAGTTGCAAGGCCAGTGATGAACAATCATAAAACATGCAATTGAAAATTTATCGTAAAACACCAACCACACAGTTACCACCAAAGTGTGTCGCAAATCGCGAAAACAATAGTCATTTTTGTTCAACCAGTGAAGGAAAGTTCTCACGGGTAAAGGGAAATAACTCTTACAGACTTGCCTCGAGAGTCGGAACAGTATTATTATTTCCCTTACTAGCGACACTACCAACACTGTGCACACACTCAACTGTGTCCAAGGAAAACAGAGATCAAGCTGCAGGCGAGACAAAGAGCTGTAGGAATGGGCTAACAATGGGTACAAAATGTATTCCGATCTTCAGCACAGCGTTGGCAGTGAAAACATTTGCATGGCGAAGTGAGTGAAGAGCGGGGGCCACAGTGCTGCCGGCACAGAAGGGCAGAGATCTGGGGCGCACACTGACTTGACTGGATCAGAAATAATCATTTTTAAGTTACGATCAATCGCGCAAAAAAAACAACAAAAAAACAACAACAAAAAAACAAAACACGTTAGTCTTGAATCATGTCAACTCTTAGGCGCCGTAACTGAACTACGACTGAGTGAACACAGTCATGCGCGATAGTGTTCAGGTCAGTATCAAATGAACAGGTTCAGTCGAAACTACGGCTTTGACTCGTGATCAGTAATACTGTTAAAGTTCTGGTCAGTGGCATTTTCTTTAAAAACTCCATCTTCGGCACAGTCTTGTACGTATTAACATTTGGCAGTCGAGTGGCAGCGTTGACCGTATTCTCTTTTGTTGTTGTTATTGTAGTAGTTGTTGTTGTTTTCGAGTTGCTCGATCAATACTAGTACTGGTAATTTTTGGACAACCGGCTTTTGGTCTTTCCCCATTAAAAAAAAATAAAAAAATTCAATGACCTATTTAGCATTATCACCTGCCATGTCACGTACATAAGTTTTCCTTTCACTTTTGGTTATTTCATCTGCCAATTTTTACCGTACTTCCTCATGTCACTTTTGGTATTTTCATCTGCCAATAATTACCACTTTTCCTCTTGTCACTTTTGGTATTTTCATCTGCCAATTTTTACCACTTTTCCTCTTGTCACTTTTAGTATTTTCGTCAGTCATGTTTTGGCATTTGCTCGCTGTCACTTTACTCATTTTTCCTGTCTCTTTTTGACACATTTTCCGTGACCAGATTCCCGCCACTTTTGCCAGCCTTTGCTGTGTCATCCTTTACATGATCTCCTTTTTAGCTGCTGTCTTCTTGCCAGTAAACAGTGTCACGTTGATACATCATGCAATTTCAATCCGGTAACGTCATCATATCCTGGCAAAACAGTGTCATCGATGAAACTGCGTACACTGACTGATCATCGTGAAAAACCGAGGGTTTCTTTGGAAAAAGGGAACATATATCCACACCAGATATCGTCTTCCTTCTATCATCACTGAAGAATGGTTAGGTCTGGTGACAATCAGTGCACACAGAAATGCACGATAATTCCGGGTGGATCCCCGCTTAACGGCAGCGAAGTCTCGAACGATGTTCAGTCAGGAGCCAAACATCCAGATGCTGCAGTCCAGGTTATCAGTTCGGTTCAACTCTATGTCGTTAGCTGCCCGTCTTGTTATACATCAGTAACGTTTTCTGTGTCAGCCGCAGTCTCGGCTGCACCCGCTTGATCTTTCGCTGCTGTTTTGGCGTTTGCGGACGCTTTCATGGGCTGGGCTGCCTCGTCCTCGGACTGAAAGCAACAAGTAAAAGCACAGTGATGATTTGAGGGTGGGTGGGTGTTTGGGAGTTTTCGCCGTGTATGGGTGATATCAAAGACAGGGCAACTGACGAGAAAAAGGCCAACACAAACACTGATTTGGCCCCAGCCGTGATTCGACTGAACTCGCGATCCGAGCATTGAAAGTCCAACTCTCTTAGTCTCTACCATTTGGCTGTCCCGGCTCCCTCAGTGAGAAGTGTTTGAACAGGACAGCAGAATTCTCGGTATGGTCAAACGCCACATAGAAAACCTCTACAATTCCCGACTGGGAGCCGTTATCTTTTTTTTTTTCCCTCCCGTCTTTTGGTATCACCCTTACATGATGAAAAGAGAGTCGTCCCCCCCCCCCCGCTCCAGCCCCCCCCCCCTCGCCCTCTCCCCCGAATCCTCAGTCTTCAGCGTTCTAAAACTGAAATCATCTTTGTCGTGTGGTGTACAAACTTCGCTAAAAATCTTGGGATGGGGGGGGGGGGGGGGGGGGGGGGGGGGAGAGGGGGGGGGGGAGGTGGTGGACGGGAGGGATGGGGGGAGTGAGACAGCTTACCCCCATCTCGGCCTTCCTGAAGATGAGGATCTCTAGCAGCGTGATGAGGCCGCCAACAAACAGCCCGGCCACCAGCACGATCAGCGCTCCGGAGAACGAGCCCAGGTCCACCTCATAGAACGGGACCATCTGCACATCATCATCATCATCATCAATAATTACTATTATAATTACAACAACAGTCCACTCCCAGCAACAACAACCCTGTCCAAGAAACACAACAACGACAAAACAAACAAACAAACAAACAAACAAACAAACAAACAAACAAACAAACAAACAAACAACAACAACAACAACAAACAACAACCCGAACACCGTAACAGCTCAGGACTCAGTCCCATTCGGGGCAAAGAATTTTCCCTTCTTGTACGTGGCACCGTTCATTCGGGCCGGCCGTCCGGGGTTCTCTCCGGGTACTCCGGCTTCCTCCCCTTCTGCTTTGGAAATATTCAGCCCACAAAATTCGAAAATAAATGCAATTCTACGATTCCGAAACTTCAATTGCTGAGTTGACGTGACTGTAAATGTAATGCGTTCATGTCCAGTGTGTGAGAGAATGCGTGTGATTCACGTGTGCGTGCGTGTTGGGTTTAGATCGCGGCGCTTTGAGGCGAATATCTGGGATAAAGCACCTATATTAATCCGATTATTATTATTATTATTATTCAGAACATAATTCAGAGCTACACTACACTGACCTGCTTCAGAGTTAAGGCCCCGATCCACGATCCCTCACGGCCGTACGGCACCGCCGTATGACTTTGCCTGATGAGGCATGCCGTACGGCGGGGAGCGCTACACGGTCTGGCATTGCAATACGGCCCTGCCGGACGGAAGTACGTAATACACAGTTTTCGAAAATGGCGCGTGTTTTGGTTGCGATTTTAAAGCATTTTCATTGGCTGCCGGACGCTTGAGGGATGCCTCACGCCGGATGAAACAGAACATGCTGGATCGCCATCAGGCATACGGCAGCGCCGGACGGTGACGTCACATTTTGCCCGTTGCCACGGGAACGGGCAGTGCCGTACGGCCGTGAAGGATCATGGATCGGGACCTTTACCTTAATCCTGTCCCTCCAGGACGGGTCCAGCACGTTGTTGTCACACACTCCCTGGAACCACTTGTCCTCCAGCAGCTTCAGGTTCCCGTTCTCCCTCATCTGGAGCAGAGCCCTGTCCACATCCACGGCCTGCTTCCAGCCGCGTCGCCATGCCAGCGAGTAGGCGCCAGAAATGGTGAGGTCTCCAGTCATGTACAGATCGCACGGTTCTTGACGGAGGTGATACTTGGCCTGTACAAAACCAGTGTTCCATGTGATTTCGAAAATACGAGGGTCCTTGGGACCTTCTCTCTATATTTTTGAGGGTCCCTTTGTAGATTTGGAGGGTCCATACATCAGGTTCTGTCTGTTACGGGCAATGGTTCAGCGAAAACGCGATGCTGTGTGCGTGCGTGCGTGCGTGCGTGCGTGCGTGCGTGCGTGCGTGCGTGCGTGCGTGTGTGTGTGTGTGTGTGTGTGTGTGTGTGTGTGTGTGTGTGTGTGTGTGTGTGTGTGTTGCGGGGGAGGGTGGAGGAGTGTTCTTCCGGGCGGCCTTTTTCACCGATTGAACTGAAAGGTATTTCAAAAAACATTTTTCAAAAGCGATAAAACCCATCACAATTACAATGTCTGACTGCCA
Organism: Batillaria attramentaria; assembly: GCA_018292915.2. Lineage (NCBI taxonomy): Eukaryota > Metazoa > Mollusca > Gastropoda > Batillariidae > Batillaria > Batillaria attramentaria. The sequence continues at coordinate 732,672 of JACVVK020000225.1, forward strand.
ACCACGACCGGACAAAACCTCCCAGTCAAAAGCACCAAGCACCGAGCGTTCATTGACAGTGGCTATGCACTACTACACAGCGTGCAAACTGTGTCTCACCATAGCAGACTCCATGATGAAGGCGAATGGCCGTGAGTCGGAAGACTGCCTCACTCTGCGTATTCCGTCCTCCACTCGCTTGATCGCCGGCTTCTTCCTCTTCCCCACGTCAGTCCAGATATGGCGCAGGTAGGGCACCTTTCAGGTCACAAAACAATGCAAATAATAATAATAATAATACTAATAATACATGGCTTTTATAGAGCGCTGTTCTCCAACTTTCAAGGACTCGCTGCACTCACTCACACACACACACACACACACACACACACACACACACACACACACACACACACACACACACACACACACACACACGCACGCACGCACGCACGCACGCACGCACGCACGCACGCACGCACACACACACACACACACACACACATGAACATGCACACATGCATGCACACTACACACACTACACACACACACACACACACACACACACACACACACACACACACACACACACACACACGGTTGCTAAACTACTATCAGCTGCTACAGTAATAAGGTGAACTCATAGTCAGTAATATATAAACAAGGCAAAGCACGTTTCAAAATTCAAAAACAAACACCACACACTAATACATGTACATGTAGTGAGAGAGAGAGAGAGAGAGAGAGAGAGAGAGAGAGAGAGAGAGAGAGAGAGAGAGAGAGAGAGAGAGAGAACACGAACGAACGAACGAAACTTTATTTTACAGGGATAAAAGATTAGGCACGCAAGCCTGTCTGACATCTTGTCCTTGCTAGGTTACAACAAGTAAGATACAACTAAGTAAAACACACACACACACACACACACACACACACACACACACACACACACACACACACACACACACACACACACACACCGTAAATATATCCAAGAAAGGGGAGAGAGAGAGAGAGAGAGAGAGAGAGAGCTGTACTGAAGTCTCAAGACTTCTAGAGTACATCAAATCTAACTACATGTAATACCTGCGCGCTTTGGAAGTAAGACTCGGTAGATCCACCCTGCAGGAACCCAAACTCTGTCTCCGTCTGCCTGGCCAGGTCCTCCAGACTTACGATGCTCACGTACTGCTCGTCCTCCAGCGGCGTGGGTCCCAGGCGCAAGATGTTGGTGAGGCTGGCCGTGTAGGTCAACAGGAAGACGACAACGAACATCCACCAGAACGCCACCACCACCCGGCCACTGAGCGACCGGGGCCCACGCGTGTAGCCTGCGATGGCAAAGGCAATGGATAGTTCATGCGGGCTGATCTTCGGGGGTTCTCTCCGGGTACTCCGGCTTTCTACTCCTCTGCTTTGGAAATGTTTAGCCCACAAAAGTTGAAAATAAATACAATCCTAAATTCGGGAACTTAAATTGCTGAGCTGACCCTTCGCATCACATGATTGTAGTAATGTGTTCATGTCCAGTGTGTGAGAGAATGCGTGTGGTTCTCGTGAGCGTGCGTTTTAGGCGTTAGGCGTTAGGCTTTTTGTTGGCTTTGTAAATAAGTTCCATGCCAGGTAATAGTAAAATTAGGGAAAAATGAGCCTGGCTTTTGGACTATATGTGTTCATGCGCGGCTGGCACAGGAGCCAGCAAACGACAGAGGAATGAGGGGGTATGTAGTCGCTGCTAACATTGCCAAAAAACTGAATATTGGAATTTGTTGAAATTTACTCTACACATGAGTCTTTGGCTGCCGGATTTTGATTTTTGTTTGTTTGTGAATTGTAAGGCATTTCTAGGGTGTCATCTGAAACGTCATGTGTAAGAGGAATATACATGTATAGCGTTTTCCTCGAAATTTCCATCTGTGTTCTGTAGCCTTAAAGCGCACGGTTACACGGCTGCCAGTCTGCATGTTGCCGTACTAGGCTGCCTGCTGGCGGGCAAGTGTTCCGCGGCACACGCAGCCTGCGGCGTTGCAAGATTTGGGCAGTGATTGGTCAGTTGGCTGTACGGGCTGCCTGTGGCTAGCTGGCTGCCAGGAAAAATAGAACGGCTTTCTATTCCCGCGCCAGCACCGGCAAGGGGGATTTGCCAGCTGGCAGCCAGCGATTTAATTAAGGCCGTTCTACGCGTGACAAGCGGCAAATTGCCGCCCTTCGACTTTCCCCCCACAAGTTTGTCTGCCGCAACGCCGCTGCTTCTACACGCGGAAACCTCCGCACCACAAGTCGGCTGATTGACCTTTCGTGTGACCCTTTCAACCGTATATTTGGAAGGGGCCTCGCGCGATTTCGCCCGGCCATGGTCGCGAGTGAATCCGAGTCAGACTCAGCTGAACATGTGAATAAAAGTTCGGAGGAGGAATTAGCTTTTGCAGCAGCTGCAGTTATTTTGCTGCAGAACAGGAAGAAACAGCGGATCTGGGCGAGAAAGTGAATCTTGCAGCGAGATTCGCTTGGCGCACACGGAGGTCATTGACGCCATTTTGTTTAATTTGGCCGCGTGACCACTACGCGGCGTGCGATTGGCCGTCCTGGCGGGGCTCCCTGCGTGCCTCGCGCGCACTTGCCAGGCGCAAGCCGAGAAAATAGAAAGCCGTTCTATCCGAAACTTGCCGCGGCAAGCCTTGGGCAGCAAGACTGTACAGCTTGCTTGTACATTTGCCGTCGACTTGCCGGGGCCGCAAACCCGCTTTTGCCGGGCAAACTTGCCACGTGTAGAACGGCCCTTAGGGTTGCCAGCGTTGCCAGCCCTGCAAGTACCAATCCTGGCAACGTGTAGCAGGGCCCTTAAGCAGTACTCACCTTGCCACATGAAGGTGCTCATCACGAACCAGAAGGCGTTCATGCACGTGAAGGACTCCGCCTCGCGCGCAGTTGCCTGCCCGTCCCTGTGCAGGTGGCGCCACTCGTAAGGGTTACAATGACACACGATGTACAACACCACGCTGGTGGCGAAGTAGGCGATCATGGTCATGAGCCACACGCTGTGGGACATGGGCTGAAACAGGCGCCGGAACCGCTCCTTGAAGCTGGGCTGAGGGTTGAGGGGCCGTCGCATCACGATGACGGGTCCGAAGTTCTGGAAGGGGACGGAGAAGTCCACCACCTCGTGTCTCTCTGACGAAATCGTCAGCGGAGCGGCTGCCATCTGGACTTTCTGTGGACAGGGGAAGAGGGCGATGGTATCATGCGTTTGCTGGGTGTCCATGAAGTGGGTGGGTGGGTGGGTGGGTGGGTGGGTGTTTGGGGGTTTAACGTCCTTTTCCACCACATACGGGTGATATCAAAGACGGGGCAACGATGAAAATGCTAGCACAAACATTTGGCCCCAGCCGGGATACGAACTCACGACCCGAGCATTAGAAGTCCAACGCTCTACCATTCGACCACCCCGGCTCCCCTGTCCATGAAGTAAGTAAAGCTCTGTATTTGTTATTTTATCCCATGATGAAGGTTTTGCAGAAAATTTGGAGTTTCGTTTGTTTTGTCTGTTTCACTGAAAGCGTGTTGAGAGTCTTCAAGATGAGATACGATAACATAATAAAAGATAACAAAAATCTGTCCGTACGCAACGAAAACATTCTCTTGGGTGGGTGGGTGGGTGTTTGGGGGTTTAACGTCCATTTCCGCCACATAGGGTGATATCAAAGACGGGGCAACGATGAAAAAGCCAGCACAAATATTTGGCCCCAGCCGGGATACGAACTCACGCCCCGAGCATTAGAAGTCCAACGCTCGACCACCCCGGCTCCCCCCCCCCCCATCCCCCATTCTCTTGGACATGCAGGACTAAAATGTAGTAGTAAGTAAGTAAGCCCAAGCCACTGGATCACCACGCGATTACAAATGACAAGCTGACAATCTCACCCTGTTGACGACGTCACCAACGAGCCCCGTCCAAGAGCCACTGACGTTCCGGCCGTAGCCGTCAGAGATGGTCTCAATGTTGAAGGTGATGCCGGTCAGCTCGCCGATCTCGTCCAACAGGTCCCGGATGAACCCATCATACTCTACGGTGCCGTTCACCTCGCTCTTCGTCAGGTACGGCGTCAGCTGGCACAGAAAGGAACGCGCTCAAGTGACTTTAAAGTGCTGTCAGACGTGACCATTTGGCTCGCCAACCAGTTCGGCGGTAAAATGCACTCCCAGCCAATGGAGTCGGCTCGCCAGGGGCACTGCCCGGGGACACCGTCGCCACGCCAGTAGATAAAACACGGTCCTTTTTTTTCTTCCTCGACACGCCAGCAAACGACCGATGACCGGCCGCGCGCTGTCGTGCTTTGTGTATAGTCCAGCGCCGGGCCGGCAGCGCAGTCCGCCCAGCGCACGCCGGTAGCTTGTGAACAGAAAATCCACTCGGCGAGCGTGCGAGCTCGCTGCAGGCACTCAGCGTGTGCAAAGGTTCATACTTGTTGACTGCACTGTCAACTTAAGCCCTCGACACACGCTGCCAGCCTGCAGAGCCTTCGCACGCTGGTCGAACGGCTTTTCTGTTCATACGCTACCGACGTGTAGTGAGCGGACTGCGCCGCCGGCCCGGCGCTGGACAATACACAAAGAGCGAAAGCCGCGCACGGTCAGCGGCAATTCACCTGCGTGGCGAGAAAAAAAAAAAAAAAAAGGGGGGGGGGGGGGAACCGTGCTCTATTCACTGGCGAACCGACGGCGTCGCGCTGGCGGTCCGATTGAATGGTGACGATTGTGCTCACTGGCTGTGAGTGCATTTTACCGGTGGTACGCGTGCAAACTCGCTTCGTCTGACCGACCTCTTAGCAAAAACACATGCATGGTGTAAGAGGGTCCGGTGTCCACCCCGCATGGTAGCATTGGTAGGCCGTGTGGGTTCGAATGTGGCAGAACAGCTCACGGGGTCCCCAGTCTCTCAGATATGCTCTAGACGATTTGTGTGTGAGTGTTCTCAAGCTGACTAAAATCAGGTCACAACTGACCCTCACAGCCACCACATGAACAAAAATAAAAATAAAAAGAAAATGTTTTTATTCTTTGGAAATCAGACTTTGCTGCAACTGAATCTGCAAGTTAAGTGATACAAAGAGGGACTGAGTTCTTTTCAGCGATACACATACACATTGCACCGTGCACAGCTCACACAAGACGGGAGGGAAAAAAGATACTAACCAGAATTGATGCCACAGATACTGTCTTTCCCTGAAACAAAGCAGAACATCCGTTTAAGATCAGATTATAGACTTTTTGAATGACTGTAGAAATCCAAATAACACTCTACACACACACACACACACACACACACACACACACACACACACACACACACACACACACACACACACACACACACACACACGCACGCACGCACGCACGCACGCACACACTTTACTAATAGCCCACTTAACCTACCATCCAAAGAGAAACTTGCCTCAACCCCCCCCCCCTCCCTGCTCTTTCCCTTACATAGAACGTAGAACACAGCCGGCACGCAAAGCTGATCAGTGATGGTTCTACTGAGCTGCGTGCAAAGGTGCTTGTCAAATCAGTGCCTGCGTGAATTCTGTGCTCTTTTAAAGCCGCACCACGTATGACAGGCGTACAACAGCGTGTGGAAAACTTTTCATCGAACGTTGCTTAATCTGTGCATCAGAATCAGTCACTTGGGTCATAATATAGCGTCTGTAAAGCACACGGCTACACGACTGCCAGTCAGCGTGTTGCCGTACTCGGCTGGTTGCTGGCGGACAGGGGTTTTCTCGCACACGTTGCACTGCCAAATTGTATGTATGCCGAGGGATGTAAATAACGTGTGTGTGTGTGTGTGTGTGTGTGTGTGTGTGTGTGTGTGTGTGTGTGCGCGCGCGCGCGCTTTAATGCGCAGCGAGTCCTTGAAGTTGGAGAACGGCGCTCTGTAAAAGCTATGTATTATTATTATCATTACACGCAGCTTGCGGCGTTGCAAGGTTTGGGCAGTGATTGGTCAATTGCCTGTACGGGCTGCCTGTGGCTAGCTGGCTGCCAGGAAAATAGAACGGCTTTCTATTGCCGCGCCGGTACCGGCAAGGGGGATATGCCAGCTGGCCGCCAGCGGTTTAATTAGGGTTTCCAGCGTTTCCAGCCCTGCAAATGCCGATCCTGGCAACGTGTAGCAGCGGCCCTAACCATTGCTGTGACTCTGGTCGGCGTATATGTGTTGTTCTAGAAGTTGTACCGCGTACTGGGGTGGGTGGGTGTTTGGGGGTTTAACGTCCTTTTCCACCACATAGGGTGATATCAAAGACGGGGCAACGATGAAAAGGCCAACACAAATATTTGGCCCCAGCCGGGATCGAACTCACGACCCGAGCATTAGAAGTCCAACGCTCTACCATTCGACCACCCCGGGTCCCCTGTACCGCGTACTGAGCAGACGACGTTATTTGGTTGTGGACTGAAGACCAGCTAGACGGCGCTGATTGTTGGCTAGTTTCTCAGTTCAGATTTGTCGACTACCAGTCTGTTTAGGAACGGAACGAACAAAGAAACTCGTGTTTCTCTAATATTAGAAGCAACAAAGTCACGAAAACGGTTGGCCGCGATGGTCAAATGAAGCGGCATTCTTCTACATGTACCTGACAAATAGCCTTACACTCGGAGATTCGAAAGCGGCAGTTTTTTTCATTCTCAGCGGCGCTACAAACATGGTAGATAGACTGACTAATCAGAGGCCTGTCGGCACAGGGCGGGCCTAATAGCGCATGTAGACAACAGGTACGTGCGCTTGTTCTATTTATAGAGCAGTTCTAAGATTACACCCAAAGGTGAAAAAAAATATTGGGCGTATTTACATTTAATCAGTACGTGACTCTCTCTCTCTCTCTCTCTCACACACACACACACACACACACACACACACACACACACACACACACACACACACACACACACACACACACACACACACACACACACACAAAGCCGAAGAGAAGCTAAGAACAACTATATGAAGCCTTCACGGGGTGCAGTCAGCATAGGAGCAAGTGTTTCTGGGGCTACTGACTCCGCTTCAAACTTTTCGACGATGGCGGACTGATCTCACGTAAAGCCCTATGTCTGAAATATGACCATTGCACACGTGTTTGCATTGTTGTAACGCGTTAGTCAGTGTGGTTGTCTGGTTCATAAACGACTGACCGCTTTCTCAGTCTCATGCCGAAGTCCGCTGGAAACACTCGGTGATACCGGCTCTAATTTGAAAATGGAAACACTCAGTCGGTGCCACTTTTTAAAAACTACTTTATTGTCCCTTTCGTGAAATTCAGTCGAGCTGCTTCCTCCTGGGGAAACGCGTCGCTGCAGTGCAGCACCACCCAATACCTATCCTGTCCTGACCACGATACTTGTTAAGACGGGGTAGCACCGGAAAGACTGGCTCGACTTGCGTCCGTTTTGACTTCACCACACGTGCACAAGACCTGCTAATTACTCCTGGCATGAACATCGACCAGCTGCCCACAATAGACAGAAATAGATTCGTATAATGGGCTGGAAACAGCGAGAACCCTCATGTTGACTAGATCTGAGAAGCAAAACAAGGAACTGACGCACAAGCCACAGGTAGCCACAGACATAGCAGCGGTCTATGGCCCAGGATGAAAGCGGCAGGCTTGGTGGCAGGCTGTGAGTATAAATGAAATAAACCCGAGGGGGTGGGAGGTTGACGGGTAGGGGGCTGATGAAGAGAGTTTTTTGTGTGACGTCTGCCCGCTGAGATGTGAATGGAGAAATCAACCGGTCTTCTACTGTGCCTATATCACAAACAGCTTGGAAGGCCGCACTGACTGGGCGGAAATCGTTCAACATCAGTAACAGTTTCAGTGCTGCGTCAGTATTGACGAGGAACTGTTGTGCGCACTTGAAATGCCGGCATGGACACTTCTTTGACATCATCATCATCATCATCACTGATCATCCATAATAACGACAGCAACAGCAACACAACAACAACAACAACGTGACAACAGCTGACAAGAAAAAATGACAGACACAGCAGCGGCAGCAGCAACAGCTGCAACAACGACAACGACAACAACAACAACAACAACTTCAACTGAGACAACAACTGACTGACAAGAAAAAAAAATGACAGATACAGCAGCAGCCTGCAACAACAACAGCAGCAGCAACAGCAGCAGCAGCAGCAACAACAACAACACTACCCGGCCAAAACTGAAATCCTGAGTTATTTTCAGCTTAAATAACTGGTAACTCTGTATCATACAGAGAATATTAGAGTATTAGGATACCGTGCACGCAGACTGGATACTGACGATACGATGCTCTTAACTCTACGCTACTCGGCGGCTATGGCTGAAACACTACACTGACATTGTACTGCCCCAAGTTCCAAAGCCGCGATATAATGGGTCTGTATGAGCCGGCATACCGTCGAAACCTGCACTTCTATTCATGTCAGTTCCTCAGCAGAACTGACGCGGGGAGACGGATGCCTGCAATTTCTGCTTCCCGCTTTCTGCCAACACAAAGCTCACTCCCGCAGAAAGCGCCGACTGATTTCGGTCTTTACAAGGGGCTATCAGTCTCTATCTCTATCTGCTCGCCAAGTGCGCGATTAGCCCGCGTATCCCACCTGCTCGTGCTTAACCTAGCGTAGTATGTAGTGATGTGCCGTGTTTATTTTGGGTAATTTAGCCCACACGCGCGGAGATACGTGGGTCCGGCCGTCACTGATGTTGAATAACTGACTACCGAAGGGAAACAAAAACAACATGGCTTTACACGTGTTTTCGTGCTGTATCAGTTTACATCACGTGTTTCTACTTTCTAGCTCCGTGACTGACTAAAACTGACGTAGCCCCCCCCCTCGCCCCCCCCCCATCCCCCCACGCCAGCCATTTAAGTAGGGGAGTCGGGATAGCCGCGAGCAGTATATATAGTGATACACTTTCAATGCTCGGGTCGTGAGTTTGAGTCCCGGCCGGGAGCCAAATGTTAACTTTTTCCTCGTTGCTCAGTCCTTACGGTGGTGAGAAAAGGACGTTAAACCCACATCCAACCACCCCCCTCCCTATCAATCAATCAATCAATCAATCAATCAATCAATCAATCAATCAATCAATCAATCAATCAATCAATCAATCTTTATCATCCCAGAGGGAAATTTGAGTGTGGTGGACACACAAAACAATCATCATTAGTACACATCAAAATGCACATACAATAAAACATAATAAGCACTGCAATTAAAATAGAGATTTCTATGAATCACATAAAAGCATACCCTCTCACTCACCCCCCCAACACACACACACACACACACACACACACACACACACACACACACACACACACACACACACACACACGCCCCCGGCTACCCCTGCTCTTTCTAGTAAGTACTGAGGCGGGTTGATTTCTAAGAAGCCGTAAAACATACTGAAGACAGTGGGAATGTCCGAATGAAGCAGTAGAGCTTCATTAGTAGCACCCTTCCTCCCCCCCAGCCACCGACCCCTTCCCTCTTTGATCGAAGGTTTCCGTCACGGATGAGATTAATACCGAGATTCAGTATCAGCAAACTGATTCCGGCCGGGACCCGGGATCAGAAAGCACTAGACTGTGACATGCAAAGCACAACCGATGTTTCGATCAACGTTAGACTGCCAAGACTCGAAGGTTACAACGGAAGACGCCAATGGCAAAATACTCGTAAATCTTATAATGTTCTTTGGCCTCCAGGCAGGTTCTTAGGGTTGTTCCGCCGGGGGAAGATCGGGCTTAGTTTAAAGGCTCATTTTCTGTCAATTCTAAGCTAACACGTCGAGCTCCTTTGGTAGTGAGGCTGTTTACATTTGCCAAGTTTACCGGGCTGTACCCGGGTTGAAAAAAAAATGGTAGCATTAGCCCCTTCAGGATGTTTAGGCTCACATATTGTTCTGAGCACGCCAAGCCCTAACATGGAACCCGCAGGGGAAGAGGAAGAGAGGCCGATCTCGCAACAGCTGGAGGCGGGACACTGAGGCAGAGCTATGTAAGAGTGGCAAGAGAAGCCCAGAACAGAGTGCGATGGCGAAGGGTCGTCGGTGGCATATGCTCCACTTGGAGCCATGGGCCTAAGTAAGTAAGTAAGTAAGTAAGTAAGTAAGTAAGTAAGTAAGTAAGTAAGTAAGTAAGTAAGTGTTCCGAGTTGTTTTGGTGTTGTCTAGCACCACACCACTAAAACACTTGCACGAATACATGGTTTGCGTTCAGCTGGTTGAAGCCAAAACGCAGCAGCCGGCGACTGTGTCGTAGCGACACTCGACCTTGTAGCTCACTGAGTCCGAGCAGCCGACAAGGGTGGTTACGTTTTTATGTTGTTTCCATTACTACGTCACTAACTTTTTGACGTATGCGAGGTTCTGCATGGGTGAATAACAAGAATTCATTCACCCATGTAGAACCTCGTATACGTCAAGAAGTTAGTGACGTCAACCATCTAGGCAAGCTATTGTGACCTCATGTGTTTGGGGTTTTGCGAGCGCAAAGAGGCACGGAAAGGGTTTCCAGTACTTTTTTAGTGTCAACATGCTCGATGTCAGAGAGCTTGCGTACGTGTGCGCGCGGGCAGTATACATGACACAACGACCACGACGACAGCAGGTCACTGAATGGAAACAACATATTGGGCTGGTGGCCATCTTGTTCTGATTTCCGGCGCAGTCACCTGTTTCCGTTTTCCTGTCGTGCTGATTGCTAATAGGTTAAAGGGTGGGGTGTGTGTCAACTACTAATATATATATATAAAGAGTTTGACTTTCACTTGGACTTCTTGATCGCACGGCCATCGAACGTCAATGTGTTGCATTCGGAGCTCTACTAATCTCAAAGAAAATCTGTTTCGAGCTCACAGGCTCAGTCACAAGCGCAAAGGCTGTTCCATCACAGAAATTTCCCTATACCGGCCCCCGTAGTGTAGTGGTTAGCACTTCGGACCATGGAGACCGGGAGACCCGGGTTCGAGTCCCAGCCGAGGCAAGCGGGATTTTTCTACCCAGGTCGGCTCCTACCCAGAGCGGGTGTGCTATGGGCCCAATGGGGAGGCTGTTGCCACACAGCCGAGATTCACCCACTTCACGGGTGCGACTTTGGGGATGCTTCCCTTGGTATGACACGTCTTATGATGTGGATGATTACACGGCCGGCACCGCAGGTGCCCTAGTTCGTAGTTCCCGGGCCTGGTTAATGCCGGGATATTTATGACAGGAAGCGTGGAATGCGGCCCAAACGACACGGACCTCCATAGCATCATCTTACCATCATCCTCATCTTCATCATATTGCATAATAAAAATTGCCCCAGCTTCCGAGCCCTCCGTGGATTTCACCCATTACCATGGAGGAACACCACTGGGGCCGGCAAAGAGTTGTGGCAGAAAAAAAAAAAAATCTCCCTCTACAACACCTAGAAATGGTAACACCAGTGCCTTTAAAGCCAGGCCGACTGGTATCTGCAGGCCGCCGAATAATATAGTATGCTTGCCATAAATGAGTGGGCCAAACCGACCTCCGATATTTCTCGAGTGATCGATTAAACAATAAACTGTGATTACAGTGGCACTCTGGGGCTACGATATCCTGACACACACGATGAGATCAGTGCAGACGCGGGAAATAAAACGAAGCCTTGTCTGTTGTCGTTAGTTGTTGTGTGGATCTGCCGAGCTGCGTGCAGCCCTGAGGATCATGGCAGGAGAGAGCTGATGTTGAACTGGGCGCCTGAGGCACATCACGAGAGCCTGTATGGACTGGAGCACTCGGAGTGTTTACGGTCTGCGTGATTATTTGCTGAATGAAGAGATGTCTTGTGCTGGTGTAAGCGAGTGCACACACACACACACACACACCGTCACACACACACACACACACACACACACACACACACACACACACACACGTATGAAAGAGAGAGAGAGAGAGAGAGAGAGAGAGAGACTGAAGCAGCCGGCCTTTCAAGACTTGCCCCGCACTGAGGTTTTGCCTCTCGTTTCGGTCGAAGGCATACACCTGCGGTTCCTGAGACAACTGTGATCTCCTCAGTAGTGAGCAGGACTGAATCCGTTTGGGTGCGGATTCAAAGTTTATCCAGATTACCTAAAATAAGCTAAATGCTTCTCCCTCCACGCTCCACACACACACTGTGACACACACACCGTGTACACACACACACACACACACACACACACACACATCGTGGCACACACACACACACACACACACACACACACACACACACACACACACACACACACACACACACGTATGTGAGAGAGAGAGAGAGAGATGAACGAGCGTAATGGAGGGCGGTGACAGATGATCGATACAAGACCAGAAACGTTACACCAACTACACACACGGCTCTGCCCTCAGTTTTCGGGACTCACGTATCTGACTAGGACCAGTTACTAGTTAGTGAGGAGGACGCTGGGCAGTTTACAGTGTGATGGAACAGTCATACCACTTCAGCCCAGGGCTCCTTCTCAGTTATACGTTCAACAGAAACCCTCCTCCAGGCGGCTGCAAATGGAACCGAATGACTCCGGTGGCGAGCGGTCCTTATCAGACTAGAGAGTCAGTGTAGTGGGATTAATAAAAAATACAAAAACAAAAAAGCAACCTACTTTATTATCGCTTTCGGGAAATTCGGGCTGCTTCCCTGAGGGGGGGGGGGGGGGTCGCCAAGGCGCAGCGCCACCCAATACCTATCCTATTGTTTTCAATTTTGCTGGTGGAGGAAAGCCGGATAACCCGCAGAGAAATCCCCGATGAGCAGCCCGGTAGCCAGGAAACAAGATGGCCACTGACCAGCCCAATATGTTGTTTCCATTTAATCACCTGCTGTCGTCACGGTCGTTCTTTTGTAATGCCATGTATTCGGGAGGACACACACACACACACACACACACACACACACACACACACACACACACACACACACACACACATTACACACACACACTCTCTCTCTCTCTCTCTCTCTCTCTCTCTCTCTCTCTCTCTCTGAATGGAAACAACTGACCGGGCTTGTCAGACCAATCTTTGTTTTGGAAGAGAGACGTCAAGTTGTTTTCTTTGAAATCTATGACGTTTTCCTCATTGGGATGACGCATAATACATTTGACGTAATAACTTTGACTCGGATACAATTCTTGCAATGAAAGCAGCCCCATGAAAATTGAAGTGTTGCTGCTGCGCAGTGTAAAGATCGAATTTATACCGGCTCAATGTGTTTAACAGACAAGTCTGCGCGGCGAACGTTTTTTTTCACTATGTGTTATGTCTGCTGCGCGCGCGCGCACACAGACACACACAGACATACGCGCGCGCGCACGCACGCACGCACGCACGCACGCACGCACGCACGCACGCAGACTTGCGCGAGCCGCGTTTGTGCATGTGCTCCATTGAGACCTATGTGGTGTTCTCTCACTCTACTATGCTATTGAGTGAGAGTCAGTGGGAAAAACAAAGCTCACTACATCAATGAAACTCCCGCTTTCCCCGTCTACAAATAGAGAACTTCTGAAAAGTGACGACACACCCCCACGTCAATCAAACATGACGTCGGCAAACTGACGCTGATACAGTTTTGCGTCAGTGCGCGTGTGCCTTTTCTGCGATGTTTGTGAGGCGTGTGGCTTGTGTAAAGGAAATGTGCTTCGAGTACAAATTTTCGAGTCAACTGACGACAACGGCTGCAGTGAATTTTTCTAATTTTTTTGTATATTTTTTATGGCACCCCAGGCTCATTATCTATGTATAGTAGGAGCGATTTTGAGATCTAAAGTGTGTTCACCAGCACTTTCATCAGGTACGGCTTACGCCAAAAGTATAAAAGCGACAACCTCCAAAATTCACTCAGTTGAGAGTCCGTATTCATGCTATCTATGTCCCAAAAGTGGAGTGGTTTAGGTAAATATTACGCCTTTAAACGCCAGAAAGCCACTTTTTTTGAAAAGGGCGATAACTCGCAAATCATGTGTGCAATCGTACCTGGATCGGGCCGTCTATTCAACAATCTTGATTCATTTAGAAACCCCAAATTTGAAATCGATCGGTTCAGTATTTTCGGAGAAATAGGCATCTGAACTGGGTTCACATGCAATGTCAACTCAGGCTCGGTTTACATGAAAACTATAAGAGCGACCATTTTCTAGTAGTGACTCTGTTCAGAGTCCGTATTCAAGCTATCTACTGCCAAAAAATTGAGTGATTTAAATAAATATTACGCCTGTACACGAAAGACAACCAACTTGTCTCAAAAGGGCGATAACTCCCAAATCACTTAAGCAATCATCACACGCTTGAATCGTCTAATGTAACGTTTTGATATATTTGGATACCCCAAATTTGAAGCCATTCGGTTGAGTATTTTCGAAGAAACGGGCCTGGACACAATTCACACACACACAGCCGCACGCACACACGCACACATGCACACACATCCGCACAGACGGCACTCACTGAGGAGGAGAAGTGCGTTCGGAACACCATACGCGTCAGCATCGATGACGCAAGTTTTCTTACGTCATTGTCAGAGTTACACTTGCAAAATCGTCTCTGCGGGAGATCGGCAGTGACGTGCGTTTGTACCACAGATGCTTGCCTATGAACGTGGAAATTTTAGCCCGTCCTATTATGTTGTTTCCATTACTATGGAAACAACATAACAAGATGGCCACTGACCAGCCCAATATGTTGTTTCCATTTAATCACCTGCTGTCGTCACGGTCGTTCTTTTGTAATGCCATGTATACGGGAGGACACACACACACACACACACACACACACACACACACACACACACACACACACACACACACACACACACACTCTCTCTCTCTCTCTCTCAATGGAAACAACTGACCGGGCTTGTCAGACCAATCTTGGTTTTGGAAGAGAGACGTCAAGTTGTTTTCTTTGAAATCTATGACGTTTTCCTCATTGGGATGACGCATAATACATTTGACGTAATAACTTTGACTCGGATACAATTCTTGCAATGAAAGCAGCCCCATGAAAATTGAAGTGTTGCTGCTGCGCAGTGTAAAGATCGAATTTATACCGGCTCAATGTGTTTAACAGACAAGTCTGCGCGGCGAACGTTTTTTCACTATGTGTTATGTCTGCTGCGCGCGCGCGCACACAGACACACACAGACATACGCGCGCGCACGCACGCACGCACGCACGCACGCACGCACGCACGCACGCACGCACGCACGCACGCAGACTTGCGCGAGCCGCGTTTGTGCATGTGCTCCATTGAGACCTATGTGGTGTTCTCTCACTCTACTATGCTATTGAGTGAGAGTCAGTGGGAAAAACAAAGCTCACTACATCAATGAAACTCCCGCTTTCCCCGTCTACAAATAGAGAACTTCCGAAAAGTGACGACACACCCCCACGTCAATCAAACATGACGTCGGCAAACTGACGCTGATACAGTTTTGCGTCAGTGCGCGTGTGCCTTTTCTGCGATGTTTGTGAGGCGTGTGGCTTGTGTAAAGGAAATGTGCTTCGAGTACAAATTTTCGAGTCAACTGACGACAACGGCTGCAGTGAATTTTTCTAATTTTTTTGTATATTTTTTATGGCACCCCAGGCTCATTATCTATGTATAGTAGGAGCGATTTTGAGATCTAAAGTGTGTTCACCAGCACTTTCATCAGGTACGGTTTACGCCAAAAGTATAAAAGCGACAACCTCCAAAATTCACTCAGTTGAGAGTCCGTATTCATGCTATCTATGTCCCAAAAATGGAGTGGTTTAGGTAAATATTACGCCTTTAAACGCCAGAAAGCCACTTTTTTTGAAAAGGGCGATAACTCGCAATTCATGTGTGCAATCGTACCTGGATCGGGCCTTCTATTCAACAATCTTGATTCATTTAGAAACCCCAAATTTGAAATCGATCGGTTTAGTATTTTCGGAGAAATAGGCATCTGAACTGGGTTCACATGCAATGTCAACTCAGGCTCGGTTTACATGAAAACTATAAGAGCGACCATTTTCTAGTAGTGAATCAATTCAGAGTCCGTATTCAAGCTATCTACTGCCAAAAAAAATTGAGTGATTTGAATAAATATTACGCCTGTACACGAAAGACAACCAACTTGTCTCAAAAGGGCGATAACTCCCAAATCACTTAAGCAATCATCACACGCTTGAATCGTCTAATGTAACATTTTGATAAATTTGGATACCCCAAATTTGAAGCCATTCGGTTAAGTATCTTCGAAGAAACGGGCCCGGACACAATTCACACACGCACACACATCCGCACAGACGGCACTCACTGAGGAGGAGAAGTGCGTTCGGAACACCATACGCGTCAGCATCGATGACGCAAGTTTTCTTACGTCATTGTCAGAGTTACACTTGCATAATCGTCTCTGCGGGAGATCGGCAGTGACGTGCGTTTGTACCACAGATGCTTGCCTATGAACGTGGAAATTTTAGCCCGTCCTATTATGTTGTTTCCATTACTATGGAAACAACATAAAAACGGTGTAACAAAGTTATATCACCGATCGACCTGGTCTCGAACCGGCCACGCTTCCTCGCCGTGACATTGGTGACGGCCGTTCAGTAGCACAGCAGCTAAGTCCGACGCGCTACCTATTAGACCACCGCTCATTTAGAGTCCTTGCTTCACATCAGTCCAGCTTTAGTTTTTCTCGTGGGGTGTCACGGTCCGTGCATTTTGAAGTCAGTGCCGTTTGGAACTACACAGGCAAAACCTTTGCTTTGGAACTGATTTGAGGCCGGCCAGTGGGTTGAGGCATTTCAGTTTTCCCACACTGACTGACAGTTGAGAACGGGGTCCAGAACTGACCACGGCTTCACAATGAAAGGTCAAGCAACGTATGACAGAGTTGAGATGGTCACATTCTTTTTCAGCGCCCGGTGTGCATGACCTACGCCCAAATATATTTAGCACAGTCAGACACACCTCACTTTCAGAACCTGTACGTAACAGAAGTTATTGCCTGTAAGTAAGCATCACGTACTAGACAACTTGCATGGCATGTGTTTCGCGGGCCTTCATGTCAGCATCAATAATAATAATAATAATAATCGACTTCGACTATAGTTCTGCGCCGACAGTGTACTCAAGGCCAGTTGTCTCAGACGACAGCAGCACTACTCGAGTACTTCGTGCTAAATACCCTTTCCCCCCTTCCATCGCCCCCCCCCCTCCCCTCCCCTCCTCCATCCCCCATCCCCACCGCCTCATCACCAGACGTCCCTTTATTTTGTTGAAATTAACCATCGACGAAAGACATG